>SKCR01032772.1:600000-1060000 GCA_019454045.1 Zanthoxylum bungeanum | reverse complement strand
TGTATATATGTATGTATGTATGTATATATTTATTTATTTATTTATTATGCATAAGCATAGATTTTATAAATATCAATAAAAGTGATACATTATAAAGCAACACCAATGTGATCCTTCTAAGCTTGTCATATATATATTGCATTATTCAAGTAGCACTGACTAAAGTCAGCTTAATTCGCTAAGTTAAGACTATTATCTCACTAAATGAAGTAGTTTATCAAAGTAAGAGTGTTATATTCTATTAATTCTTTCATGTATTTTTCAATGATCTAAAAAATGCTAGGCGGTAGGTATACGGTGGGGGAGCACCTAACGCAGCCTAGAAGGATAGGTTACGCGAGGCTAGGCGGTTTTATTTTTTATTTAAAAAAATTGAAAAAATAAAATTGGAGAAAAAACCATACAGATTCGCCTAGAATCATCAAAGTGGCCACCTAGACCCGCCTGACCCCTTAGGCCGCCGCCTAAACCCATCTAATCGGCTGACATCCCTTAGGTCATTTTTTAGGACAATGATATTTTCAATTCATCTCAATACTCCTTTATATAGGCATAAGATGATAATGGGATACATGGAACACAAGAAAACACACAAGAGTCTTGTAGAAATTATGATATATTGTTGATATCGAGATGTGTAAAAACTCAATATCATAAACATTAATTAAAATGAGTTGTAGATATCGAGATATGAGAAAATTCAATGTATCATAAATATTGATTTAAATGCATTATAAATATCGAGATATATGAAAATTCATCGTACCATAAACATTGATTAAAGTGGATTGTAAATACTAAATACCATTGTGGATATGTTTTGACTAAAAAATGGGTCAAAAATTATCCATATATCTATAATAGATTGATATTATACGAGACATTTGCAAACACTCATATCTCATTTATTCAAACTTCAAATTACAATATGTAAAATCCTATATATAATTAACATTTGTACCTACCGCCTTCATAAAGAAATCAGTTTTAAATTCGAAATTACCCCAAAATTATTTCATCACCCATAACAGTTTGAAAATGTAACCATCATTTTAAAAAAATGTAAAAGTTCTTTATAAATATATGATTGTCATTAAAAAAAAAAATACTTGTCTAAACTCATTAAAATATGTATGATTGAGCTCATTGTGATTGAGTATTGACTATATCTAAGTGTCATGTTAATTTCTAAATTTATAAACAGTGAGTTCGAATATTAATAATTTAAAAGTTAGAATATTGTTGGCCAAGCCTTCCAAAAAAAGAAGAGTCCATTCACAAGAGGCTGTCACAAGGTGGCATACTTGTATTCGTCGCTAGGCAGAGGGAGGTATACGTAAAGCTTCAAATAGCTGGTGCAATGTGAGTGAATTTTTTTTTTTTTTTTTTTTTTTTTTAGAAATTAAGATTAAATATAAAATTAATTAGAAGTTTATCTTTAATAATAACTAGTACAAGATCTGTACTTTGTGTGGATTGAGAATATATTTTAGATATTAATTTTATAAATACTCTGGATTTTATCTATTTTATACTCTAAATGAGACAATTAGTTTAATTATACGTAATATTTATGTCTCATTCGTTTTTGTCTCAATCTCAAATAATATTTATAATTCATAATGCAAGTGTTAATTGTCATAATCTGCATCCCGAAACATAATAAATAATAAAAAATTATTGAAATAAAAAATTTATAAAAATAATTCAAAATAAAATAATGAATAATAATATACCCGAAATCCAAAAAATTGACTAGGTTTTGAGGACGTCTATTATTTAGGTTTCTTATTTTAATAGGAGATTATATTTTTATATTATAATATGTTTTTTATTTTAATAATTTAATAATAAAAATATTAATTATAGAGATTATGTGTAACATAATTTTTTTTAATAGAAAATTATATTATACCTTCTTAATATAATAGGTAATAAAAAATTAATTGTAGAGATTAGGTGTCAGGTGACGCGATGAAAAAGCTTAAAAATTCTTTGCCGAATTATCTGTGCTATTATTCATAAATTAATCGGATAGTATAAAATATTTTCTTGTTATAATAAGGTTCTTATTTAATAGATTTATTAATTTAATTTTATAATTTATTAGTATTTTTTTAATTGAAATAGAATAATATATTATGTTTTCTTATTATAATACAGTTCTTATAAAATTATAATATGTATTTTTATTGTAATAGAATTTTATTTAATAAAAAATTAATTGTAAATATATTTTAATTTTATAATTTAATAATAAAAAATTAACTTATAAATGTTAATTGTAGAGATTAAGTGTGACATATGTTTTTTATTTTAATGAGAGATTATAATATGTTTTCTTATTAAAATATATTTCATTATTTAAATTTTATAATTTAATAATAATAAATTAAATTATTAATTAATTAATTTAATAGGTTTCTTACTTTAAAAATATATTATGTTTTTATATTGTAATAAGTTTCTTATGTTAATAATTTCTTATTTTAATTTTATAATTTAATAAAAAAAATTATAGAGTTATATTAATTTTATAATTTAACAATAAAAAATTAATTGTAGAGATTATGTTAATTGTAGATAATTTATTACTGTTTTTTTTTAATTTTAATAGGATAATTTAATATGTTTTCTTGTTATAATAGAATGCTTATATATTATAATATGTATTTTTATTTAATAGATTTATTAATTTAATTTTATAACTTTAATATGAAACTGTCACGTGGCGCGATGAGAATGCTTTAAAATATTCAATTTTTTTATAGATAGTATTACTAGTAATTTGACCCACGCTTTACTACGGTATGTTTAATTTTCATGGGGTATAAGATGTATGGATAATCATGGGATATGAGATGTATGGATAATCATAGGATTATAAACAAGTAGGATATGATTTCCAATTTTAATTATTTTATCGGCCTTTCAATTCGGCAATTTGAATCAGCCTATTCGATCCTAATTCATTAATTCAATTATCACTTCAAATTAGTATCTTCTCTCAAACTCATAAAATAAATCAACTCAATTTAATGAATCTTTTAAATTAAGTAGCTCATTGATTTAATGAATCTTTTAATTTAATTTGGTTCATTCGATCCCAAAATAAATCAACTCAGTTTAATGAATTTATTAAATTAATGAGAGATCTACATTTATTGAGATATAATGAGATTAATATATAAGTAAATATATTAATTAATATTGTAGATTATTTATATTTGTTGACAGTTGTTTTTCGTTCCAATAGCAAAATAGAGAATTTACCCCTCGAACAAATCTCTATCAACGATGAATTTATTTGATTAGTAAGAACTGCACTAACTTGACTACATATAGAAAATCAGAAAGACATGATTTATATGATTTGACGGAGAGTATCTCCAACCTACGTCCACGAGAAAAATAGATTATTTTGATTGTGCTCGGGGTAAATACCGACCCGTTCACTTAAAAAAATCACACGAATTACAACAGATAACCCATCGGGTTTATAATGTGGTCGGGGTCACAACTCATTTTCTCTTTCTATCACTTGGTTTGTTTTACAAGTTTTTGCTATCAAATTACAAGTACTGGAAAATGTAAGAGTTGCTAACTCCTTTTAATGTGGCTTCTACCTCTTTATATAGGTTCTCAAACCACCATTACAATTGATCCTAATGTCAACTTATGTCACTAATTCATCATTGCGAGCCTTAACCATTGCTTCCGCCACCTTCTAACCAATCAGATTAGCTTGTTCCCATATCATTGTACCGACATATGACGACCTATGGTGGCTACTGGCCTGCCACTGCACCGATCTTTGGTGGCCTATGGCAGCAGACAGGCCCAAGAATGATTGTGAACCGTTGCTTTACCCCCTTCATCATTAGCTTCTAGATGCATTTCTTTCTAGGTATGACATACGTCATTTCTCGGGTCGGGTCACCGAGACAACTTGTCTCCTCAAATCCAATCTTCAATATGTTTGGGTTCACACAATTGATACTCATCGGGTCGGGCTTCAACACCTTTCGGAATATCTAAAAACACTCTTCAATGTGATCGGGTCGAGTACCATCTATACTTGTACCACCTCAAAATCTCTGAATCTTCATTACATACCATGGCTGAGTCATGTTCCATCTTTTCTTCTAATTGTTGGACCATTCAGCCTTTCTATCTATTGGGTTGTGTTACTACTATACCTTGACCTCCCATGGACTAAGAGCTTATCAAAAAAAATCCCCATCAACATTATTCAATTAGTTTGAAATGACACATGACAAAATTTGGAGCCTTAGGAGACAAAAATAATAGTAAGTATGATGATATGATATGATATGATAGATAAGTCATGGTAGATTATACATTTGTAATAATTCTCTATTTATAATTATAGTTTCTCACTGAAACCCCGACTATGATTCCCTCAGTTTTATATATTTTATGTTATAGAATATATATTTTTTTATTATAATTATAATCATAAACATAATCATAATCCAAATCCAAATCTAAATCTAATGTAAAATTTAGATTATTAGACACACACATATAACTTGTAGAAATTAAAGTTTGTGTAAGATATTTTTTTATTTATTATTTTTTACTTCGATAATATATTTAAGAAAGTGCGGAAGCGTGTGTGAAGAGAGTGTTCATGGTGGAATTTTTTGGGTGTGCAAATCAATCAGTGAGGAGGGGGAGGTGGTGCAGCATCCATACACCCAACATATGACACTATTGAAAAATAATTGGACCCACTATATCCACAATATTTCAATTAATTCATGTCTTGTTGCCTTCCCCAAATAATGTAAATTTGCTTGCCCCATTAAATCAAGACCCCCCCTCCGTACCCAGCACTTTGGTCAATCCAAAAAAAAAAACAAAAAAAAAAACTTTTTATACATGGTATGTGACAATATTAATAGTAGCAGAACTAGTTCCCAATCGTATGTATAACAACAATAATATTAGGTTTCAAGGGGGTAGATTATAATATCCAATATCATTTAGGTATAATGTCGTTTTTCTTTTCTTTCTTTCTTTTGTTTTTTTGAATAGAAAATTTTCATTAACTCAAAGAGGAAATATATAATATATATACATAATATCGGAAGGAAAGTTTCCTTTCAAAATAATAGGCATACTGCGTCTATATATGACTAATTTAGTTAGAACATGGACAATAACGTTACAAGATCTAGAAATATAACATACTTTGGAGTTGTAGATAACAATTATTACAATTATTACACGGTAATTGGGAAATCCGAATATGACAAAATTACAATTATAATTATTATCCTCGGAGCAGACCCTAACGGCAGACCCTGAAAGCAGAGGCAGGGACTGATGAGCAGAGGCAGATGGCAGAGGCTGAAGGCAGAGGCTGACAGCAGAGGCTGAGGCTGAAAGCAGAGGCAGAAGATGAAGCTGAGGCAGAGGCTGAAGCTGAGGCAGAGGCTGTTGGCAGATGCTGATGCTGAGGCAGAGGCTGTTGGCAGATGCTGAGTCAGGCAGAGGCAGAAGCTGAAGCTGAGGCAGAGGCTGTTGGCAGATGCTGATGGCAGGCAGAGGCAGAAGATGAAGCTGAGGCTGAAGCTGAAGCTGAGGCAGAGGCTGTTGGCAGATCAGAACTTTCCCGAGGCTTGTTGTAAAACAACAATATCCTTAAAACAAATTCGTCCCCTACCGTAGGTGCAGTAGAACGTGAGACGATTGTTTCACAGGATACAACGGAAACGTACGAGAAAGGGCACCACCAGACTCGTATCCAACGAACCACAAAGTGTTTGAACTCTCCTTTTAACAAAACAAAGAAATGGTCTTTCGTGTGTGCGCTATGTCTTTCTCTATTTTCTATTTCATATTTTGAAAACAAGAACTGATGTTGTTTATATAGGAAAAGAAAAACACATCTCAATTAATAGAAATTAACTTGCCAATTAAATTTCATAATGGGAGATGTTACACATTGTTGTAACCACTAAGCTAATTAAATTAGCACTAATGGAAATTAAACTATATAACCACCAAGCTAATTAGATTTGCACTTATGGAGATTAAACTTTGTAACCACCAAGCTAATTAAATTAGCACTTATGGAGATTAAACTTTGTAACCACCAGCTAATTAAATTAGCTGTTATGGAATTACAAAAGGCTTGAAAATTGTGAACTTTGAGCAACAATTTCTCATTCACCCAAGCATCATTTTAAGCATATGAATATACCATTTCGAAGTACTCACGGAGGAGTATCCGAATCATTCAATAACAACCACTAACACGAAGTGGACCATGCTTAAAATTGAGCCTCAAAATGCTTATAAATAAGCATTTTTCCAACAATCCCCCACATGAATGAAATTGGCGAAAAACGTCGAATAAAATTATTTTTATAAAACATTTTATTTTAACCTAGAAGAGTTCAACGGTTCAACACCTGCATAGGATAGGTAGGCCACAGCCTTTGAACATTCCCTTGTGAAAATATATCTCATTACTGGCTGACAGTTGACGCGATGTCATTGAACTGTACTGCCGTTCATGTAATTGGAGAACACATATCACACAGAAATTTTACCTACACATTTGAGTTCTCATTATTATGTTCATTTTGGCCATGAACATCTACCTGGTTCTGCAAGAGTTTCTAAAATTGTGCCCCGTACAATTCCCTTTGAAGCGGCCCCACTTCTCTCTCACATAGGTGATTTCTTATTTAAGAGTATCTCGTAATACTCTGCTCGGATTCCCGACGCATAAGAATCATTAAGAGCTTTTGCTTAACCTCTATCCATACGAGCATCACTGTTTCATTTCATCATAGGAATGGACTAGAGGGTAACCCCCCACAGTGATCCAATTATGTCTTTTACGAGTAGGTTGTCCCATTGAACCTAGATCTTGGGATCTCCAGTCAACAAGGTTGGGTTTTCCTTCGTAATAAACATTTATCTAATGGGCTTCAGTCCCATTCCCCTCGATGATTTCACAACTAACTCTCTATTTAACCCTTTGGTAGCGGATCCGCAATGTTATCCTTGACTTTACATAGTCAATCGAAATAACTCCAGTAGAGAGTAATTGTCTAACGGTATTGTGTCTACGACGAATATGTCTAGACTTACCATTATACATATTGTTATGTGCCCTTCCAATTGCAGATTGACTATCGCAATGAATGCAAATTGCTGGCACTGGCTTAGGCCAACTTGGAATATCCTCTAGAAAATTTCGAAGCCATTCTGCTTCTTCAGCACACTTGTCTAATGCAATGAATTCTGATTCCATTGTAGATCTGGCTATCACAGTCTGTTGGAGGATTTCCATGATATAACTGCACCTGCTAGTGTAAACACATAACCACTAGTAGACTTTGAGTCTTTCATGTCAGATATCCAATTAGTATCACTGTATCCTTCGACTACAGCTGGATATCTATGATAGTGCAACCCATATTACGAGTAAAACGTAAGTACCTAAGTACTCTCACTATTGCTTTCAGTGATCAACCCCTGGATACTACTCGTATATCTGCTGAGTTTGTTTACTGTACAGGCTATATCAGGCCTTGTACAACTCGATAGATACATCAAACTCCCGATCACTCTAGAGTATTCTACTTGAGATATACCATCTCCCCTATTCTTTGATAGGTGTAAACTCACATCTAAAGGAGTTCTAGCCACAGCTGAATCATCATCGTTGAATTTACCAAGAATTTTGTCCACATAGTGCGACTGATCAAGGATAAGTCCATCTGGACTTCTCGAGATCTTTATTCCCAGAATGACATCTGCAAGACCCATGTCTTTCATGTCAAACTTGGATTTCAGCATATTCTTGGTAGATTTCACCATTTTGACATTACTCCCGACAATTAGTATGTCATCAACGTAGAGACATAAAATGACATAGTCAACTTCTGTCTCTCTGACATAAATGCATTTATCACATTCATTGATTTTGAAACCATTTGCCAACATGGTGTCATCAAACTTTTTATGCCACTGTTTCGGGGCTTGTTTCAATCCATACAAGGATTTAACTAACTTACAGACTTTCTTTTCTTGTCCTGGAGCTATAAAACCTTCAAGTTGTTCCATGTAGATTTCTTCATCTAAATCTCCATTCAGAAAGGCTGTTTTCACATCCATCTGATGTACCTCAAGATTGCGCAAAGCTGCAATCGCTAGTATCATCCTTATGGAATTTATTCTCGTTACAGGAGAATAAGTATCAAAGTAATCAAGACCTTCACGTTGTCTATAACCTTTAATTACAAGTCTTGCTTTGTACTTGTCAATTGATCCATCTGCCTTTATTTTCCTTTTGAAAATCCACTTGGACCCTAAAGGTTTACATCCTGGAGAAGATTCACTAACTCCCAGTGTGATTTTGTAAGATGGATTCAATTTCACTATTGATGGCATCTTTCCACAAGGCACCATCAGCTGACCTTACAGCTTCGTTATAGCTTTGAGGATCATTTTCTAGCAAAAATGTCAGAAAATCTGGACCAAATGATTTTTCCGTTCTAGCTCTTTTGCTACGTCTTAGTTCAGGTTCAGAGTTTCTTTCATACTATGAAAGATGATCTTGTTAGTTTTGCCTCAACACAAGTATCACACTTATGTTTGTTATCAATTTTAAAATTGGGAATATGATTCATGTTAATTAACTTTCGCAATGAATTAAAATTAACATGTCCTAATCTACCATGCCAAAGATTAGAATACTCAATAAGCAGAAGAACTAGCTTTATTGATATTTTTGGGTTTAACAACCATTACATTGAGCTTAAAAAGCCCATCAGTTACATACCCTTTTCCCACATACATCCCATTTTTAGTCAAAACTACTTTATCAGACTCGAACACCATCCGGAAACCATGCTTGTTCAGAAGCGATCCAGACACAAGATTCTTCCGTATTTCAGGTACATACAGAACATTGTTCAGAGTCAACTCTTTCCCAGAGGTCATCTTCAGAATCACATTTCCTTGACCTTCTATCTCAAATGTTGCTGAATTTCCCATGTATATCTTTTCCCCATTTTTAGCAGGCTCAAATGAAGAAAACATGCTCTTGTCTGAGCATACATGTCGAGTGGCACCAGTATCAAGCCACCACTCTCTTGGGTTAGAACCCACCAGATTCACCTCAGAAACCACAGCAGAAAGTTAATATCTGAAACATCTTGAGTCATGTTTTCTAGCACATTAGCTTCTTGTTTCTTTTCTTCTTCGGCAGTCTGCACTCAGAAGACTTGTGACCCATTTTGTCACAGTTGAAGCATTTTCCTTGAAATTTTGATTTCTTGGAAACTCCTCCTTTAGGGCCCATCTTTGACCCTTATTCTTGAGGTTCTTGTTCTTATGGCCATATTCGACAACATTTGCTTTGGCCTCATGAGTCATTCCTCTCTTTTCAGAAACTCGGTTATCTTCCTCAATTCTTAGCTTAAGAACCAAGTCTTCAATGCTCATTTCTTTTCGCTTATGCTTTAAATAATTCTTGAAAGCTTTCCAACCAGGTGGTAGTTTCTCAATTATCGAGGCTACTTGAAGGTTTCACTTAAACTCATCCCCTCAGCATGAATTTCTGCTAGAATAATCTGCAGTTCTTGTACTTGGCTTATCACAGTTTTGGAATCAATCATTTTAAACTCTAGGAAACGGCCTACGACAAATTTCTTAGTACCGGCATCCTCAGTTTTATATTTTCGATCTAAAGATTCCCAAAGCCCTTTAGCTGTTTTCATTCCAGCGTACACACTGTACAAGGAATCACTTAGCCCATTCAGCACTAATTCCGACAGAGGAATTCAGAATGTTCCAAGCTTCAATGGCACTGATGACTTGGATATCAATCTCACCCTCTTTGGGTACATGAGCATCTTTCTTTAGAAACCTCGCAAGGTTCAACGTGGTCAGGTAGAAGAACATTTTCTGTTGCCACCTTTTGAAATTCTGACCACTGAATTTTTCAGGTTTTTCCGCAGCAGGATTGACATGGCTCACATGTCCAACAAGTTGTCTAGCCATTGAGGCAGAAACACCTTGGCCAGCCACAACGGCTGCCATATTAAGCCCAGAGGCTGATGCAAGTTGGCCAGCCGAAGGGGCTGCCACTGCACTTTGGTCAGCCACGGGGGCTGCCACAACATTCTGGCCAGCCGAAGAGGCTGCCATATTCGGATCTACTGTGTTTGGACTGATTTCCATATCCAAAGAGTCTCGAATTTGTTTTAAGACTGTAGATAACAATTATTACAATTATTACACGGTAATTGGGAAATCAGAATATGACAAAATTACAATTATAATTATTATCCTCGGAGCAGACCCTAACGGCAGACCCTGAAAGCAGACGGCAGGGACTGATGAGCAGAGGCAGATGGCAGAGGCTGAAGGCAGAGGCTGACAGCAGAGGCTGAGGCTGAAAGCAGAGGCAGAAGATGAAGCTGAGGCAGAGGCTGAAGCTGAGGCAGAGGCTGTTGGCAGATGCTGATGCTGAGGCAGAGGCTGTTGGCAGATGCTGAGTCAGGCAGGCAGAAGCTGAAGCTGAGCAGAGGTGGGGCTTTTGGCAGATGCTGATGGCAGGCAGAGGCAGAAGATGAAGTTGAGGCTGAAGCTGAAGCTGAGGCAGAGGCTGTTGGCAGATCAGAACTTTCCCGAGGCTTGTTGTAAACAAACAATATCCTTAAAACAAATTCGTCCCCTACCGTAGGTGCAGTAGAACGTGAGACGATTGTTTCCCATGATACAACGGAAATGTACGAGAAAGGGCACCACCAGACTCGTATCCAACGAACCACAAAGTGTTTGAACTCTCCTTTTAACAAAACAAAGAAAATGGTCTTTCGTGTGTGCGCTATGTCTTTCTCTATTTTCTATTTCATATTTTGGAAAACAAGAACTGATGTTGTTTATATAGGAAAGAAAAACACATCTCAATTATAGAAATTAACTTGCCAATTAAATTTCATAATGGGAGATGTTACACATTGTTGTAACCACTAAGCTAATTAAATTAGCACTAATGAAATTAAAACTATATAACCACCAAGCTAATTAGATTAGCACTTATGGAGATTAAACTTTATAACCACCAAGCTAATTAAATTAGCACTTATGGAGATTAAACTTTGTAACCACCAAGCTAATTAAATTAGCTGTTATGGAATTACAAAAGGCTTGAAAATTGGTGAACTTTGAGCAACAATTTCTCATTCACCCAAGCCATTTTAAGCATATGAATATACCATTTCGAAGTACTCACGGAGGAGTATCCGAATCATTCAATAACAACCACTAACACGAAGTGGACCATACTTAAAATTGAGCCTCAAAATGCTTATAAATAAGCATTTTTCCAACAGGAGTCTCTCAAAATAGTTAACCTCTCTTTAACTTCTTCAATGATGTAAAAGATATCAGTAATATTGTTGTGAAACCTTTAGACACTTCTTATTGTACACTGTAAACTTACAGGATCTAGGTTGGCCATGTTTGTTAGAGGGTCTGCAAAACAATATGATATTGCTTATAAGTATTGTTGAGCCTTCCTCAACTAGTTAGACGCATTTTTGGGTGAGTTTGTAATCTACGATAAGAATAAAATTACGAGGAGGGATGAGCTTTTGAACTGAATAATATCTAATTAATTGGGTAGAGTCATTATATGTTGATGTATGTACTCTTCCATATGTGAATGCATGTTTGCTTTAGATATCTCCATAATATTTTCATAATACTCCGACATACACCCTCTCTCTAGGTCAAAAAGTCAAAGAATTGATCAGTGCTTTAACATATTTATCTTTGTGATAAAGTAATTAATATTTTTACATCATTATTAATTTAATAAAATAGTTTTAAAAAATATACAAATAAAATTAAAATAATTAAAAATTTTAATTAATAATATTCAAATACAAAAAAATAAAAAATAAAGCGGTTAAAAGAAAATAACATCAAATTGTCATCTCTAATATATTTCTTATAAAGTTTTGTGTTACATTGTACAAAATTGATTTTTTGAGTAACAAATTATTAATCTATTAATAAATTAATAATTAATAAATAAGTCAACCCTTGTGTCCTTATTGCATCACCACTCCTCCAATGGCTCACCTCAACCTGCTTCTCAAACTCGGGCAACTTCTACAGTGGCTCTATATATATTGCCATCGAAACTTGACACTTTTAGAAAGCTACTAGTTCATTTTATTTTATTATTATATTGTTTACTATAAAATAAAATATGAAAGTATTTATAATGGAATTAGATTAAAGCTTAATTATAATTAATTTATTAAAATGAGTAAAAAATTAATAATAATTTTCTAAAGAAATATTATATTTTATGATAATTTTATTTGTTAGAAATATTATATTTATATAATTTATAATTATTTTTAATGAATTAACAATGATACAAAATATTAATTATTTTATCATAAAAGTAAATATATAAAAACACTCATTTATTTATTGAATTTTTTGACGTGAGGAATGTGATAGAGTATTATGAAATCAATAGTGGAAAAATGATAAATAATGAATTTAGCTAGATATAGGCTAGGCATTTATTGTGTATGAAAAAGACAGAGAAAAGAAAAGAAGATGAAATTTTGCTTTATTTATTTTGTTTTTTTTTTCAAACTTTGGGTGCTTTCTTTATTGGTAGGGACCCCATGGCTAGAAATTTTGAACATCCACTAAGCTAATTGTTTAATCAAATCAAACCATATTCATGACCTGTAAAAATTTATATATATATGGTATGTCTAATCATTGATAGAAGAGGAATCCTGCATATTTTTGCTAATGTTTGATGCATGTTGGGATTCGATTGGAATATGGTTTCTTTTTTCAGGCAATTTATCACCTAGAATATTAAAAGATGGATACTCTTTTCACATTAATCACACATATATTACAATTCATTGATAATATTATTATTAAGGTGTAGAAACAGTTTACAAACGATAGAACAATATTATTGTTAACCACGAAAATAAAATCGAAACTGGGTTGAATCGCGGATCATGCCGTTCTCTTTAAGATGTTTCGATGCTCTGTCCAGAAAGTGTGCTTGCAGTAATTCGGTTCCGACGTCCCCAAGATAAAACAAGCCCAAAAAATATTATGTCTCAATCGGTTAGCACAAACATGATTGGTATGCTCACACCCAACCTATATGCAAGTTTTCTATTCAATAATGTAAGTGTAAATAAACTTGCAAATAGTAAAAGTGTAGGGAAAGAGAAATACGACACCGCGATTTATAGTGGTTCGGCCAAACGTGCCTACGTCCACTCCCCCAAGCCTCGCTTGAAGATTTCCACTAGAATCGAGTTTTCCGTGGTTCACTCGTAACCAAAAGTTTTCCGTAAAGACGCACTCCAAACCTTTTACAACTTTGAGTTTTGTTCGTAGGCGCACTCACAACCTTTACAACTTACCCAACCAAATGGGATTTCACAAACCATAAATATTTTGATAAAGAAGAATTAAAACACACTTGGGCACTCACAAATAATAAGAAGATTGTGTGAGTTGCAAACCCAAGTGTTCTAAACTCACTAAATGTAATGAAGATGTGTGTGAGCTTGTATGAGTGTTTAAGTGTATGAAGGTTTAAGACACTCTTGTTTTTGCTTTCTTAGAAATGATATGAAGGTGCAAGAGAGAAGCAAAAACGAATTTGGGACTCATTTATATAGAAAATGAAAACTGTCCCTGCAGACACTGCTGAGACCGGTATGGAACCCGGTATGGTACCGGTATGCCGGTCTCCAACGGATATATTACCGTTGAGAGAAACTAGTCGTTAGACCGGTATGGAAACCGGTATGAGGACCGGTATGGTCCGTGCCGGTTCCAGTGTGTGCACAAAGAAGAGCCTGACCGGTATGGTCACCGGTATGGAGATCGGTTTATGACTTGCCGGTTCCAGTGAGTTTGCACACTGAAGAGCTAGACCAGAAAGGTCACTGGTATGGAACCCGGTAAGGTCCATGCCGGTTCCAGTGAGCATGCAAAATAGAGCATGACACCGGTATGGATACCGGTAAGGGACCGATATGCCGGCCTCAGACCAAAATGCACAATAATGAAGGTTTTAAAGCATTTTATCATGGTCCTAATGCATCTAAGTGAATGTGCATGATCCCTATGAGCTTAGGCACTTGAATATTAAAATTCACATTATAATTTAAATCCTAAGCTAAGACTTCGCAATATATTCTTCAATTTGCCGCAAGTCTTCACTTTCTCGCTCTTCACCCCATATGCTTCGACATTTTTTGTATTACTTCGTGTTTGCGCGTCGAAGTCTTCTTTCTCATTGACGTCATCAAAATCCATTACAACCGATTATGCGACCAAGTCGCCAACATAAGGAAGACTTTCGGAAATTGTGTTTTTTTTTTTTTTGCAATTGAATAACATCTTCTTATATAGTGTTTTCAAAATGACATTTAAGCCACGTTTTTTTTAAATTAATTTTTTCAAAACTGTTTTATTCAAAATAGTAATAATACTGCATTGAAATTCTGTAACTTAAAGAAATAATTAAGTTGTCACATAATTAAAAAAACACGTGTTAATATATATTTTGAATGAAATTCCTCTATATATATATATATATATACCGGACCGACCGACGGCGGCGGCGCACATGTGGTGAACCACTAATAACCTATCTCCTCACTCTTCCACAAAAAGTGAGTACCTCTTGGAGTTCAAACCCAATTCACTACACAACACCTTATAAATAATAAAATTGGTGTAGTAATCTTCCAATATAGGAGGAGGTTCCAAAACAAAATTGCAACACCCTAAATGATGGTTTTTGTAACAACTCTATTCATTCAAAACTTATAACTCCCCAATTAAAATATTTATAACAACTCTTTAAATTAAAAACTCGTAGCTCCCCAAATAAAATTCATATTTACAACATAAGGATCTACCAAGAGCGAAATGGCTCATGCCTCAGCTTTGATGTGGGCTGTATGGGGGCAAGAAATGAAGCCATATTTCAGGGCTCATTCGTAGCAAATAATTCTATATTAGCCAAAGCGAAAGCTGCTGTTGAGAATTTTGAAGTTTTAACTCAACAGAGTGAAGTGTATTTAGATTCTGACTCACACAACTATGACTGTTGGACACCACCTGCAGAGTTTGAAATTAAGGTTAATGTTGATGCTGCCATTAATGAAGAGCTTGCAGTAGCGGGTTTGGGTGCAATTGTGAGAGATAGTTCAAGAGCAATTTTGGCGTGTGTACTGCAAAGAAAACACTATAGGGGTGACCCCGAATTTGCGAAGGCAGAGACACTATTCATGGTAATAAGATCAGTTAGTCAGCTGAACTTCAATATTGAGACCATCATTTTTGAATCTGATTCAAAAAGCGTGATCAATTTGGTGTAAGGAAAGACGACTAGCATTAAAGAGATTCAATGGGTCATTTCTGACATTCAAACTGAAATTGAAATAGGTTTTTTCAGAGTCCAATTTAGGCCTCGAACTTGTAATGTTGCAGCTCATAATTTGGCTAAGCTAGCTTGTGAAAATTATGCTGTAGGTGTATGGAGGGGGAATTTTCCCCCACTTTTCACCTTGTAACTCTTTTTCTTTATGAAATATCTATCTTCTTCTCAAAAAAAAAAAAAAAAAAAAGGATCTACCAAGAGTCTAAATTATTGCAATTATAACATAATTCACAGGAGAGAAAAATAATAAAAAAAAAACCTTATTGTTTGTCGAGATCTACCTATTTTTATTTATTTATTTATTTATTTTTGCTATTTTACCTCAAGTTTCTATTGATGAATGCTGGGTTTTGGCACATCAAGGTGAAATAATATAAAGATAAAAAAAATTTAAGGTAATTTTTTTAACATGTGTATATTGTAAATTTGGAAAGATGAAGGAAACATGATTATTTTATTGAGATATGAGTTTTGTTATTCTTAAAAAGTCTATGAATTATGGTAGGGCGGAGTTAGCAATAAAAATTTAATGAAACTAAATAGTAACTAATAACTTATATGATGTAAAAAAATATCGGAGAAAAAAAAATATAAATATTTATTTAAAATATTAAAATTAAAAAAAAAAAAAAAAAACTACATGAATTAAGACACACTTTGTTCTTCGGGCCCTCCGCCCGACCGCCCCTGAATGACTGGTCAAAAATTAGTGGGAAATCTTCAATTGTTCACAAGAATTTTGCACCCTTAAACTTTTTTTTAGGGTAAGCCTTTTGATTTGAGTCATTTCAAGGTTCTTCCACAAATTGGTATACATACCCACATGCCACCATTCGTTGCAATGCCCTATCTCAATAATGTGCATCTTTTTTCCTGCAAAATTTTACTTTGTGTCATTCATTGTCTTGTACTACAATAGATTTTGTATGTATGTATGTAAAAGTTTTCGACTCGTGTAGTTTGGTAGAGTATGATTCATGATATAATCTTGAGGTATTGGGTTCGAATCTAAAGAGTGTGTTTATTGTAAGATCTTGGGACAGTCGAAAATTTTATCTATTCAGTTTAAGCCCGGAATGAATGATTTGGTGACAGATTTTCTAACGATTCCAAAAAAAATATAGGCGTTAAACTATAGATCCTGATCATAAGTGAGGGCCTTCAATTTTTTTTAGTCTCAAATAAATAACAATTAATAGTTTTAATTTATTTTATTATAATATTATATTATAATCAGATAACTCAAAATATAAAAAATAATATTGAATTCCGAAGATATTAAGACCTACGTTAAAGTTGTAAAACTGTAGACACATATCCTGTTAGTTTATTTTGCTTTTGTCAAAAGGATTCATAATTTGTGAGTGGAGGATTGAGGTACTGATTCCTATTTCACTCAACATCAAGATAAATTACACTATTCTCATTTTATGGATGAATGAATACTCAAGGAAAAATACACTAAAAGACACACATAACATGAAGGGACGTTGACAATAATTTGGTCCGGGTATCACATATTTAAATAATAATATAATTTTGAAATTTTAGATGATAATATTTAGGATGTGTTTGTCTTTTTGTCCGAATAGATTTACATTTGGCTAAAATATAAATAAATCTGAATATAGATATATGATAAACAACATGTTTGTTTTTCTTTTTTAATATATGAATATAAGTGTTAAGTTATTTGTTTTTATATTTAAGAATATTTGAAATTTATACCTTTATCATTGTTATATAAAATTACTATAAACTTAAATGTTAAATACATGAAAAACATAATTAAAAGTTTCATTGTAATCTTTGATCTTTTCTCTTCTAATCTGTGTTAGTTGTGTGTTGTGTTGTGTTGTTAGTAGTTGTGTAGTTGATAATTATGTAGAGTGTAGTTGGTAGTTGTGTTTAATATAGTAATTGTATATTTATTATGGTAGTTATGTATAACGCCTATATAAAGCCTCTCATTGTAATTCTAAATTCAAGTAAATGTTAATACATATTTTCTTCATAAATTCTCACATGATATTAGGAGCTTAGGTTCTTTCCAGAGGTAAAGAACACATCAAACAGAACTTGGTTCCAAAAATTCGGGTTTCGGGAAAGTTGTCAAAAATCAATTTTGAGCATACCATCAGCTTGTTCACGTCGAGACGAGCACGGTGATATTTTCCGGTGATCGAACGGAGGTCCAGGGAGGCGTCACTCGCCTGCACGCGCCGGTGAAGTATATGCTCACGCGCCCACGAGCCTCACGTGCCTACTGGAGGTTGAAGACGGCCATGTCAGCCCCACGTCAGCGCACAGTCATCGCCACGTTAACGCACAGTCAGCGACACATCAGCACACAGTCAGTGACACATCATCGCACAGTCAGCGCTCAGTCAGCACCACGTCATCAACAAACGTCAGCGCCGTCAGCATAATCTGGTAAATTACAGAAAGACCCTTATACTTTCTGAAATTTATATTTTGGTCCCGTAACTTTTCATAAATTATAATTTTACCCCTATACTTCCTTGAAATTACATGTTGGTCCCTAAATTTTTCATAAATTATAATTTGACCCCTATACTTTCTGGAAATTACATTGTGGTCCCTAAATTTTTCAGAAATTACTCTTTAACCTATGTAACTTCTGAAACTCTATATTTTAGTCCATGTATCGGATTTTGACCAACAAAGTGTCATTTCCATCATTTTCGACCATTCCGGATGCAACGGTAATCTCAGAATCATCAAAATCAATCCCGATCTTATAATATTTGATAAATGGAAAAGTCACACGCTATGCAACCCATTCCTACCGTCCTCACAGGTTCAAACTATTGTCTTCGGGTTCGGGGAATGCGTAGTTTTCTCAAGGGTCGGAAACTATGACGCTATGTTACTGGAGATGTAAGGTCCCCCACTCGATTCACTGATGAAACAGAAGGACAGCTCGCTGATCGTCTCGAGGATTGGGACAATAAGAATCACCAAATTCTGACATGGTTCCGGAATACTTCGGTTCCAGCCATTCATCATCAATTTGGCCGCAATGAAACTGCCAAAGAAGTTTGAGATCTGCTTGCATTAAGATACACATATTCTGATCTCTCTAGTCAGTATCAATTGTGGGAAAGTTACATAATTTGAAATAAGAGAAAGGTCAGTCTATTACTAATTTTCTTGCACAAATGGAGAATATTTGGGACCAACTTGCTCTGTCAGAACCATCTATGAGTTGCACCATTGATGCAACTAATCTTACTCTGGAGATGTAAGGTCCCACACTCGGTTCACTGATGAAACTGAAGGACAACTCGCTGATCGTCTCGAGGATTGGGACAATAAGAATCACCAAATTCTGACATGGTTTCGGAATACTTCGGTTCCAGCCATTCATCATCAATTTGGCCGCTATGAAACTTCCAAAGAAGTTTGGGATCTGCTTGCATTAAGATACATCTATTATGATCTCTCTAGTTAGTATCAATTGTGGGAAAGTTACATAATTTGAAACAAGAGAAATGTCAGCCTATTACTAATTTTCTTGCACAAATGGAGAATATTTGGGACCAACTTACTCTCTCAGAACCATCTATGACTTGCACCATTGATGCAACTAATTATACGACACACCGTGACCGTATGCAGCTAATTAAATTCCTTATGACCCTTACTGATGACTTTGAATCTTGTCGAGCTTCATTGTTACATCAATCTCCCCTGTCTACATTAGAAGATGATGTCTCTCGGTTATTGTCTGATGAAACTCGTCTCGACTTGCTTAAGCCATCTCATGATGATGTTGTGCTTGTCGCCGAGGGTAAACATTTCTCAAAAGGTGGAGGTAATTTTTGTCGTACCTGCAACAAATCTGGTCATACTCTGATTGAACATAGTCTTACTGAATGTCACAAATGTAAGAAAAGAGGCCATATTGCCTCTCACTGTCCCACTAAGGTGGATTGTCGCTACTGCAAGCTGTCTGGCCATTCTATTGAGCAGTGCCCCACTCGTCCCCCAAGACCTGGTCAACCTTCCAAGATAGCAATTCCAATTGCTGCTGCTACCTCTGAGGTCACTGTCTCTCCTACATCCACTGGTAACTTAGAAACACTCCTAAGACAAATATTTTATACCCATCCCAGTATTCTACAGCCTTATCCGTAAATTCAGGTAATCCTCATTGGTATTTTGACTCTGGTTGTTGCAATCATATGACTTCTCAATCCCCATTATTTTCTTCCACCTCTCCCACCACAAATATTTCTCCAATATTCACTGCAGATGGCTCATAAATGCTTGTAAGTCAGTGTGGCCACATATCAACATCTACACTCACATTACCAAATACATTTCTTATTCCAAAACTTACATTCAACCTTATTTCTGTTGGTCAACTATGTGAACTTGGATTAGAATTGATATTCTCCACTAATAGTTGTCGTGTGCAGGATCCGCAGACGAGATAGATTATTGGGACATGCCGTAAAATTGGACTTCTGTTTGAACTGACCTCTCTGCATCTTCCTTCAAATCATTTTTCCCAGCTATTTGTTGTATCTACTCCACCTTCTCTTCACTTGTGGCATATACGTCTTGGTCATGCCTCAATAAATAAACTTCATCCTTTAGTTTCTAATGGTTCACTAGATTCTATTAAAGATCAGTCATTCCATTGTGTCTCTTGTCAACTTGGAAAACAACCAACTTTATCCTTTCAACATAATAAATATAATTATGTTGCCCCATTTGATTTGGTCCATTTGTGGGAGGATCTAAATATTTTATCTTATTTATTGATGACTATTCTCGATTTACATGGATCTTTCTTATGAAACAGCGTTATGAACTATCTCAAATTTATATTGACTTTGCAAACATGATCAAAACACAATTTTCCAAGACTATCAAAATTTTGAGGACCGACAATGCCAATGAATATCTTGACTCGAAGATTCAATAATTTTTAAAAGCTCAAGAAACCATTTCACAACGATCATGCCCATATAAATCTCAACAAAATGGACGATCCGAACGAAAACATCGTCATATTTTAGATTCCACTCGATCTATGCTTATTTCATCCTCTTGTCCTGAATGCTTTTAGGGTGAAGCTACCCTTACAGCTGTTTATGTTATTAATCATGTTCCTTCTTCAGTCACCAAACATAATTTGTCTCCTTATGATTGCATTTATGGTGTTTCCTTTCCTTATGATCTTCTCAAGGTTTTTGGGAGTGTTTATTATGTTCTTCTTCCTCCTATAGAGCATCATAAGTTAGAACCTCGTGCCAGAATTTTTTGTTTCTTAGGATATGATATTCAACACAAATGGTATCGTTGTTGGGATCCCGTGTCAAAAAAACTTTGCATCTCTCGTCATGTTATTTTCTGGGAAAACGTTATGTTCTCCTCTCTTTCTAAGTTCACAATGTCACCTTCAGATCCTCCTCCACTTTTCACTGATCCATCTATCGAGTTGTTTCCACCTGATGCAAGTACTCATGGTGAGCATACAGATGTCCAACCTCCATCACTGTCTATTCCTGATGATGCCACTCATGCAGATACTGCACCAGAGACCATTGGTGACTCATCTCTACCCTATCATACCCGAGTAAGAAATACTCCATCTTACCTTCAAGATTATCATTGTTTCTCTGCTCTTATTTCTTTGTATGAACCTCAGTCCTATAGGGAGGCTTCTTCTAATCCTCATTGGCAGCAAACTATGCAAGATGAATTACAGGCATTGACAAAGACTGGTACTTGAGACTTGGTTGATCTTCCTCCTGGAAAAAATCCAGTGGGATGTAAATGAGTTTATAAAATCAAAACACATTCATATGGATCTATTGAGCTTTATAAAGCACGTCTTGTTGTTAAATGATTCGCTCAAGAGTATGAGATTGATTATGAGGAGACTTTTGCTCATGTTGCTTGCCTTACCTCAGTTCACAGTCTGTTTGTTATTGCTGCTGCTCGGTAATAGAGTCTGTTTCAAATAGATGTCAATAATTCTTTTCTCAATGGTGATATCACTGAAGAAGTTTATATGAAGCCTCATCCAGGTCTTGATCATCCACCAAATACAGTATGTCTCATGTGACGTGTCTTATATGGTTTGAAGTAAGCTCTTCGTGCATGGTTTGCCAAATTCAGTACCGATGTCAGTCAGATTGGGTTCACCTCAATTCCACATGATTCGGCCTTATTTCTTTGAAAATCCGAAAAAGGTTATTGTGATATTACTTCTTTATGTTGATGATATGATTATTACTGGAGATGGTATTTCAAGCATGGCAGATCTCAAGCAGACTCTTAGTCAACAATTTGAAATGAAAGATCTTGGTCCTTTGAGTTATTTTTAGGCCTTGAGGTTATTTATTCTGATGATGGTTATCATATCTCGCAAGCCAAGTATGCCTATGATCTTCTTTCTCGAGCTAGCATTACAGATAGCAAGACGATTCCAACTTTAATTGAGTATAATATTCGTCTTACACATATAGATGAAGGTAGCACTCCACTTGATGATCCTACTCTCTACATAAAATTGGTTGGAAGCCTCATTTATTTTACAGTCACTCGACCAAATATTTCTTATGCAGTTCACATTGTCAGCCAGTTCATGATCGCTCCCCATTCTACTCATTATGCTACAGTGCTTTGCATTCTTTGTTATGTTAAATGAACTCTATTTATTGGTCTCTATTTTTCTACAACTTTATCATTGGTTCTTCGAGCCTATTCTGATTCTGATTGGGCAGGAGACCCTACTGATCGTCGATCAAATATAGGTTACTGCATTTTTCTTGGTGCCTCACTTATTTCTTGACGCAGCAATGTAGGCATTGCATTTTCGCATGTGAAACCCGATGATGAGTCTCATTTGGAGGCACTACCTTTTGAGTCACGAAAGCCGCGGGAAACAGATATCAGAAGGGGATTTCTGAATAAACAAGCTCACTTTCTTCGTTAGTGTTGCGTTCGTTACTTCGTTCGAACGGAAAACAGATTGCGGGTGTTAGTGTCGCGTTCGAGGAAGCGTTCGAACGGTGTCGATAATTCTGGTTTTGCTGCTAGCCTCACACCCAGCCCATTTAGCTCCCCAAAGCCCATAAAACACATCCCAAATTAAATAAATAAATATTAATTTAAACATTAAACATTAAATAAAATATTTAAACCATTTACCAATTAAATAAAATATTTACCTAACTTAAACTAAAATCATGCCTAATTTAAATAATTTGAATATTATATACTAAAACTAAAAAGAAGATATGCCTAATTAAAATCAATCCTAACCAATTAAAGCCAATCATACATTTGACTTCCTAATCTAATAAGATAATTACCAATCTAAAATATTTGTATTCCTAACCAACACAAATTAAATATTACAACTTCCTAAAAAAAATATTTTGTCCCCCCTCAATCTTGTGTATGCCTTTCTTGTAAACCCTAATTGAATACCAAAATCCTTTCCTTGTGAGACAAGGTGAAGCCCTAGCCCTTCTCTATATAAACAACACCAAACCTAGCCACCCCTCCTCTCGAATCTCTCTAGCTCAGACATACAATTCACACAAGAAATATTAGACATCACAAAAATCACTCCCTTCATCCTTACCCTCACATCACCGAAACTACAAGCACCAAAACAACCCCTAATCACCACCGAAAATCAGCCCCTTTCAACCTCCACACATCACCAAAAATCACACAAAACAGCAGCCTAAATCACTCCCAAAACAGTCCCTAAAATCCCTTAAAACAGTAACATAAAAGACACTTACAATCCTTGAAATAATCACACAAAACAGCAGCCTAAATCACTCCCAAAACAGTCCCTAAAATCCCTTAAAACAGTAACATAAAAGACACTTACAATCCTTGAAATAATCACACAAACCACACCAAAAAGAACACACAGAACGGTCCATCAAGAACATCAAAACAGTCCACAACAGTAAGCAGAGGACACAGAGGAAATGGCAGCAAAACCACAAGGAAGCAGCAGCAAAACGGAGGCGGAACAGTAGCTTGAGCGGCCGAACAGCGAAGGAAGAGGCAAACCAGTGAACCAGAAAAGTTGCGGAGCTTTACCCCATTTCGATCTTCGTGGAACGCGAGTCCGAGAGACAGCTTAAAAGGTTAGACCTGAGGGTATCTTTCACACTTATTCT
The DNA here is from genome assembly GCA_019454045.1 of Zanthoxylum bungeanum. Classification (NCBI taxonomy): domain Eukaryota; kingdom Viridiplantae; phylum Streptophyta; class Magnoliopsida; order Sapindales; family Rutaceae; genus Zanthoxylum; species Zanthoxylum bungeanum. The sequence continues at coordinate 1,036,303 of SKCR01032772.1, read as the reverse complement.
CATTTTATTTTCTGGTCATTTATTTTGATTATATTTTCTGTATTTGTGTTATTCGTTGTGTGTATGATGTATGTTGTGGGTATTGGATGAATGGAAGAGTGTCGTCTCTTGTGGTATATAGGATGGAAACCCAGACGTAAATTCCGTAGCCGAATCCGAATGGACGGTAGTGCGGTTTGTACTGGGACACAACTCCACGTACCACTTGAGTAAACGGCACCTTCTCTTGTTTTTGTTGCTTTGGTTTATTATTTTTCGTTATTTAAATTTTGTATGTTGCTTATCCCCGTATGATACGATCGAGTGCATGGGCTTAGTAAGTGCGATGAAAGGTCCCCTAATTGGAGGGGTTAAAATCCTTCACCATGATGCTTTGCCGCACCGATTGATGTGTGTTCGGTTGAATGCAAGATACGTTCAATCGAGCATACTTAGTTTGATATGATTGTCTTTATTTTCGTATGCATAATTCAATCGAGCGCATGGGCTTAGTAAGTGTGATGTGAGATCCCCTATGGGGAGGGGCTAAAAGCCCTTTACCACGATGCTTTGCCGCGCCGGTTGATGTGTGTTCGGTTGGATACAAGATACGTTCAACCGGGCACACTATGTTTGATATTATTTATTTCATGTGTTGTGATGTGACGCGCATAGGCTTAGTATGTTGGTCTAAAGGTCCTCTCTTTGAGAGATCAAGAGCCCCAAAAGGCCACCTTTACGGCAGTACTTCGCCGCGCCCTTTATTTGGTTGTTTATGTATTGAGTCCCATTTCATGCATCAGGTCTATTCCCGTTCGAACGCGTTTACGAACGCAACTCGAACTCGCATGCATTTTTGCCTTATCATGCATCAGGTCCTATTTCCGTTCGAACGCGTTAACAAACGCCACACGAACGTGAGCATTCTGTTTCATTTCCGTTCGAACACGTTAACAAATGCCACACGAACGTGAGCATTCTATTTCATTTCCGTTCGAACGCGTTAACAAACGCCACACGAACGTGAGCATTCTGTCCCATTTTCGTTCGAACGCGTTAGCAAACGCCATACGAACGCGAACCTTCTGTTTACCGTTCGAACGCGTTTACGAACGCTACACGAACGCGAACACACTGAACTGAGACATATTCATCACATGCCATGTATAATTGTTTCTTAGGTGATTGTTTTATGGAATCATACATAGTCATTCCTATCTTTGTGCATGTAATAATGAAAAGCATGTTTATTCCATTAGTTGTGTCATTTGCCTTAGTCTTGATATAACGTATTACGATTCATATATCTATGCCATGATGACTTTGGAGTATTATTTCTTGTGATATATCGGATGGAAACCCGGATATAAATTCCGTAGCCGATTTCGAACGGACGGTAATGCGGTCTGTACTTGGGATATAATTCCACGTATCACTTGGAAAAGTGCTCACATGTATGCTTGTGCGGTTGTTATGTATGCCTGTGTTTTCTTGAATGTAATATGCAAATGAAGTTGTATGTTCGTTGCTACTTTGATATATTTTAAGCATGCAATTCTAGATGTGAGATATATGTGAAATGTGTGCATAAGTTTTATTTTGCATATGAAAATTTAGAAGCATGATACTCTTGGAAATAAGTGTTACTTATGCTTGATTAAATTATCACATAAATCCTTTCATTACAAGTGGCATAAGTAAGGGACCATTCCGAACCCAACGGTTTGAGGTCTTCCCTTGCGAGGGGTGAGTGCGGCCTTAAATCTTTGTCCCGGTTCACACCGGGTGGCGACTCCATGATTATTTAGTACTTCCCAACTAGGTCGCGAGCCTAGAACGGCGTCGCCCAGATTCTGTGTTCCCACAAGCAAGAAACATACATTGGTTGCCCGCTCGAGTACTGAGGTTGAATATAGAGCTGTTGTTGCCACTACAGCTGAACTTCTATGGTTACGTTGGCTCCTAGAAGATATGAGAGTCCCTCAACCATCATCTCTCACTCTTTAATGCGACAACAAAAGTGCTATTGAAATAGCACATAATGATGTTTTTCATGAGCGCACCAAACACATTGAGATCGATTGTCATTTCATTTGCCAACACGTTGCTTATGTCACTATTTCCTTGAAGTATCTAAAATCCACTGAGCATCTAGCTGATGTCTTCACCAAATCTTTTCTTCCGGTACATTACACTAAACTTGTTTCCAAACTCAATTTGGTTTCGTCTAAACCACCTTGAGTTTGAAGGGGATGTTAGTTGTGTGTTGTGTAGTTAGTAGTTGTGTAGTTGAAAGTTGTGTAGAGTGTAATTGGTAGTTGTGTTTAATATAGTAGTTGTGTATAATGTTGGGGTTGGTGCTCAGAGCGCCAATCCGAACTGTATTTATGTCTGATTCATGAATACGAACAATCCCATTTTTCATAATATTACTTTCTTAGTGGTTTCACCTCTTGTTTTTTATATACGTATTCGATCTAATTACTATTAGATTGAAACTGAATCTGATTTAGTGATATGTATATATTAGACAAAGACCCGATAATATATAATATAGTGCGCAGTTACAAAGTAGTTTGTAATTGACATTGGGAAGTGTCACTAATTGAAATATATTATCAAATAAAGTTACTGGTCAAGATTTACTAACATGGGTCAGTTATTTAAATCCGTTGAGACCAGTACATGTCGTATATCGAGACTTGGTCTGATGGTTTATCCCAATGAATCATGAGTCTTGGGAGACTCGTATAGACGTGTAGGTATTTATAGTGGATAAACACTGAACGACTCACCGAAAATTCTTAATGGATGGTACTCCAACGTCAATAAGAATCTTCTCGGGTTAAGTAGTATAGTGGTCCTTCGACTTGAGATACCACTGTGGATGTATGAGACATCCTCCACACTTAGATGGCAGTCACGTCACCGATATATTTAGATCAGACCTCCGTCTGTTCGTTGGGTGTGGACCGATCCTCAAGATATCTTGTGTGTGTCAAGATAGGATCCGTCAGTTCTGTGTACAGATCATAAGTAGTCCAAATGTGATTAACAATCTGTTAAATCTATGGCCATAGTATATTTCGGAAGTGAGTTCCAAATGTTATTTAGAGATTGCTAATAGATACGTCGACGAGATTATACATGTAGAGATTTGACGTTTTTATCTATATCTCTGGGATAATCCGGATATCTGTGACGGATGGATTATACGTATGCAATGACCTCGACCTGTATGATTCAACTAGTTTATCTGTGGTCGTCATAATTTACGGGTGGGTAAATTATGGACACGAAATTGGATTTCGTGATGGATATGCCTGAATCTAGAGAGTCTCTCTAGTGAAATATACTCGTAGAGCACTAGGGCAAATTTTATGAATAATACTGATTATTTATAAGTCGTTTAAAGGTTAACGAAAAATACATGCGAATGGACCTAATAGTCATTTCCTAATTATTGTGTATTTGTATTTAATGATAGATTTTGTTAAATACACATTAATTAAATGTCAGATTGTGATATTTGAAATATATCATGAATATATATGTATTTGGATATTTAAAGTAAATATTATACGTATATTTAAAATATTTGTATTTAAATAATTATTAAATAATTAAATAATTAAATTAATTAAAAATATAAATATCTTAAGTTTTGATATTTTAGGAAATGACTTGAGTGCTTTTGTTGACTTGCTGAATTTTTCATTAAAGTTGTAATGATCAAAATTGCAAGTTGATAAAGCAAACTTTAAATGAAATAAAATATCTAGATATTTGTATTTCCTTACCAATAAACATAAATTAGTTGAGAGAAAAAGGTTTGAAAGCAAAGAATAAAGCTTGGAAATCTTTGAGTTTTGTAAGTTTTTCTTTAAAGTCTTCAACATAGAAAATGTTTCTAACATGCTTAGCTTCAATATGTTTTGATAGGATATTGTTTCTACACTTATAGTTTGTGTTTTAATTGGTTATGAACTTGAATGAAAGATGTATGCATGTATGGTTTCTAAGTGAGCTTAAAATGGCTTCATAAGCTCTCTTTTGATTATTTGATAATCAAGTTGCCAATCTAGAGTTGCTAAGCCACTCATTGATGACCTAGAATTATTCTTGAGTTGTTTCATGATGGTGAGACTTGTTTGGTGTGGTAAAGAATGAATTAAAGTGAGGGATTTAAAAGATTTGTTAAGATTTGTCAATTTGAAGAAATTATAAAATTAGGGTTCTTAACCCTTTCCAAATTTGGGGATTTTCATATATGTGATGTATTATGGTGTGTATATGATGCATATTAATTTTTGGGTTGATTGGATTTGATCTTGACATGTTTTGAATATAAAATGACCAAATTACAAAAATTGAAAAATTCTGGGTGGTTTCAGCAATTAGCAAAAAATTGGGGATTTTGTTGCAATCTGATTTTGACATGTTGGACATGTTGGAAATCATTTTAAAAATGATTTAGAATCATCCAAAATTGTATTTGACAATTTTAAGACTAAAATGATCAATTTGTAAAGTTATGGGGCAATTCGGTAATTATCAAGAAATTTGATTTCTTGTGTAATTTTTCAGAATTTGATAATTGGATAATTAAATAAATAAGTTTATTTAATTGATCCAAGAAAAATTTTGAAATCGGAAAATTTTGATTTTCCACGATTCCGCTGCGTTACTGAATTTTCGCTATAAAACCCCTATAAAATAGTATCAGAGTGAGTCTGATTCTTGACACCCTGATATGATTATGTCTTTTAAATTCAATTTTTAATTTAATCTTTACTTTATTCATGCATGTGTTTATTTAATTTGATTAAATAAAGTAAAAATATATTTTGCGGAAAATCCCTAATTAATAAGGTTTTAAAGTAACTAGAATAGAGATACTTGTTTCTTGGTCCGTCTTGTCAATACGGTTTATGAATATCTATTCTACGACTACATCCGAGAACGTGCCAAAGCAGTGAGGGTGTAGTCGATCGAAATTTATTTATGCCGGATGTATACTTGATACTAGATAAATTCAAGCGAAAGTGGAATCCTGAACGTGCCAAAGCTGTCAGGGTTACGCAAGTAGCTTGAGTTTATCATTGATGAGTTTAACCTTGGTACGCCTTCTTGTGAACGTGCCAAAGCTGTCACAATGAGAAACAGCCAGAACCAAAACCGGAGTCACAATGAGTGTGATTGACAATGAGTTGTCTACCTATGAATATACGTAGGCGAGATAGTGCCAAAACTGTGAGTCGAAATATATTCATGAGGTCCACTTCCCATTATGAAATTCGATTTAATTATTGAATTCTCGTTTATCGTTGGGGATTACGATATTACGTAAAATAGTGGGAGGCACTGCTAGGTTTAAACTATTCCATAACTTAAGCAGTGTATAATATTATGAAAATTGCCGCCTGTTTGTTTTCCTTATTCTATAGTAGATAGAATTAAACTTTTAATTCACTGCTTACATTTTATATGTTGTTTCTGACTTAACTTATGGTTGCGCTTTTCTGGAATAGGTTCTAGATACTATTAGACTAGGATATTGTTATATTAGTCTAAACCATCGGGAACTGTTGTTCCGATTTTCTTGAAAAATCAAGATGGTTAGTGACTTAGTTACTAAGTCATGATAGATAATCTAGATAGATATCTGTTTTAGGATATTATTCTGTAGAGAGAATAGTTTCTTGTGCAATAAGAATTGACACGAATAAGTTCATGTCTCGAGATTCTTGACTGGTATTAAGAAAACCCCATTAGGTATTTGTTTATCTGATAATGATGTTTCTTAGCTTTAGTTACCTTTTGAGGTAATGTGTCTGACACAGTTTGCTAATCAATTTTTTGCAATTGTTGTGAATAATTGAAAGCAAATTATAAAAAGCTATAGAAAGAAGATGCGTATAGTTGTGTATAGAAAATATTGATTCTCACAATACGACAACTATAAGTATTGGATACCAGATCTTCCGTCTAGTTATTTAAAATATTATTTAATGATTGTTTTGATATTTGATATCAGAACTTGCGACTATTGAATAATTACTTGTTCTTTATAAACAGTTGTTATATATATTTTAATACAACTAGTTGTCTCATTAACGTAGAGATAAATATTAAGAAAATATTTGGTGAAGTAAATAATTTAGAACAGTGCTTTATGAGATTTCATCACTTAAACATTAGATGCTTATTCCGTATGGTAAATGATGGTCTGATATGAGATCACACCACATATCCTTATCCATTTAATGAATATTGTATTCGGGAATGTGATTAAATCTCATTTAATCAATGATTGTCATTGAAGTATAAGATTTATTTAACTGATACATTAGATGTATGTAGTTTAATAAATAATAATTGTTTAAGGTAGTTTTCTTTACTTCGTAACTTAGTTGATGAATTGTCATAACTTAATTACGTGTTTCTGAAAGAACACATATTGAACGTCTTGAACGATTCAAGAACTTTCAATCTGTTCTGATGAAACGCAGATGGAACATCTTTGACTAGTTCAAAGATATTCGATCTGAAATCTTGAAAACTTTGTCCTTAAAATTCATTACATGTCTTTGAATTGTTTAAAGATCTTTGATATGATCGAATGTATGAATTTATGGCAATTAGTTCTAGGATTATTCAGTGAATATAATTCTTACTCAATATAATTCTTCCACGATTCCATCTTGATGGAATTGGTCAGTGGGAGTAATCGAATCTTATATGATTTGATTCGTTTTGATATTAATTGTTGCCGAATTAGTTTCAATACTCTTGTGGATATGCTCCAGTAATACTAATTCATCCTTTTAATTAATGTTCAATTAGTTTCTACAGTTGCGTATATGATATGTATAGGTAGAAAATTCGAATCTTGAAAAGTTTGAGATTTGAATCTTTCTTTTGTATAATGGTTATATAATTGAAAGGTCTTGCACCTTGGAGGTACAAGTAAAAGTTTATCATTTATTCTATTTTATAGAATATTGTATTCTATTTGATAGAATATATTTCCTACAATCATAAGTAATAAAATTGTTTTATTACTTGGTGTGTAACATCAGATGTTAACCATTGTAGAAAAGACTTGACTTATTGAAGTCAATTGTGAGAATGATAAACTATAATTGGAACTACATAATTAATAAGATGAAACGACCCTTAAACATCTTCCGTATAAGTCCAATAGGATATTAGAATCATTTACGAGTATTTGATACTTAATGGTTCTATTATTTTCTTATCGAAGGAAATTATCCTATAACTTATAGTGGAGCGATATTTGATATCGATTTTGGAAATTACCATTGAACTATAGATCTAAGATTGTTCATAGCTTACTATGATCAATTTTTGAACTTGATTAAGCTTTCGTTATGAATAGTTCATAAAGTATGCTAATGGTTTACGCAGTAAAAGCAATGTGAGCTAATTAAAGGTTTGACCTTTATAGTATGACAGTGAGAAAGGTTATACTCAGCAAACTATTGTAGATTCTGAGGAAAATGTCTCTAGTCGCACTGATTGAACAATTTAAGATCTGTTGGTTAATGTTAATATTAAATTGTGTATTTTAGCTAAAGAATACAAAGTGGCATTTTTGAATGGCTTCTTCGGATAAGAGATCAGTTGTGATTTCTTTGTTTGAAGAGTACATTCTGGAATGGCCCTAGAGTTTGTGTTTTGCTAAGATTGCAGTTTGGTATACTAGCTTATAGAGCCTATTGTAGACTCGAGTGAGCCTTCCTGAAATTTGTGTTCTCTGTATTTGATATCTGTCAGATTGTCTGATTTTATCAAATTATAGAGAATACATATATGATAAAAGGGTTAGTAGGAGCGTACAAATTTCTTTCTAGTGTTATATATCCTAACGACATTATCATTATTATGGTAATAATGAGATGTTTGTGAGGTAAAATGTTTACCTAAGTCTTCTTTACTCCGTGAAAGCAGTGAGAATAGTCTCTGTTATATTTGATATAAATTTTTATATAAGATATAAAACTAAGAGACTTGTGAGATACTTATATTAGTCATGCATTAGATATGATCTAATAAAAGACACAACGAGGCTAACTGTATGACAGTTAGTATAACTGTTTGACAGTTAGTATAACTGTTTGACAGTTAGTGTGTGTCTTATATATAGTATTCATTTTTCGTAAATGATGATTCTTTTCTCGAAAGAGATATTGATTAGAATGTCTAAACAATCTTATGTATCATGTGTAGATGACATAATAAATACTTTATTATGTACGATTAAAGATATCGATTTAATCGTAATTGTTACAAGTTATTTTGATACCCTATAGACCATATGATGGATCTTGAAACATGTTCTTTGTGATCTTTGAGATATTAAGAACAAATTTCTAATTCATGGAGCATACAGTCTGCAACCATTAGGGTCATATTAGTTTTGAGACTAATTATGACGTTAGAAAGTCTACGTCATAAAGAGTCAGAAAAGATGCAGTGGGAGTGTCACAGAGGATTCTACTTTGTGAGTGGAATTAGATGCAACTTATGAAGTATTGACTTATGAAGTTGTATAGTGACCTTATAAATTAGAAGTTTTCACATTGGTATTGTGATTGTGGTTGTCTACATAATATTTAGGATCTGATCCATAAATACTTGGACAACTCAGTAGCTGTAGCACAATATTAATGTCGCATCTGAGTCATATTAATGTATGACATAGGTTCTACAAAATATGAATGATGCTGCCTAAGGAAACAATTGGGTTTGTTGGACAAACTCAATATGTCATAGCGGACCTGCTTCTTGTTGACTACCTCTTGAGTGCTAGGTGAGCTATTGAGGGCCATGTGCATACGATACACATTGAGATGTGTATATGATATCGTGGATTGGCACTAGAGCAAGTGTGAGAAATTGTTGGGGTTGGTGCTCAGAGCGCCAATCCGGACCGTATATATGTCTTATTCATGAATACGAACAATCCATATTTTCATAATATTACTTTCTTAGTGGTTGCACCTCTTATTTTTATATACGTATTCGATCTAATTACTATTAGATTGAAACTAAATCTTATTTAGTGATATGTATATATTAGACAAATACCCGATAATATATAATGTAGTGCGCAGTTACAAAGTAGTTTGTAATTGACATTGGGAAGTGTCACTACTAGAAATATATTATCAAATAAATTTCCTGGTCAAGATTTACTAACACGGGTCGGTTAGTTAAATTCGTTGAGACCAATACATGTCGTATATCGAGACTTGGTCCGATGGTTTATCCCAATGAACCATGAGTCTTGGGAGACTCGTATAGACGTGTAGGTGTTTATAGTGGATAAATACTGAACGACTCACCGAAGATTCTTAATGGATGGTACACCAACGTCAATAAGAATCTTCTCGGGTTGAGTAGCATAGTGGTCCTTCGACTTGAGATACCACTGTGGATGTATGAGACATCCTCCACACTTAGTTGGCAATCACGTCACCGATCTATTTAGATCAGACATCCGCATGTTCGTTGGGTTTGGACCGATCCTCAGGATATCATGTGTGTGTCAAGATAAGATCCGTCAGTTCTGTGAACAGAGCATAAGTAGTCCAAATGTGATTAGCAATCTGTTAAATCTATAGCCATAATATATTTCGGAAGTGAGTTTCGAATGTTATTTAGAGATTACTAATAGATACGTTGACATGATTATACCTGTAGAGATTTGACGTTTTTATCTATATCTCTGGGATAATCCGGATACCTATGACGGATGGATTATACGTATGCAATGACCTCGACCTGTATGATTCAACTAGTTTATCTGTGGTCGTCATAATTTACGGGTGGGTAAATTATGGACACGAAATTGGATTTCGTGACGGATATGCCTGAATCTAGAGAGTCTCTCTAGTGAAATATACTCGTAGAGCACTAGGGCAAATTTTATGAATAATACTGATTATTTATAAGTCGTTTAAAGGTTAAACGAAAAATACATGCGAATGGACCTAATAGTCATTTCCTAATTATTGTGTATTTGTATTTAATGATAGATTTTGTTAAATACACATTAATTAAATGTCAAATTGTGATATTTGAAATATATCATAAATATATATGTATTTGGATATTTAAAGTAAGTATGATACATATATTTAAAATATTTATATTTAAATAATTATTTAATTGTTAAATAATTAAATTAATTAAAAATATAAATATCTTAAGTTTTGATATTTTAGGAAATGACTTGAGTTGTTTTTGTTGACTTGTTGAATTTTTCATTAAAGTTGTAATGATCAAAATTGCAAGTTGATAAAGCAAACTTTAAATGAAATAAAAAATATATAGATATTTGTATTTCCTTACCAATTTTCGGCCAAGGCTTAATTGGGTGAGGTATATATTGTTTTGTTTCATTTCATTAGGTTGTGGGTTCAAAAGTTACCAAAAAATAAACATAAAAGAGTTGAGAGAAAAATATTTGATGGCAAAGAAGAAAGCTTGGAAATCTTTGAGTTTTGTAATTTTTTCTTTAAATTCTTCAACATAGAAAATGTTTCTAACATGGTTAGCTTCAATATGTGTTGCTAGGATGTTGTCTCTACACTTATATTTTGGGTTTTAATTGGTTGTGAACTTGAATGAAAGATGTATGCATGTATGGTTTCTAAGTGAGCTTGAAATGGCTTCATAAGCTCTCTTTTGATTATTTGATAATCAAGTTGCCATTCTAGAGTTGCTAAGCCACTCATTGATGACCTATAAATGTTCTTGAGTTGTTTCATGATGGCGAGACTTGTTTGGTGTGGTAAAGAATGAATTAAAGTGATGGATTTAAAAGATTTTGTAAGATTTGTTAATTTGAAGAAATTATAAAATTAGGGTTCTTAACCTTTTCCAAATTTGGTGATTTTCATATATATGATATATTATGGTGTGTATATGATGCATATTAATTTTTTGATTGATTGGATTTGATCTTGACACGTTTTGAACATAAATGGACTAAATTGTAAGAACTGAAAAATTCTGGTTGGTTTCGGCAATTAGCAAAAAATTAGCGATTTTGTTGCAATCTGATTTTGACATGTTGGACATGTTGGAAATCATTTTAGAAATGATTTAGAATCATCCAAAATTGTATTTGACAATTTTAGGACTAAAATTATCAATTTGTAAAGTTGTGGGGCAATTCGGTAATTACCAAGAAATTTGATTTCTTGTGTAATTTTTCAAAATTTGATAATTGGGTAATTAAATAAGTAAGTTTATTTAATTTATCCAAGAAAAATTTTGAAATCGGAAAATTTTGATTTTCTACGATTCCGCTGCGTTACCGGATTTTCGCCATAAAACTCCTACATATAATGCCTATATAAACACCTTTCATTGTAATTCTAAATTCAAGCAAATGTTAATACATATTTTCTTCACAAATTCTCACAATTTAGATTGATTTCTTAATGATTCAATAACATCAAGTTGCCGATTTTTCCTCCAAACTTCTTATTTGTTTCATCAAGAATCTGGATATGGGGGTGGGGGGTAATCAAGCTAAGATATTGGCATATTAAAGTAATTCCTAAAAAAATTTATTACATTGTTTTAAATGTAAAAAGTTATAAAAGTTATTATAATCATTAAAAGATAGCCCACAGGGGCTTGAGTTAATGGTTTTCAAGTAGTTTTCTTTAACTGACCATCTAAGTTCTAATCCTAAGAAGGTAAGAGATAAAAAGATTTGAAAACAATTTGCTCCGAGATTTTAGGAGCCACCTAAAAACCCTAACGTGCATTCTTCTTGCCTCTATGGGAAATCTCGTAGGTGTGTCGGCGGGTCCCCTCTTTTCCCCCAAGTCATAACAACCAGACCCTCTGATAGCGTCGTCGGAAGTTGCTCCCCTGTGTTTTGTTGAGATGTTGTTTCCACGATCTCCGACTCTGCCACAAGTTGATATCGCTATGAGAAAACCTAGAGAACATAATAGTGAGAAGTATTTCTCTTTCACTAAGGATGAGATAGACAAGTCGGCATAATCATTTTGCTACATAGTGGTGTTGAAATCCCTACGAAGAAGACCCTCTCTCGATCTCATTCGAGCGCACATAAAAGCTCAATGGGGACTATAGACTATGCAAATTATAGGACATATGGCGAACCTACAACTCATTATGGTCAGATTGACGAATGAAGAGGACTACAGAAGTGTCATGGTTAGAGAAAACTTTGAAATAGAGAATGTTAAATTCAGAGTTTTCAAATAGATTTTGGACTTCAAGGATTTAGAATATTCCCCGTTGGTACCGATATGGGTCTTCTTACCAAATCTCCCTCAAAATTATTTCCATGTCTCCACATTGAAAACATTGGTAGGTAGTTTTAGAACATATCTCAAACGTGATAATGTAACCGTTTGTGTAACAAGGACGGAGGGGGATCAGATTCATGTTGCCGTGGATGCCAGTCTTCCACATGTGTCATATTTTTTGATTGGATTTTCGGGGTCTGCGGGTAGCCAATTTTAGGAAATTGTAGATGAAACCCTCCCAATGTACTACAGTCGTTGTAAAATATAGGGTCATAAGTTGATCAAGTGTTGGTTTGGACAGTTGAGTGCCAAGGAAAAAGGCAAACGAGTGGTTCTTGAGCCCTATTTCCCAAAGAATAAAATATTGAAGAGGGTGGAAAGTAAGACTAATACGGAAGCTGACCCTTTGAATACAGGCTATTCTCGGTGAGAAATACTACTGAGACAAATTCAAAATAAGGTGGCAGATGAGGGGAGACTAATTTGTGTGTTATACGACTCCCTTTCGAGTGAGCTTCAATTTGAGTTGGGTGAGCTATTGTGCAAAAACAAAAGGAAGTGCTTAATGAGAACGATATGTCAAAACAAAGTGGTGTAGTAAATGACGCACCAGTTTCGCAGGTCGAGTTAATGGAGTCAGACAATGGCGGGTTTCAGGTAACAACACATGTGTAGGGGTCATAGAGCCAGATGCACATCATCGGATATTAACAAGCCTTCAACAATACCAAACAAATCAGGGAGGAGTCTTGGAGGTGAACGCCCTTCTGGTGCTAAACATTCATCATTCCATACGCGACCAACTTCATGCGGAGAATTATATTGATCCATGACTTATGGAATATTGTAACAGTTCCACGCAACATCCGTCGAGAATCTCATGAAATTGGATGCATGTTTTATAAATTGTGCTAGTCTCTTTGATCTAGAATCGTCACATCATTGCAATAAAAACAATGGCGGAAGTTAGTGAATCATCATCGATGTATGGTAACACGGTCCTGAAATAAAATTTTTGACCATGTTTAATCGTATTTTAATTTGAAACGTGCGTATAGTTTGTTCCTCGAAGCAAAAGTTAATCCAACTAAATAAGATTATTAAGCCTCAAGTTGTAGTTTTTCTAGAACCTTTTTTTTCTATCCAATAGTAGTATAAATAAATGGGCGGTTAAGTTAGGGCTACTCTAACTTTGAAATTATGGGGGAAATTTGGCCTTTTTTGGGAAATTGACTTTATTTTTGATGAGTTCGGAGTTCTTCACAGCAGAATGCAGGCAAGGGTCATCAGGTGGTTCAATATTCTTTTGTCCATGCTAGCTATTCCATGCATACTCGCAGAGAATTATGGAATGATCTTTTTTTGCATATAATACAATGATATTCTTTACTGTGCAGTAGGGGATTTCAACACTATCTATTGTAACATGGAAAAGAGAGGGGGACGCTAAAACAATTCAGTGTGATGAATGAGTTTAATTCTTGTATTGAGACTTGTGGTCTTACATGTTTGTAGGAATAATGTTGTTGGGAATTCTCGCATTTGGGAGAAGTCGAATAGGGTACTATGTAATGATAGATTATATCATCATTTCCCCATAAGCTTCGTCAAGGTACTACCGCAAGCTACTTTATATCACTGTCATTTCCATATAGTTTTCCAACCAGCGAGCACTCTCTATGGACCAAAACCTTTTATATTCCGGTCTATGGGGTATTCGCACCCGGATTTTCAGAAGGCGGTTAAATAATTTTGGGAGCTCCCAAATACGTTTACATGCATGTTTCAGTTAGCAGCAAAATTAAATAGATTAAAGACGGTACTCAAGAACTGGAATATCCATTGGTTTGGAAATGCCTATAAGCACGTTTCTGATCTGCAGGAAAAAACTGACAGGATTGGAAGATAGGTTAATTGATGATCCAGGTAGAGATGTAGAGGCAGATCATTTGTCCATTAAAAACTAAACTGGAAGAGTGGTATCGACGGGAAGAGAGTATGGCGTGTCAAAACACAAGGGTTAAATGGGCAATGGAAGGTGATGCGAACACAAATTTTTGTCACAACATCTTGACTCAAAGATGTAAGAGAGACTGGATTAGAGAGATGATGTTGGAGGGTGGTTTATTTCTGAGCACCCCGGTTGAAGTCCATGATCATGCGGTTGATTATTTTTCAACTTTGCTCATAGAAGAGCCAATTGAGGTTAACAAGAAGTTAATTCATGATTATGTAAGTCTAGTTCTAGACGAGTCTGATAATGAGTCTCTTTATCAAGATCCGACTACGAAAGAGGCTCTCGTAGCTCTTAAGAGTATTTTAGTGGATAAGAACCCATGTCCATATAGTTTAAGGACAAGTTTCTTTACGTCTTGTTGGGATATTATTGGCGGGGACGTTACTGTTGGGGAATATATGGAACCCCCTAGGGTCGAATCGATGTCTCATGCAGCGAAAGTGGTTTAACCCATGAATATCAAGTATGGCTATATTTTAAAATTATTTTAATGAAAATTACATTTCTTTACGAGTCCGTAGGAAAAAATAGGGACCAAATCGTAGTTCGAAAACACCGAAAATGATAAAATGAAGTTTCAGCGCGGGCAACAGGTCTCGTCGCGTCGCGACATTCAGGTTTAAGCATTGCGACTCCCAATCTGTGAGAGTTCAAAGTCGCGACGTCCAAGGGTTAGCGTTACGACCCCATCAGCTCTGAAAGTTGAGAGTCGCGACGCCAGAGATCAGAGTCGCGACGCCGCCCTGTGTAAAATGTTGGCAGTGAGTAAATTTTCCTTGAATCTAATCCAAAACACTTCCAATTTTCTTAAAGCACTTCAATACACCTAAAATTCAATTTTAACATCAAAACCAACATCAACACATGTTATACAACATCAGTACATGTATTCTAAATATATATATGCATTTCTTTGAATAAAAATACAAACCAAATTAGAGTCCCACAATGAAATGACTCATGAACAATTCTAGGTCACTCAAAGGTGGTCAAGTAGTTCTAGAATGGTAGTTATACCTCTAAGATTTCATCTAGAATTCCAAACTCTAATTTTATGTTTCATGTCCAACATGAACATATTTGGCCCAATTACAAGTATATTATGTTTATACTTCCAAAGCATCCTTACACAATTAATTAGCCTAATTTCAACATCAAACTATGTTATTACGTATCTAATACATAATTCATCACTACATGTCTCACTAATGATAACTTATTAATGAAATACATAGCTTTGGAGAAGATCAAACTTACCTAGCAAGGTTGATTCAAAGATCCAATCTACTTCTCCTTGTTGAAATATTTTGGAGAAATTACAAAGTTAACAAGCTTAACTCCAAGATCCAATCTTGATTCCAATGCTAGCAAACTTCACTTCAATATCCAATCTTGATTTCTCATAGTTGAAATGTTATAGAGATCTTCCAAAACTTCTCTAAACATTTCTCTAACTTAGGCTAATTTCTGTCACTCTTACTTGTTTTTAGCTTTTTCAAGCTTAATTACAACATTGCTCGAGCTTGCTATTTACAGCAAAACTTAGACAATTTTTAATTAATAAAAGTTCTAATCAATTTTTATGTAGGTTTAATCTAATTTGTCCAAATATGTATAATTAGGTGTGACTAATCACCTTTGTTTACCACTTTGATTTAATCTAATTAAATCAAGACATACACCTATAATTACATATTTGTAATTATCAAAATATCCTCAAATGGTAGAGATATTTATGAAATTACGACAAAACTCATGTGTGATTTTGGATTTTTCCAATTGGGTCAAAGTAAATAATCAATGTTATCAAATAACACTTAATATATTAGTTGATAATTATAATACGAAATATTATTTATTATCAAAAATTATCGGCTACCCAAGTGCTCAACGAGTACACTTCATATTGTGGAACTCTCTAAGTCCAAACACGTTCATCATATAAGCCTAGCTTATATGTACGCAATTTGGCAGCCTCCAAACTCGCGAAGAACACGAACGACCTTTCTGAACTATACAAGTCGAGGTCATCACATATGTTTATCAATCCATTCATCGTATGCAATCCGAGTTGTGCTTAGGAAACATAGATTACGTCATCAAGTTTCTGAGGCGCACATCTCATGTCAACATATCCATGATTCTTTACAACTAATCAGAAACCATTTTTGATATATGCGATCTACCATAGGTGATCGGTTTTGGCCAAAGGCTTAAGAATCGTGACTTACTCACATGGATACCTAAACCCCTTATGGTACACATACGAGTCGACGGATCATACCTTGATACACACTTGATTAATGAGTGCAACGGTCCACAGCCAATGAATATCTAGCGGTTAGACCATGAAAGGTCTCTAACATACATGACATCTAAGTGGAAGATCACACACAAAACAATGATATTCTATAGTCAAAGAATCACATGTGCTACTCGATTTGAGGAGATTCTTATTGACAGTGGTGTGTACTTCCAACTATTAGAAATCATCTGTGAGTCATTCAGTATTTGCTCCAACTAATACTCACATGTCTATACGAGCTTCCTTTACTCATGATACATCAGGTTAAACCATTGAAATTCTAATTCTAATATACGACGTGTGTTAGTCTTCTATGTTATAGGACTTCGACCGTATTCCAAAACCAACAAATGTGAATATTTACTATAAGAATAGTTTATAAAAGTAATAATATCCCAATATCGTATCACCTAGTGTCCAGTATTACTACAAGATAATTCTAAGGTCGATGTCATTTTTAGCATATCTACATATCTATCAATCTAATATGCATAATGATATTATCATTAATAAGGTTTGAAATGAAAATATAATTATTTTATTAATAAATAATAAAATATAATGTACAATATATTATTCGAATCAGCGCTGCAAGCACCAACTCCAACAAACTCTCACTTGCTTAGTGCCAATCTGGATGGTATCGTAGCCCCATATTCTCCACATGTTTATCGAATAACTTAGGAGGTAAGACCTTAGTAAGTGGGTCTGCTATGTTGTCTTATCCTTGAACCTTTAAGACCACTATGTCTTTTCTTTCAATAATCTATCTAATCACATGATATTTTCTTTCCATGTGTTTAGACTTGGAATGCGCTCTCGTCTCCTTAGCATCTGCAATGGCTCTGCTATTTTCACAGTAGAGTGGGATCAAATCCGAAATACTAGGCACAATGCAAGTTTTGTGATAAAATTTCTAATCCAAATAGCTTATTTAGCAGCTTCTAAAGCCGCTATAAATTTCACCTCAGTGATGGAATCAATTGTTGAGCCTTGTTTTGAACTACCATTAAGGGTAAATATATATCTAGATATAAACATTCTATCATATGGATCTCCCTAGAAGTCGGAGTCTGTATAACCCTTAACTTATTGCTAATCTTCTCCATATATGAGAAATTTATCCTTAGTACCATTAAGATATTTCAGGATATGTTTCACGGCTTTCCAATGATCCTTATTTGGATCAGATTGATATCGGCTAGTAACACTAACGTCAAAACTGATATCAGGTTTTTTACATCGCATAGCATACATAATGTTTCCAATACAAGAAGCATATGACAAGTTATACATTCTAACTCTCTCTTCCTCAAACTGAGGTGTCATTTTCTTCGAAAGATGTATGTCATATCAAAAATGTACATTTACTGCCTTGTAGTTGGTAAAACCATCAATTTCTAACAATTTAATAATATTTTATTTTATTTTAATAGGGTATTATAATATATTTTCTTGTTATAATATAATTTTTATAAAATCATAATATGTATTTTTATTGTAATATGATTTTTATTTAATAAATTTATTAATTTCATTTTATAATTTTAATATGAAGCCACGTGACGCAATGAACTTTATAATTTTAGAATTTTAGAATTATATATATATATATATATAATTCTTTTAAAAAAAATTCAAAATAAACTGGAACACATGCTCCAACTGGTCTTAACATCACTCGAACAATGATAACATGGCTCCCTGATCATTTAATTCACGTGTTGTTACTAAAATCTGTTGAATTTATCTTTAAAACAACTGGTAGTGTCGCTCTAAATAAATCATAATACAAGTCAATCACACGTTAAATATATAAAGCACATGAAGCACAAACTGGCGAAAAGTGTTCGGGAGTGAGCCTAGTATCAAACTACGCCCAAGAGTTTCATCGAGTGGAAAGTCATATCGCCTCAATTGATCAATCAAATCAATCATATGAAGCACATGCGGACTGACTGGTTGACCCTCATCCAGTCTGGAGTGAAACAGTTCCACCGCCACTCTATGAACAATAATTTGCTCTTGATTCATAATGAGCTCCTTAAGCTTAGAGATTATGCTATATGAATCAGACATATCAATATATTGCCTCTTCACATTCGAAGTCAACGATCTGAGGATGTATGATTTAACTTGTAGATCATCATCCTTCAATTTCTGGAAGGTTGCATGCTCCTCGGGTGTTGAATCATGTGGTATAGCTAGAGGAACCGATCCATCCAACACATATCATAATCTCTCGAATTCGAGGTCAATCCTCAAATCCAATTCCCAGTCAGCGAATTGGATTTTTAATTTAAATGATGCCCTCCCACTGAATCATGCAATACTGTAATCCTCAAACATAAAGCAATAATATAATCAAATTAAATTCAACAGCAGGAAGTAGATCCCATAAATATATTTCAGCTCACTGCTTTGGCATGTTCTCGCCTACGTATATTCATTAGGTAGACAATCATTGTCAATCACAAAAAGTGACTCATAAATTTCGGTCCTGATCGTTTCTCGTTGTGACAGCTTTGACACTTTCACAATGAGGCGTTTTCAAGGCTTAACTTGTCAGTGACAAACTCAAGTTACCGGTGTAGTCCTGACAGCTTTGGCACGTTCAGGATTTCCACTTTCACTTGAATTTGTCTCTTATCAAATAAGTTCTACCGGCGCAAATGAACTACCATCAGTCATAACTGCACAGCTTTGGCACGATACATCTACATCATCAGGAAAACATTCGCATCCATACCGAGAAGGCGGACCAAGGAAAAAGCACACACAAATACAATTTACTTTAAAGCCTTATTAAAGGGAATTTTCCGCTAAACTGTCAAACAGATTATTTAGCTCATATCTAAGAAAGCATGTGTTTACGGAAATAAGTCGTAGATTACATATCAAATATCATGCAAGAATCATTTTATAGATTAGGAACCAGACAGGCTCTGATACCATTTTTGTTGGCGTATTAACGGTTATGTCGGGTCGTGCAGCGGAAAGTGAAAAATTCGATTTTTCGAATTTCAAAATTTTTTCTTTGGACTATTAAAATTAACTATTTATTTTAATATTTAATCCCAAATCAAATTTGAAATTACCCTTTAGCCGAAAATTGCCTAAAATGTAAACTTTTTTACATTTTGCTCATTTTAGTCCAAAAGTGTCAATTACACAATTAAGTGTTTCCAAAACACTATCAAAATGATTAACAGACATCTAATGTATCCAATTTAATCCATATAATGAAAAGCCCCAATTTTGAAATTAGGCATAAACCCTAAAAATTTAATTAATCAAATTACAAAAAAATTGACTTTCAATCTAGCTTTCAATTAATCTTTCCAACATTCTTAAAGTCTCACCACAACAAAAACATCCAAGAACAATTCTAGGTTTTTATAAAGTGGCATAGAAATTTCTAGAATGAGAACATTAATTTCCTAAAATAAATAAAGCTATAATAACAATTATTAAGCTTAAAGTATCATCACACATGCTTAATAAATTCCCAACAATCATCCAACAAGCAAAAACTCAATTCAAGAGAGTAGGAAATCAAAATTACATCAAATGTATTCTCATCAAGCAAAAGAAACAATTTCTTAGCCAAATGATTAAGAAACTTACCTTGAATTTCCAAATTCTTTAAGCTTAAGGCTTGATTTTGATTCCACAAATATTTCTCTTTCTTAGGTTTTACTATTGCTCTCTCTTTTGTTGATAATTTGAAGAAATGGGAATAGTAACAAATTTTGGATGAGTTGGCCGGATATTATGAAGTTAGTGGGAGAGAGAAAAAATCAATTTATTTGATTTATTAGAAAATAATTCAACAAATCAAAAATAAATATCTCTTTCCACTAATTTCCAACAAAGCCAAATGTCAACATTATAAAGCATCATACACATGTCTAATACATGTGAATTATATACTTAATAATTCCCAATACATTTATTTAATAAATCAATTAATTAACACTTTAATTAATTAATCCATTTAATCTAAATGTATAATGTATTTATACATTTACAATCAATGTTAAAATAATTCAAGGTTGACATATGTCCCAAAATATATTCGGTAATTAATTAATATATATCTAATCAAATTATGTATCAAATACACATACATATTAATTTAGGAAATTACTGAATACCTCGCTTGTGTAATTTTCGTTTAACCGTTAAACGATTTCCGAATAATCAATATTATTCGTTTTAAGTCACTCTGGTGCTCTACGAGTATTTTTTGATTACGTGAGACTCTCTAAGTTCAGGTATATCCGTCACGGGATCAAATCTCGTATCCATAATTTACCCACTCATAAATTATGACGACCACAGACATTCTCGATGAATCATACAAGTTGAGATCTTCGCATACGTATAATCCTTCCGTCATAGGTATCCGGATAAATACCAGAGACATAGATATAAGCGTCAAATCTCATAAGGTATTATCCTGTCGACGTATAGATTCGTGATTTCTCAATAACATTCAGAGCTCATTTTCGAGTGTACCATGACCATGGATTTGATAAATCGCAATCTCATGAAGTGGATATCCAAATCCTGTACGCAGGACTGACGGATCCTCTATGGACACATCACCGGATATCATGAGCATCAGTCCACACCCAACGAACAGGCGGAGGTCTAACCTAAAAAGGTCGAAGACGTGACTGTCATCAAAGTGTAGAGGATAACTCATATATCCACTGTGGTATCTCAAGTCAAATTACCACTATGCTACTCAACTCGAGAAGATTCCTATTGACGCAAGCGTACAATCTATTAAGAATCTTTCGTGAGTCGTTCAGTGCTCATCCGCTATGAACACCTACATGTCTATACGAGCCTCCATAAGCTCATGGTTCACTGAGATAAACCACCAGAAACTAATATTCCGATATATGACATGTACCAGTCTCCTGAGTTTACTTTCGGACCAAGAATGTAAAACTTGATTATGAATAATTTAAGAATGATACTGTTACAACGTTTCTCATGTCAATTACGACGCCTTTGCAATTACGTTATAACTTAATCATTCCTAGGTCTAGTGCGTCTTTACCATTAATAATAAAAATATTGATGAAACTGTAAATTGTATTCATAACAAAATATTATTCATACACGTATTTACAAGGAAATACATGATAAATCGGCACAGCGAGCACCAACTCCAACATATATATATATATATATATATATATATATATTGGAATATCGGGAAATCCTTCTCTATTCCATATCATGTATCATTAGACCCCGATTTGAGTGGGTAAAATCTGGTACTATCCAAGACTCTAAAACGTTTAATATTTCTTAAACAACAAGTTAAAACTCTTTAAAAAGTTCATATTAGTTTGGCACAGAATAATTATCAGTTAAAAAGCATTTCTAGCAACAAATACTCGGAGATAATGCTTCTATCACGTCTCTCCTTTCCTCCACTTAAAATTCACTAGGGATGATTGCCTCAGGTCAATTTAAAATTTTGTAAAAGTATATTTATAAAATAATAATAATAATAATTTAATTTATTAATGATATAATTTTGATTTATTTATATTAAAATAAAAATTATCTTACATTTTTTTTTAAAAATAATCAAGATTTACACTCACTTAATCAATATTCTATCTACTCGCTATTGGAGTGACCCCATTATATTAGCAAACAGGAAACTTTAATGGCTCCACATTATCTTTACAAATAACCCATTTAAAAAAAAAAAAGACTTTTAGTTGTTTCATGACAACTCTTTAAATAATAATAATAATAAATAAATAATTTAAAAATCCTTTGGTAAAGAATTTGAGTCTGCAGGGAACTTTTGAGTAGTAGAGAATCACCTAAACAGTGTTGAGTTATATTATTTTTATGCATACCAAAAAACAGATCATATGTATAGATTATTGAACTCTATTAATAAATTGCTCAAAAACATTTGCGTATGCAAGTTGCTACCTCTGAGATTTGCTATCACTTTTTTGATCTAATCTTTCAACTTAATTATTATATTGCAAGTGGGCCTCAATGGGATAAAGATTAGCAGATAAATATTCAAGAACAAGTTATTATACTCTTAAGTGATGATTAAATATATAGATTTCAGAAGGCATGCATATGGAATTAGAATATGTAGTTAGCACATTGATAGAGTTCATTGATAACAAGTCATTAAGGAATAATTAACTTAATAAACTATAAAATATATCCAATGTGAATGATTCCCTTAATGCAATAGCTACTTCCATTGTATTATTCTACAATGATCTTGATGAAGTATCCAACTGTTTTTGGCTTGATGTAGAAATTGTTCATATCAATTTTAGGCTACTTAATATCACATCTTCGTTAGCTTTAAGTGGGTTTTGTTTTTATTGTTGACTTTCGAGTCATGTGTTTGGCCTATAAATAGAATTCTCATTTGAGAGTTTAAGCATCACAACTATATACAAGTTCCACGTAAGAGAACTTAGAGAGTGTTTAGTGAGGTTTTCTTTGTATAGAGTTTGTAATCTTAATAAATTATATTCAAGTAATAATAGAAGTACTTTCTCTTCATTAAATATTCTTCTGTGATAAGAGAATAATAACAAGTGGTATCATGAACTTTGATTGTATGTTGGGGTCCTGAAGCCAAAAGAGTGAGACTCGGCTAAGCAAATTCAAGTTTTGTGATCAAACTGAGATAAAAAACATACGCACGCACCGGTCAGTGAAGAGCGCGTGAATCCCACGTGCTGCATGCGCCACAGGGTTGGTTGAAGATGGCCACGTCAGATGCCACATCACCGACATGTCAACTGTCGTCTCATCTGCCACATGTTTGACATGTCATCTGCCACGTGTTGACATGTCATCTGCCACATGTTGACATGTCATCTGCCACGTGTCTACTATGTCAGCGTACTTGTGAAATTTCGGATTGCCACTCGTAATCTCTGAAATTGACATATTGGCCAAATCTTACAGAAGTTTTGAAATTTATAAATTGATACCAGTGTTGGATTTGGGCAAGTGAATGGTCAGATCTACATATTTCGACTGTTTTGGAAGTAACGATGACTTATGTTTTGTGTAAATCAGCACCAAATTTATTGATTTGGTCATTTTAAAGTTTAAACTCAAAAATGGAAATGAAAGAGCAGGTGTTATGATCAAGCTGACGATGACTAATTATTCACTCTGGAAGCCCCGAATGGAAGATCTTCCGAATTACAAAGATCTATTGGATATGATTGAAGAAAAAAGAGTGAAACCAGATTTTATTAAAGAAAATGATTGGAAGAAACTCAATAAGATGACCCTCGATCAGATTTGACAGTGGATCGACCATAATATTTTTCATCATATAGTGCATGATATATATACCTATGAATTATGGACGAAATTAGAAAGCGTGTACCATGTCAAGACTGCTCAGAATAAGACCTTGTTAATGAGGCTTTTGGTGAATTTGAAGTTAAGGAGTGGAACTTCAGTTTTCGAGCACACAAATGAGTCTTAGAGCCTAGTGAATCAGTCATCTGCATTAGACATGCAGCTTGAAGATGAAGTACAACCATTCCTACTTCTCAGTTCTCTTTCCGATAATTAAGAGACATTGATGGTTTCTCTCAACAATTCGATTCCCGGTGGCAAACTTACCATATCTATTGTTAAAGATGGCTTGTCAAATGAAGAGACAATGAGAAAAAATATTGGCATAGATTAGACACAAGCCCTCATCACGGAAAATTGAGGAAGACAATGAGATAGAAATCGAAGTAGAGGGAGAGGCAGAAGCAAAAATAGATATAGATCCATAGGCAAAAGGAAGCCTACTAATAAGTGCTATCATTGTGGCATATAATGACACTTAAAGAAGAATTGCCAAAAATTACAATGAGAGTAGTTTCAAGGCATTTCCCAGCTAAAGAATAATGATGGAAAGACACTTGTCACTGTCTCAAGAGATGTAGCTATTTGTTCCATTCAAGAATAGACAAGCCTTCACACATCAAGCCAAAATATTGAGTGGGTGGTAGATACTGTAATATCTTATCATGTTACTTCTCATAGAGATTTTTTCACAACATATAAAGCATGAGACTTTGGTACCGAGAAGATGGGAAATACCAGTTCCTCTGAGATCGTGGGAATTGATGATGTTCAGATACAGACAAATGTCGGGTGTACAATAACCCTGAAGGATGTCCGACATGTTCCAGAACTTTGGATAAATTTACTTTTAGGGATGTCCATTGACAAGCAAAGCTATGACAATCACTTTAGCAGTGGCACATGGAGAATAATAAAAAGTTTCATGATTGTCACCCAATGACATATTTGCGGCACTTTATACAATACTCATGTAAGGATGTGTGCATATGGCCTTAATATAATTGAACGAGAGGCTTCTTAGAATCTGTGGCACTAGAAACTCGGTCACATAAATGAGAAAGAGTTGTCTACCTGATAAGAATGATCTTATCACTGTTTCCAAGAATGCTGCATTATATCCTTATAATCACTGTCTATTTGGAAAACAACATAAAATCTCCTTTATTTTTTCTTCTATGAAAAGATGAAAATTGCTTAATCTGATATACTATTGAAATTACCTACAAGCACACAACAAACAATCTCTACACCCAGGAGGAGAGGTGAATTGAGTAATGGACTAATATTGCGAAATAAAATTTCTTGCCAATTTTACGCTACTAAGCTAGTAGTTTTACCAATTAAACATATCAATAAATTTCACATTTACAAAATATCACCAATATGCAAGTTACTAATTAATATGCAAATACTAAAATAAACTTGCAATAATTAAGAGTTAGAGGATAGAGAAATTGACACCGGAGATTTATAGTGGTTTAGCCAATTTTTTACCTACGTCAAATCTCTCAAGCCACACTTGAAGATTTCCACTAAGTTGAATCCTCAACTTACATCGAGTTTTTCGTGGCTCACTCGCAACCAAGAGTTTTGTCTCATAGGTTCACTCCAAACATTTACACAAGAGTTTTTCAATGACTCACTCTTAAACCTTTACAATTATATTTGTTCATAGGCTCACTCACAACCTTTACACAAATTTTCCTTTTGAGTATACCCACTCAACAAGGGACTTTACAACCACAAGTGTTTGAAAATGTAAATTTAAAGTATAACTTGGGCACTAACAAAATGATAAGAAGATTTAAGTGTGAGTTGCTAATCCAAGAAATCTAAGCTCACTACAAATGATAATGAAAGTGTAATGCATGAGCTTGAGTATGAGAGTGTATGATGATGAAGGTTTTGTTTAATTCTCTGTTTTTACCTTAAAAGAAATTATATAAAGGTTGAAGAGATTGAAAAAAATGAAATTGAGGCTCAATTTATAGAGAAAGAGAAATACATCTATCGCTCTCTGTCTGAGGCCAGTATGCCAAAGTAAAATGGCTATATTACCATTAAAGATTCAAGCGCACCGGATTGCTCGTTGGTATAGAGGCCGGTATGCCCGCGTGCTCAACAGTATGGGTCGTCCCGATTCCAGTGGCTATGCAAACTCCGGTTGACCGGTATATGAGATCGGTATGAAGTAGCTTGTTTCCATAAAGCATGCAAATCTGCCTAATGTAGAGCAGAGTCACTGGTATATCGGTGTGGGAGGCCAGTATGCCCATCCCAGTGCAGAAAATGCAGGATATGAAAGTTGAAAGTATTTTACACATAACCCTAATGCATCTAAATGAATATGCATATGAGTCATATGAGCTTAGAGACTTAGATTATCAACCCACTTATAAAGAGATCTCTAAGCTAAGACCACACAAGATATACTACATTTAAGCTTTTGAGTCTTCACATCCATTGCTCTTCATCATTTATTGCTTCGACATCTTTTTGTAATGTCCGCCAATGCACGTCGAAGACTTCTAGTGTCGCATCATCAAAATTTATCTTGAGAATATATCGCTAACAGTTTGTGGTCCATTGGAGGTTAACTCACTAGGCGGTAACAAATATTTTATGACTTTCATTGATGATGCTTCTCAGAAAGTGTGGATGTATTTCTTGAAGATGAATGATCGAGTCTTGGATTATTTCAAACCATTTCATGCCATGGTAGAGCTTGAAATAAGAAAAAAGCTAAAGTGCCTCCGCACAGACAATGAAGGCAGATACATTTCCATAGAATTCGATGCCTACTGTGGAAGACAAGATATTCGACACGAGAAGACAGTCTCACATACCCCACGATATAATAGTGTTGCCGAAAGAATGAACGCACCATTATGGAAAAAGTCAGAAGTGCGATCAGTATGGCTAAGTTGCCAAAGCCATTTTGGGGAGAAGTTGTTCGAACCATCAATACCATTGAATTTTAAAGTTTCGGAGAAAATATGGTCTGACAAAAATCTCATTTACTCTCACGTGAGAGTATTCGATTGTTTAACTTTTTCACATGCATCCAAAGAGCTCAAGCAAAAGCTCGATGTAAGAACTACTTCATGCATCTTTATAGGCTATGAAGACGAGGTGTTCAGATACAAGTTATGGGACCCGAAGAAAAAAAGATCATCAGAAGTAGGGATATAGTGTTTTATGAAGACTAGATAAGAAAAGACATTGAAAAGCCCACAATATCTCCTAATTCCAGTGACGATAGAATTGATTCAAATTCATATATAACACCAGCACAATTGACCACAGATAATGATGAAGTGCATAATGAAATCCCAAAAGTAAAATAAGAGAAGAAAGAGCCGCAACCTACTTGATAAGTGTGGTTTATACCCACTTATCCATATATCACTAACTTATTATTTTGTTAGTTTCCTGCCATTTTACGTATTTTGTAGTTTGTTTTATTTTTTATTGATAAGAAGCATTAGAACATAGATTTTGAGGCTAAAGTACGTGTTTTGGAAGCTTAAAGATGCAAATGAAACACACAGGAAAGGAAAAATATGCAAAGCAATACATTCTGGCCGAGAAGTTGACATCGCGACGCCATCATCATAAAAAAATGCACCAGAATTTCATAAAATCTGGCATCGCGACGCCCCTGACAATTTTCAGACTAGAAAATCTACTCACAAAGACTCCCCAAACTTCCCTATAAATACATGGTGCATCCAAAATCATGGTAGAGACAATTATACTCAACAAAAGAGCTCAAAACACATAATTTAGAGAGATCCAATGAGAGGATTGAAGAGCAAGAAGACGAGACGAAGGTAGTGACGTCCGAAGACGAAGGGATTTGATTCGAGTTCTATCTTCTAGTTTCTTTCTTTAAACTCTTTTGATGTCCAAAATATTCTTGAATCTGTTTTCATTGTTCTTTTATTTAGTCATGAACTAATTTTCTTATTTTAGAGGATGATGTAGCCTATGCTTGAACCTATTTGTTTGATTGCTAATTAAATATTATGAAGTTTTAAATCAGTTTACGGATATTTTCTTGTCTTTAATGCTTCTAGTTTGCTGGCCACAAATTAGATGATTCCACATTTAGAATATATTACCCGGGAAAATGGATTTTGAATAGGATCTAGAAAATATAACCTATGAGTTTTATAGAGTTCGGGAGGCTTATAATTCATTTGAAGTCGTTAATAAAGAATCACAGAGCGTAATGAATTGTTAATTACTAGATTATTATAGGGATATCGAAGTCAATAATTAATAATATTTTCACTCGGCACTTGGGAGAGATATTAGAATAATTTAGGATTCTTGGCTTATAAACTAAGAAATTGAGTAATAATTGATTAGCATGACAAATACATAGGGGATAGTTAGCTGAAATCAGACTTTAGAATTCATCTCATCCTGGTCTTTCTTAATTAAAATGTTTTGACTTTTCGTTTATTTAGTTTTTAATTTTAATTTAGTTTATTTTAAATTGATTTCTAAATAAAGTTAAGTTTATTAATTATAGTACTTAGTGTGAATTTGATTTCATTCTCTGTGGGTTCGACACTTTTTATTCATCCTTTACTAAAATTTGCCATTGTATACTTGCGGTATGATAATCTCACGGCACTGCTCCATCAGAGGTTACAGGATCATTCACAGATCTGGATGAAGACAGACCTTCAGAAACCAATAAAGCTCAGGTACGAAGATCTGAGCAAGGCTGAATTCTATCAACTAGATATTCAAAATCTGACTATATTCTGCTTATTGATAAGGGGGAGTCAGAGAATTTTCAAGAATTTATATCTCATAAAGACAAAGGAAAATAGCTGCAAGCAATGCAAGATGAAATAGAATATATGCAGAAAAATCATACTTATGAGATAAATACGAGTTATCCTAGAATTGGTAGCCAGATTGAACCTAGAGCTTAAACAGATGGATATCAAATTAACATTTCTTCTTGGTGATCTACATGAAGAAATTTTTTTTATAGAGCAGCTAGAAGGTGTTAAGGTTTCAGGAAAAGAGAACCTTGTTTGCAAGCTAAAGAAGAGTTTGTGCGACCTCAAGCAAGCACCAAGACAATGATACAAAAAGTTTGATTCGCTCATGGTTAGTCAAGAGGCTATAAAAGAACTGATGCAGACCAATGTGTTTACATTCAAAAGTTTCTTGAAGGAAATTTCATTACTCTTCTATTATATGTAGATGACATGTTGATCGTTGGATAAGATGCATCGAAAATCGACCAGCTGAAGAAGGAACTCTCCAAGTCTTTTGACATAAAAGACATGTGACCAGCTCAACAGATTTTGGGAATGCACATAGTTCGAGACAAAAAGAACATAAGGTTATGGCTATCACAAGAGAATTATATTGAACGAGTGATCAAGAAATTCAACATACAAAATGCCATACCTGTCAGCATTCCATCGGCTCACCACTTCAAACTGAGTAAGAGTTTGTTCCCCTCATCCAAGAAAGAGATATATGAGATTTCATCAATACCTTATTCTTAGCAGTTGGAAGCCTATTGTATGCAATGGTATGTATCAGGCTAGATATTTCTCACGCAGTGGGTGTAGTGTGTTGTTTTCTCTCTAATCGAGGAAAAGAACACTATGAAGTAGTCAAATGGATTCTCAGATACCTCAAGGGTATATCGAAGTTATGTTTATGCTACGGGGGAGCTGATGCAATATTGAAAGGTTATGCAGGAGATCTTAATGGTAGGAAATCTACATCAAGATTTATTTACACTTTTACAGAGGGAGCTGAGTCATGGCAGTCAAGATTGCAAAGATGTATTGCATTATCCACAACATAAGTATAGTATATTGTAGCAACAGAAGCAGGGAGATAAATGTTGTGATTAAAGAGATTTCTCTAAGAACTATGGATCAAACAGACAGAATACAAGATATATTATAATAGTCGGAGTGTTGTTGATTTGAGCAAGAACTCAATGTATCATTCTCAAACAGACAGAATACAATTGTTTTTGGCTTGATGCAGAAATGGTTGATATCAACTTTCGGATACTTAATATCACCTTTCGGTGGCTTTCGGTGGGCTTTATTTTTATTTTTTATTGACTTTCGAGTTATGTGTTTGGCCTACAAATAGAACTCTCATTTGAGAGCTTA
Source organism: Zanthoxylum bungeanum (assembly GCA_019454045.1). Classification (NCBI taxonomy): domain Eukaryota; kingdom Viridiplantae; phylum Streptophyta; class Magnoliopsida; order Sapindales; family Rutaceae; genus Zanthoxylum; species Zanthoxylum bungeanum. Next base: position 1,006,117 of record SKCR01032772.1, on the reverse strand, counting down.
AGCATCCTAACAATATATGTTCCAAATAAAGAGAAATTAAAAAGTGTTTAGTGAGAGGCTTTTTTTTTTTTTGTATAGTATTTGTCTCTGTAAATTATATTTAAGTAGTAATAAAAATAGATTTTCCTCATAAAATATTCTTCAATAATTAGAAAATCACAACATTTGATTCTTGTGAATCATCAATACACATCTCTATAACATTAAAATAAAATTAACGTCAAAGAATAATTCTTGTTGATATGAAAATAATATAACATCAACATCAAGTAAAATTTATCTCTTATTAAAGTAATCTTCTAACATAAACATGTATTAATGCAACTTTTGAGATGGATTCATTTATCTTCTCATATGGATGTGTGTTTAAGGCTTTGTTTGGTATTATGGTAACTACACCATCTATTGCATGTTCTAGTTAACAATCGAAAATTGATAGTAGAGACGATAATCTGTTAGAATGTGCCGAGATTTGTCAAAAATCACAAATTTCTTTCTAAGTTTTGAATTTAAATAAAAAATCATCTTAAATCCTTAACTGTTGTAAATATGAATTTGAATAAAGGAGTTACATGTTTGAGATTAAATGTGTTTTTACAAAAATTAATTTGGAGAAAAATACTTTAAACATCCATGATAAATTTTATTCAAAGGTTTGTAACAGATTTTCTTATTAAATTTCTTAAACACGTTTTCATTAAGATTCAAAAATTTGTAACAGCCTTATTAATTTTTCTTGACACGTTTTTTACTTTGTTTAAATTGCAAAACGTAAGAAGTAATTACAAAATATTTTTTGTAATTAAGTTCAAACGTTTATTTTTTTTTACTTATAAAAAGACTTCACTGCTTCATAATTTGAAATAGAGAAGAAAGAAAATAAGAAAAAAGATAAAATAATGAGCTTCACGCTTTGAGATTTGGGCAAGAGACAGAAACAAGAAAAAATACACACAGATAACTGAGAGCAATTTCAACATCATTTGTGAGAGAAGTCATTCTGCCGAGAGTTATTTTTTCAAACACTTTTTTGCCAAGAACAAATAATTTTTGTTTCAAACAATTCCAACCAAATTATTTTAAGCCGGCTGCCTCACTGGTTTATTCATTCCACAGATTCCGAGCAATAGTTTTTTGTGTTGGGTGTGAGTATACCATCGATTTTGTGCAAATCGATTGAGACAGTGTTTATCTGGGCTTGTTTTATCCTGGGGGCGTCGGGGCCGATTACTGCTAGCACAAAATCCGAGCAGAGCCGCAGAACGTCTTAAAGAAAGCGAACCGATCCGCGACTCAACCCAGATACACTTTTTGCATCTTTGGTGAACGGTAAAAATATTTTAATTTGTGCTTATTGTTCCAACAATTTTAAGACGAATTCGATCTGCTATATTTGTTACTGTTCTTATGGTACAATTATAAGTAAATTATGCATGAAATGAATTTTAAGGGAATTGATAGGCTTGTGAGAAAGTTGGCTTTAATATATTTTATATCCTGAGTCTTGACAAATATTCAGATTTCATGAAATTAGAATATTCGATGTTTGCATCCTGCAAAGTGTTATTTTGAATTAAGCTTTTACATAAAAAAATATACATGGTTATTGGTATAGATGTTCAGCCATGTGGGATTGTATGTTTTGATAAATTTTATGTTGGTATGCTTATGATATTCCTTATATTTAGATGATCACCTTTTTTGCTGTAGTTTTGTAAGCATATTCATGAAGTAACAGCTTTCATGTGGTAACAGTCATGCTGATGTTTTAGAATTGATAATTTTTTTAAAACATTTGGTGTATATGTTGCATGACTTACTTTGTTTTATCAAAGTCTCTATAGTATTTGAATATACATGTTTAAGTATATAATTCTGATGAAATCATTTATGCTAAATATGAGTGCGGATGAGACTGTAAAATTGATGAAGCTGTTGAACTTTTAGAATATGCAATGGTGAAATGGCTGTTAATGTATAGAGATGATTATTTAGAATTGTCAACAATTTCAAGAAGCTGAAGGAAAATGTTTAAATACATTTATAATTTAATTGATGACTATTAACTATTTATTGAATTTTTTCAATGCTGCTAGAATATGAGTAGATATATAGGTTATTGAGATTGATAGCCTGATGTCATATTCTGAAATTTTTAGACTTATCCTGTGAGTAATATTTGAGAAATTATTTGGTATATATTGCCTATAATGAATTAGACATGTATTTACCGATTTGAATGATTTTGGATTAAAATATGTTTTTATTGAAATCATAATTTTATGGTTTTTTTTGGAAGCCGAACAGTCCCTGTATGTGGCTTATATATGGTTTAAATATGTAGAAAATGCAACTTCATTGTCTAGGATTGGCTTGATCATGTTCCATGTTTGAACTTATGTGCTGATCTTGTGGCCTTTATTTTACCCCAAAGATTATGCCAAAATTTGATAGTGGAATAGGATATGAGACTCGTAGGCTAGTAGTGGGGATCATCATAAATGGTGTTTGGTTCTTTCATGTGTCAATGATTTAATCAGCTTATATCTTTTTTGCTTGATCTCAATTGAGACTTGAAGGTTGTTCCCATTTTGTTGTATATATAATGGCTGAGCCAACTGCTGAACAACAAAGATATTGCCATCTAAGGCAGAGAAGAAGAAGAGTAAAGCTTGCTAATTATTTTTCTAACTCTTTTGCTGACAAGTATGATTGTTCTCATTGTGTGTTTTTTCCTATACTGCGATTGCTTATTGAATGTACATTGGAGAGAGACAACGTTTCAACGGATACTCTTCTTGTTCAACATGCTGTTAGTGAGAAGCATAGAGCTGTGAATCATATGCAAATGCTGTCATAATTGATAAGCAGAAGGTAATGAAGATGAATCAATTGCTGAAACTAATAAAACAACGATGATGAAATATGTGGAATCAAATACTCAACGGTATGTTTGATGCATTATTTGATATTTGTCATGATGAATTTACTGCAAAAGAATAATAGAAAATTAAGGCTGTCTTAAATACATGCATATATGATCTTTGTTTCAATATGAATGATTATGACCTTAGGAATAACAAGAATCATAATCACCAAAAATGAAACAATCTGGATGGACACTAATCTCCCTCAAGAAATGATGATAGTTAGTTCCAATGCTACAACTGTAGCAAATTAGGGCACCTTGCCCGAAACTACCGGTTAAAGAGTTCTGCTCCAAAAGCAAACTTTACCGAAGACCAACTTGTTACTACGATCTTTGAGATCAACATGTTTGGTAGATTCGAGGGATGGTGGGTAGACATTGTTATTTTCTGTCATGTCTACTATGATTATGCTTTGTTCGTGTTATATGTATAAGCTGTAAATAAGTTAATGTGATGAGTTGTTTCTTAAACTATTATAGCAGCTAGAACTGGTGATGTGAACTTTAAATCTTATGAAATTTTTAAATATGAAGGGTTTGAGAACCTAGAACTTTGAGTATAAGATTTATAGAAATATATAAATTTTATGATTGATATGAACATATTGTTTCTATGAAAAATATTTCTTTGATATTAAGAAATAGTGGGGGCTCGACCTCCAATGATAAATTGGAAATAGTGGGGGATCTACCTCTAATGTTTTACTCATGTTTTTTAAAGTGATTGAATGTGAAAAATACATGCATTATAAATGTTGAAAACAACATGTGAAATGTTTATATTTTGATATATTTATTTTATATGCATGTTGTTAATTGTGTTGAATTCTATGTTGTCTTCTAAATCTGTAATTGAAACAACTTAGAAGAAACTAGTATAATTCTTGGAATAAAAAATTTACTTGGTCAGAAAATGGAATTTAATAATAAATTTGCATGTACTCCTTATAACTCTAGTGTAAAGTTGTTCAAGAACATTGCTGTCAATGTTAGATAATTTGAGTATGCGAACAACATTGGTAACTGATGTTATGTTTTGGTAACACTAGACTTGACATTGCATATGTTATAGGATTATATGTAGATTTATTAGTAGACTTGGTATGAGCATTGACATGCTATTGAGAAGGATATATCGATGTTAATTGGAACATCTTTTCGGATGATTCCAAGGCTACCAAGGGATATATTTACTTGAGTATGAGATGATACCACTGGCATCAGTTAGTGAAGAAGCAGCTTGATTAAGCAGCTTACTATGATACCCTTTTATGGGAGAGACTGATACCAGTTTTCTTGATCCATTGTAATAGTACCGGGCTATTACAAATATTCAGAACTGTTATTATAACAGTAAGAGACTGTAGATACACAGTACAGTTAGAGAATACCTATTTTCTGGTGCTGTAAGAATGGATCATGTATGTACTGATGATGATTTAGCTGATCCTTTAATAAAAGGACTAGCAAAAGAGAAGGTATCCAATATCTAGAAAAGAATGGAACTATTGCCATTAGACAGTCACTTATGATGGTAACCCGACCTTATAGACTGGAGATCCCAAAAAATAGGTTCAATGGGTAATAACAAGTCATGAAGTGATGATGAATCATGCTATTATTTTATTTGTGAGTTCCATACTGAGAGCATGATATCCTGAAGCGATAAAAGGATGAGTTATTTAACTCTTAATGTGTTCTATACTCTATGTAGAGTGGAGTACCTAGCTACAGGAGTACTCTTGATAGACTCACCTATGTGAATGTAGAAGTGTGACCGCTTCTTATGAAATTTTAGGCAAAAATTTCTAGAGCATTCACTATACTGGGATATACGAGCACGGCCGTAATGCTCGGGCTTTTGACTACACCCTGAAAGGTTTGTGTGTGTGATGTTGTCAGAGATAGAGTTCAAAACTACGAGTTACTCTAGTATAATCTGAATCGTCAACACTATGTAAAAGTTCAAGTCGAAAGACACTTTTATTTATGCACGACCTTATATCATATTGCTCGATGAAAATGTTTTATTAAAATTCAAGTGGGGGATTGTTGTAAATATGAATTTGAATAAAGGAGTTACATGTTTTGAGATTAAATGTGTTTTTACAAAAAATTAATTTGGAGAAAAATACTTTAAACATCCATGATAAATTTTATTCAAAGGTTTGTAACAGATTTTCTTATTAAATTTCTTAAACACGTTTTCATTAAGATTCAAAAATTTGTAACAGCCTTATTAATTTTTCTTGACACGTTTTTTACTTTGTTTAAATTGCAAAACGTAAGAAGTAATTACAAAATATTTTTTGTAATTAAGTTCAAACGTTTATTTTTTTTTACTTATAAAAAGACTTCACTGCTTCATAATTTGAAATAGAGAAGAAAGAAAATAAGAAAAAAGATAAAATAATGAGCTTCACGCTTTGAGATTTGGGCAAGAGACAGAAACAAGAAAAAATACACACAGATAACTGAGAGCAATTTCAACATCATTTGTGAGAGAAGTCATTCTGCCGAGAGTTATTTTTTCAAACACTTTTTTGCCAAGAACAAATAATTTTTGTTTCAAACAATTCCAACCAAATTATTTTAAGCCGGCTGCCTCACTGGTTTATTCATTCCACAGATTCCGAGCAATAGTTTTTTGTGTTGGGTGTGAGTATACCAATCGATTTTGTGCAAATCGATTGAGACAGTGTTTATCTGGGCTTGTTTTATCCTGGGGGCGTCGGGGCCGATTACTGCTAGCACAAAATCCGAGCAGAGCCGCAGAACGTCTTAAAGAAAGCGAACCGATCCGCGACTCAACCCAGATACACTTTTTGCATCTTTGGTGAACGGTAAAATTATTTTAATTTGTGCTTATTGTTCCAACATTAACCGAACGGTTTATGATCCTGAATAGTCTGAAAATTATTATAAATCTCGTTGATCAATAATATGGGATCTTGAATTTCAATTAAGAAACACAAAAGCTCCATAGAGTAAAACCACTTCTAACAACAATAAAGGTATATAATTTTCACAAGGTCGGAAGGGAATATGAATATATGTCAAGTTCCTGTTAATTAATCAAATTCAGTTTAATAACGGGAATTAGAAAATGAGACGGCTGGATTTATTAGGTACATGATGTTAACCGTTTGGATAATTTTGTATTTTGAGGCTTCCTTTAATCTTATAATTAAATTTCAAAGTGCTCAATGTGTCATCACAATTATGATAAATAATTTGCATCTCAGTTCAATTTATTAAATAATTTACCTTTTAAACTGAACTCCATTGCGTCATGAATCGCTAAGCTTTATTGGCTGATAGAAAATTTCTGAAGTTTTCATATGCTTCTCAGGAAAACAAAAAACTTCTCCATTGATTGACTTCATTAACATTTTCTATTGGCCTTATAAACATTCCTCATTTTAAATCATTACAGGCACCCCACATCACTAATCCATCAACCTGTAATAATTTTTTGCTCCTGTAAGCATTATATATGATTCCAAATGATTATCCAATATGAAATTTCTATGTTTATACATATTAAGTGCATCAAAGCAACACGTGTCACAATCCCAAAGAGTGATGCAAATTAAAAGATATATTTCAAATCATAATGCGGAACGAATTTGGATCCAATACTAGGTTGAATTATAATAAGTTTTTTTATAATCTTATGACACACATGCGTTTTTATTCATAATCAGTTAAAATTTAGTTATTTTTAAATTCTTAACCTAAAACTACCAATCACAACTTGTAAAAAAAAAACTTCACTCTTGAGAGTTGAGAGAGACATTGTTAGTGCAATTAGCTATTGTAAGCTCCTGAAATAGTTACCTTTTCAATTTGGCCCACTCGATTAGCCTTTTTCATCCTATAAAATCCCACCATTGCTTAGGCTATCCTTCCAATCTCTCTCCAATACAAACAATTCAAGCATCACTGTTAAAAAAATTTGAGCCATGATTCAAGGTGAGATGTCAGGAATCCAGTACTATCTTGCACCTGAAAATCCAACCCCACTTCCTGCAAATTTTGGCTTGATGCAAGCTAACATACCACAAAACTTTCACCTCAACAGGCTTTTAGCCAACTTACCGAATTCAGTTATCCCTCCACCAGGCCATGAGTTGATGACTTCACAGTCATCAAGTCTTAGTAATAACTCAACTTCTGATGAATCTGAGGAACAACAGCTAAGAATCATAGATGAAAGGAAGCAGCGGAGGATGATTTCCAATAGGGAATCTGCTCGGAGGTCCAGGATGAGGAAACAGAAGCACCTGGATGAGCTTTGGTCACATGTGGTTCGGCTCAGAACTGAGAACCACAACCTGATAGACAAGTTGAATCATGTGTCAGAGTGCCATGACCAAGTTCTTCAAGAGAATTCAAGGCTCAAAGAAGAAGCTTCTGATCTTCGCCAAATGCTGACTGAACTACGAATCATGAGTCCATTTACTGATGCTTCCCTGGAAGAGGTCGTCCCTTGTAACACAGCACATCTCAGAGCTGAATCCACAAACCAATCCATAACAAATTCGGTAGACTTGCTTCATTGAGATGAGGCCTAATATATTTTTCATAATAACTACTTTTATGTTTCTTCTGTTTTTCTATGGTTGTTAATCAGGATTTTGTCTTTCTCTTGAGATGTATGAGATGAAAAACAGATTATGCAATAACAGTTTTGAAATGTTTTTCATTCCAATCAAACATTCACATTAACATCTAAGTATAGAGTTCACCTGAAATATGAATCAGATTAAAAGAACAGGAAAAAAAAAAAAAACAGATAATCCAACTATTCAATACTAAAACAGAAAGAGGATGCAGAATTACAAGAGGGTATATTTTTTTTCTCTTTTTCTTTTCAGAGTGGTGGAATTTGCGTAATCAGGCTCGAGTAGCACCAAAGTGAGGCCCCATAGCTAGTCCAGTGTTGCCCACAGTGATAGAGGCAAGAGGACAAATGCTAGTGGTAGTGGCTTATCAAACAAACAACTACTATAACAAGCAAAACATTTGAAAAGACTACCCACTTCAAAACCCAAGTACTGTTTTTTTTTTAGCTTTTTGTGAAGGAATTTGGTTCAGCCAAGCCTGCATTGTTTGTCACCAATTAGTATGGCGTCAGGCGAAGTCTATGCTTCAGGTGTTGCTCGAAAAATATTCTTCTTTTTTACTTAGCTATCTGCAACTTCATTAAATATCTCCCCATTAATCTTCTGTCAAACATTCTCATCCCCATTAATCTTACTGATTAACAGAAATGTTAATCCTATTGGACAAGGCAAGTAACAGTAAGATTATACCATATACATAAATGACAGCAGATTCTAGAGCATTTGACATAATCTCTATTCTGTGGGATGCTTGTTGCATTCCCTACCAACTACCAAGGAATAGATTCTTACAGAATTTTGATATGTAGCAGCAACACCAAATGTTAATAACCTTTTTACAATTTACACTTATAGCTTATATTAAAATACTTCAGATGCCTCAATTTGCTGTTTACTGCTCTTGCACATGGGAGCTCTATTATTCTGTGAAGTTGACAAAGTACTAATAAAAATTGCACTTCTCAAAAACTAAAGCTTTTGTTATGTTCAGAGAATCTGAAAACATAATAAAAAAGAATTGCAGGTGCATAGTTGGAGATGAAATAGCAGCAGGCCCTCTTCCAATTTTCAATCAATTCAAAGCCAAGGGAGGAACAGAGTGGGTCTTTGATGCCTGCTTCCTGCTGCTGGCTCCCCTTCATTGATTCTAATAAAACAAATTTAAAACATTAGTTTCTTTTTCTCTTCTTTATGTAATATAAACAGTGCTTATTTTTTATGTTAAAAATCAAATATATACAATAAAGCTTAAATAATATATATATATGTCAGACATGAATTACTTAATATTGTTACATTTAAGGATAGTGTGTGTGTTCTTAAAGAATTTTATTCAGATAGTATAAAGAAGGGTTATCATTTCACACAAAAATAACAAATGAATATAAAAAAATATTATTGGATGTAATATTTTATTATTATATCTTTATAAAAATTACAATTCCTTATAATACCTTATATTTTCCTACTTTATCTTTACAAAACTTTATATTTTACTTTTATATTTTTATAAAAATTACATTCTTCTACTAGTAGTAAAATGTTACACATCAATACTTCTTGTAGTAAAAACATTCTATCTCAATACATCTTGTAGTAAAATGTAATGTATTTTTTGGAATCGTTGGAAACTTCCGCCGTCAAACCACCTCTTATGGGCTTAAGCGGAGCAGGTAAAACCTCGACTGTCTCAGGCTCTTACAAGAAACACACTCATTGAATTCGAACTCGGAACCTCAATGTGAGGTCATGAACCCTGCACCACCAAACCACGCCCATTGGGAACAGTAAAATGTAATGTGCTAGTAGTAAAGTGTAGGGTCCAAGATCTCACCTTGAGGTTCTGGGTTCGAATCCAGGGGTGCACTTCTTGTAAGAGTCTGAGACAGCCGGTGGTTTTACCTGCGCCGCGGCCCAGAATGGGTGGTTTGGTGGCGGGGTTTCCATCGTTTTCAAAAATAAAAAAAAAAATAATAATAATGTAATTTTTATAAAAATATCTTAGTAAAATATTACACTTCAATATTTTGTTTGTTTCTTAATTTTTAAAGTAGTTAATGATAATAACCAAAGAGTATTTTATTGGGAATTAAAGAGACAGAAAAAGTACAAATGTTAAATGAATTGCCCAGTTTGCCTTCATTACAGTTTTATTCTGGTAGTAGATGATAGCCGCCAAAACAAGTTTGTAAGATATAATATTTCTTCTGTCATAATATCTCTCTTATCTCCAAAACAAATTAAGCAGATATTTTCTCAAAAAAAATAAAATTAAGCAGATATTTTGTTGGTGGTGTAACAATGGCAACTTCACCAACTCCAATCTCTGCAATTTCTTTCACAAACCCAACACTGCCCAAAAGGGCATCTAATTCACCCTTCATTGCTGTCCCAAGAACCATGGCTAAAGAGATTTACTTCAACAATGATGGTTCTGCTACAAAGAAACTTCAGGTTACATTTCAAATATAACCCTGATTTTTATTTTTTATTTTTTTAAAAGTTTTCATTTGTTATTTTTTTCTAAAGGTAAGGGAGTAAGAAAGTCCAAATACATTTTTAACCTCTTTGCTCGAACCTAAGCTCTGTAGTTTGAAAAAGCTTATTTTTACTAACCCAGCTACACGCTTGAGGCAGTTGTTACTGTTTAGTGTTACTTAGTGGCAGAGCTAGTAGGAGTGACTTTGGGTCCAAAGGGAAGGAATGTAGTGTTTCAGAACAAGTATGGACCTCCCAAGATTGTTAATGATGGTGAAACTGTTCTCAAAGAGGTATTTTTATTAGCTACAGCCTACACTGCATTCTAATTTCCTTTTCAATTTTTGTGTTTCTTATGTTATGCATCTTTATTAGCATTAGGGTTGGGGGAAATTCAAACTTTTTGATTAATTACTTGTCTTCTGAATTGTTTGATTTAGATTGAATTGGAGGACCCTTTGGAGAATGTTGGAGTTAAATTGGTGAGACAAGCTGGTGTCAGAACAAATTACCTTGACGTTGATGGTTGCATCACTTCTATAATTCTTGCTCAAGGTTTAATTGCAGAAGGTGAATGGTGCCAATATATTGGAACTTTGATAGGCGAAAAACCAACAAATCAAGTACAATGTATATCATACATGTTGATGAATTAATCCAGATTATGAAGCTGATAGAGGTGCATTGGTGTCTATTTTTCAATATTTCCTCTTTATTATATTCTTGTAGTTGTAATCAGACCAAGTGCATTTCCTATTTCAGTATTCACAATTTTTTTTCATCCCATGCAATTGCCAACTTTGCATATTAAAGTTTTGCTTTACTTCAGGTATTGCAGCTGGAATGAATCCTGTTCAGATCGCTCGTGGGATAGAGAAGACTTCAAAAGCCCTGTTTCTGAATTCAAACTGATGTCAAGAGAGGTACATAAGTTGTCAAGTTGATATCTTTTGTAAACTTGTCTCCGAATTAGTATCAACTATTGAATTCTTTCTGAAATTATGTGCTTCATGAATAACATTTTGCAGGTTGAGGATTATGAGCTGGCAGATGTTGCTGCAGTTAGTGCAGGGAATGATTACTTTTTTTTTTGGAAACGTTGGAAATTCCGTCGTCAAACCACCCGACCCGAGCTTAAGGGGAGCAGGTAAAACCCCCGGCTGCCCCGGGCTCTTACAAGAAATGCACTCCTGGACTCAAACCAGGACCTGGCAACTAAGTCTTAAGCCCTTTGCCACCAAGCCACACCCCCTAGGGACGTAGGGAATAATTACGCTGTAGGGAAATTGATATCTGACGCCCTTCAACAAGTGGGAAGGAAGGGTGTAGTCACAATTGAAAAAGGGAAGAGTCTTGAAAACAGTTTAGAAATTGTAGAAGGATCCCATTATTTTGTAACCGATCGACAAAAGAGGACAGTAGAATTTCACGACTGCAAGGTATGGACTATAAGGTTTTTACTGTCTGGCATGTTTTCCTATAGAGTAATCATACTTTTCGGAATTCAATGGTTGCAGTTACTTTTGGTTGACAAAAAAATCACAAATCCAAAAGACAGACATGTTTAAGTTATTGGACAGTGCAGTTAAAGAGAAGTATCCCATTGTGATAGTTGCAGAGGGCATTGAGCAGCAAGCTCTGGCTCCAGTAATTAGGATCAAACTTAGAGGAGTGCTGAAAGCAGCAGCCATCAAGGCTCCTGCCTTTGGCGAGCGCAAGAGCAACTACCTAGATGACATTGCTATCTTGACAGGAGGTATTCGATTAGAAACCCAAATTTAGATGTCTCTCTTTCTTTTTTTTATTGTATCATCTATGTATCCAATTTTCTGTATAGCATCATGTAAATGTTGTGAATTGGAATACTTTAACACAAATCACATCCTATACTTCTATTCCCATCTCCCAAATTCTATACCAGTATGCTTAGGGGCCATTAAGGCACTGTGTAGACACTGATTTCGGCGAAGGTCCACAATCGAGATTATCAATTTGTAGGGCGCGAGCAAATCCTGCAAACAAAATAGAACGAATAAGGAGCTTACTGCCCACCGGTGTGGTGGAGACCGTAGACACTCCGACGCTCAAGTTAGCCTAAGCACCGATCAGTAAAGTAAACAGGTCAAGGCTTTTTATGTACCTCAATTCGGTTGTATGCCGTGAGGGCGGTGTGAATCAGTCTTGTCTTGATAATAGGGGTAGTTTTCTTGAAGATCCCTTTTTGTTGTCTTTCCTTCTTCTTTTATAGGTCTTGGTATCCAATCCCTCATCTGCCCGTTGGAGTCGTTATTAATGAGGCTTTGATTCGGATGTCTCATGTTCGATAACTGACGATCTTGTCTTCTCTTCGAAACCGTCGACTTCATGGTGGTATTCATGAACCCGGATTCTCTCTTGACTTTTGTAACTGGTGTCCGTTGATCTTCTATGTTTAAAGGCCTGGACCTTTGTGTGACATCTTCGTATGTGGGCCCAGTCTGCAGATGGGCTTATAGTCTCGTGGTGTAATGTCGTTTTTGCCCCTAGGGTCAATTTTGGCCCAAACAGGTTTGTCCCCTACTCTCTAAGTCTGGTAATCCTCAGGCTTGGAGAGTACCTTTGTATATACCGAATGAATCAAAAAGTCTTCCTTACTTTCGTTTATAGCCTGTAAGAGGGTGTCCTATGCAGACCGAACCAGATTGCTTTTAGAAAGAATCTCACTCGGCATGTCGTATGGATCCAGTAGGTGGCTCCGGACGTCTGAACCAGGTGGGATGAGTTAGCTTGAATGTCACATAGTGCGAATGAACATTATTAAGCGTGTTACACAGATAGTGAGAGTCCATATATAGCCATTGACATGTCGTGTAAATTGGGAATACTCTTTGTCCTGACATGGCCCATAGGAAGTCCCTGGACGAACTCATTCGACGCTGTGTATGGGAACAGTGAATATCTTACTCTGATTTGACTCGACATGAGCATCTAGGGGTGTCCCCTGTTGACCGAACCGGGAGGTGGTCCAAGAGGTGTTTCACTCGACATGGTCGTATGGATGAGTGACTTCCATAACTCAGATCTGACTCGACATGAGTCATATGGGGGATGTCCCCTGTCGACTGAACCGTGAGGTGGTTCAGGAATGATTTCACTCGACACTGTCGTATGGGACGAATGAATACCATAGCTCAGATCTGACTCGACATGAGTCATCTGGGGGGTGTCCCCTGTCGACTGAACCGTGAGGTGGTTCATGAGTGATTTCACTCGACACTGTCGTATGAGTGAATACCATAACTCCAATCTGACTCGACATGAGCCTATGGGGGGATGTCCTGTCGACTGAACCTTGAGGTGGTTCAGGAATGATTTCACTCGACACTGTCGTATGTGACGAGTGAATACCATAACTCAGATCTGATTCGACATGAGTCATCTGGGGATGTCCCCTGTCGACTGAACCTTGAGGTGGTTCAGGAGTCAGATCTGATTCGACATGAGTCATCTGGGGGATGTCCCCTGTCGACTGAACCTTGAGGTGGTTCAAGAGTGATTTCATTCGACACTGTCGTATGGGACGAGTGAATACCATAACTCAAATCTGACTCGACATGAGTCATCTGGGGGATGTCCCCTGTCGACTGAACCTTGAGGTGGTTCAGGAGTGATTTCACTCGATACTGTCGTATGGGATGAGTGACTTCCATAACTCAAATCTGACTCGACATGAGTCATCTGGGGGATGTCCCCTGTCGACTGAACCTTGAGGTGGTTCAGGAATGATTTCACTCGACACTGTCGTATGGGACGAGTGAATACCATAACTCAAATCTGACTCGACATGAGTCATCTGGGGGATGTCCCCTGTCGACTGAACCTTGAGGTGGTTCATGAATGATTTCACTCGACACTGTCGTATGGGACGAGTGAATACCATAACTCAAATCTGACTCGACATGAGTCATCTGGGGGATGTCCCCTGTCGACTGAACCTTGAGGTGGTTCAGGATGATTTCACTCGACACTGTCGTATGGGACGAGTGAATACCATAACTCAAATCTGACTCGACATGAGTCATCTGGGGGATGTCCCCTGTCGACTGAACCTTGAGGTGGTTCAGGAATGATTTCACTCGACACTGTCGTATGGGACGAGTGAATACCATAACTCAAATCTGACTCGACATGAGTCATCTGGGGGATGTCCCCTGTCGACTGAACCTTGAGGTGGTTCGGGAATGATTTCACTCGACACTGTCGTATGGGACGAGTGAATACCATAACTCAAATCTGACTCGACATGAGTCATCTGGGGGATGTCCCCTGTCGACTGAACTTGAGGTGGTTCAGGAATATTTCACTCGACACTGTCGTATGGTACGAGTGAATACCATAACTCAAATCTGACTCGACATGAGTCATCTGGGGGATGTCCCCTGTCGACTGAACCTTGAGGTGGTTCAGGAATGATTTCACTCGACACTGTCGTATGGGACAAGTGAATACCATAACTCAAATCTGACTCGACATGAGTCATCTGGGGGATGTCCCCTGTCGACTGAACCTTGAGGTGGTTCAGGAATGATTTCACTCGACACTGTCGTATGGGACGAGTGAATACCATAACTCAAATCTGACTCGACATGAGTCATCTGGGGGATGTCCCCTGTCGACTGAACCTTGAGGTGGTTCAGGAGTGATTTCACTCGACACTGTCGTATGGGACGAGTGAATACCATAACTCAAATCTGACTCGACATGAGTCATCTGGGGGATGTCCCCTGTCGACTGAACCTTGAGGTGGTTCAGGAATGATTTCACTCGACACTGTCGTATGGGACGAGTGAATACCATAACTCAAATCTGACTCGACATGAGTCATCTGGGGGATGTCCCATGTCGACTGAACCTTGAGGTGGTTCAGGAATGATTTCACTCGACACTGTCGTATGGGACGAGTGAATACCATAACTCAAATCTGACTCGACATGAGTAATCTGGGGGATGTCCCCTGTCGACTGAACCTTGAGGTGGTTCAGGAGTGATTTCACTCGATACTGTCGTATGGGACGAGTGAATACCATAACTCAAATCTGACTCGACATGAGTCATCTGGGGGATGTCCCCTGTTCGACGTTCTTAACACTTTAATATTTTGACCTAGTTTAATTTTGTTATTAATTGCAAACCTTAGCGCGGATTACGAGGAGTTCTTGGCGGGAATTTTGGCGTCAAATCGAGTAGGTGTGTGTATAAAAGGGTTGTGGGCGTTTCATTTTTTCTCATTTGGGAAGTCGAGTAAGGAGAGCTCACAAGTGTTTCTCAAGGTATTCTTCATTAACTTCCTCTTGTTCTTCAATTCCTTTAAGCATTCATAGCAATAATTCAAGCTGTTCTTAGGTAACTTTGGCTGTTTGATCTTTGGGTTAGTGTGTTTAGTTTAAGAATCGTGTTTGTGGGTTTTGATCTCCAAGGGGTGGATTACTAGAGAGTTTAATTGTTTATATGCTGTGTTGTTTGGAGAATGTCGAGTGGAGAGTCTTTAGGCAGCTTGGGCGCCAAGATAGATAGTTATGTCGAATCATCAAGTGAAACTGAGGAGGATGTAACGTACAAAGACTGGTCGTACGAGAAATTGATTGAGAGTGGTGTAGTTACCCTGGCCATGTCTCCTCGGGAGACTCCTACCGAGGCTATACCTCTAAGATCTATTCCTGCAATTGAGGAGCCGTGTGACTTTCCTTGCACCAGTGAGCCTACCAACTTACTGTCCAGGAATCCTGCTAGTCGTATGACCGGGAAAATGCTGAGGGAACTCAGTTGTATGTATAGATTTCCTGACTCTCTAGAACTTCGGGTACCTTCGTCGACTGAGAGAATTGATTACAAGGTCCCGGGGTGGATGGGTTTTTACGTTCGTCCGTTTAAAGTGGGATTGAGGTTCCATATCCCCAGACTGGTCTGGGAAGTGTTAAACCACTTTGAAATTGCTCCGTCTCAATTGATGCCAAACGCATGGAGGATCCTTTTGTCGATTGAGTGTTTATCCTTCGAGTTGGGTGTACTCTTCGAGGTAAATGATGTTCTAGAGACATATTACTTAAAGGAGCATTTGAAAGAGAAAGGGAGATATACTATGATCCTTCGACAAAGAAAGAAGCATCTAGTCATTGGATTGCCGACTAATGATAGGGGAACTGGCAGTCCTATTATTTCTTCGCAAAGGGTGAGGGTATATTTGGTTTGACTGGGGCTGGTCGAATCCCAGAGTTTTGGTGTTTGTCGAGTGAGTGACGTTCTTTTCTAAGTTATAAGTTATAACTGTGTTTTGTTTTTTTGAATAACCGAGGGTTTGTCGTTGCAGATCCTCTTAAAAAATCGTTCATCTCAACTGTACGTTCCACCTCAAACGTCGAAGCAATTCTATCTCTGTCGGACGACGTAAGGAATTGTAAGGCCATCTTAGTGGAGAAGAGATTAAGGGCGACTCCATTGTGGAAGGAAATTTATCAGCGTGAAGGTAAAGTTCTGGCTCTCTCTAACGACGTTTTGGCCGTGATAAACTGTAGGTGGTCGATTCAAATTTGTATGGGGTGAATAAAAATATCGAGAGCCCTTAAAATTGAGGAATTTTCATGCGCAGAGGAGATGATGTCTGGTCCATTCACAGTAGCTTCACTCGACGAAATGAAGAGTCGAAAAAAGTCGAGGAAACTGAAGAAGAGAGAGCTAGAGGTCGAAAGAGAAGCTGGCACCCAACATCGGGAGGTGATTTCAAGTGGGGGTGTCGCAGAAAAAGGGAAGTCGACAGACATTATCTCATCCGAGAAGAAAAGGAAGTCTGTCGCAGAGGTGGAAACTGAAGAGGACTCTGACACCCTTATTTTGAAAGTTCCAAAAGAGTCGACCGCAATTTCAGACCCTTCTAGCATCGACTCATTCGTTGAGGGACTTCTACTCCAAGGGGATGAAGTGAGATTGGCACAAATTGGGCCGGCGGAGGCCATGAAAAAAGCCATCGCTCTAAACTACCAAGTGAGTACCATCATTCCTTTTCCTTTTTTTTTTTTAATTATTTGTCGAATGGTGTTCTGATTTGAATGTCATAGGCCCTGGAATGTAGCTTGTTCTTGCGGAAGAATGTTGAATCCAACCAAAAGAGGGTCAAGGAGCTAGAGAAGACTTTATCAGTAGTAAAGAAGGAGTCGTCTGTATTGAAGTCTGGACTGGTTGCTTCGCAGAGAAAGGAAAAAGTTCTCGAGAAGGAGCTGAAGGAAGTGAAGGCTACCTGAAGTTGGAAAGGAAAGGAACTGCCGAATTAACCATTGAAGGTTACAAGGCGGGTTTCGACAATTTGAAGAAGGAGAACGAGTCGCTATTGGACCAAATGGAGGATATCGCCATTGACTCTATGATGAAGAATAGATACGACTTGATGAAAGAATTTATTGCCGGAAAGCACGTTGAATGGAAGCCTGAGAAATGGATTAGTGAATATGAAAGGCGCGCCGCTGGTATCTCTTCGTCGACAGAAGAAGAAGATGTAGAAATAGGAACAGAGGTAGAGATGAGAAAGGAGGAGGCTGAGCCAGATCCAACCAATGTAGAAGCGATGGTGGAAGTCGAGAAGGACACAGAAGAAGAAGACGAAAATGTAGCACAAACCGTTGTCCATTCCGAACCGGTGAATGTGGAGGGTGAAGGAGACGTTCCTGCTAGCCTACAACAACGACCGATGCAGACGAGCTAATGTTTGAAGTCGAATTGTTCAGGAATTAACTTGAACTTTTTTGTTAAACTTGTATTTAGAATTGCTAGGATGGAACAAAGTTGTATTTTGAATTTAGCGTTATGTATATTGAAATGACGAATGGTTTGTTTACTTTGAATGTGAAGAATGGAGCGAGAGTCCATTGGACAGTTTTATTGTAATTTGTCGAACAACTTCTACAATTGTCTTTCTCTACTAATAGAATGATAACTCTAAAAAGTAGATTGGTAAATAACTAATCGTCAAAACTTAAAAATTACCGGATAAATTTTTTAAGGTGCACCGCGTTCCAGCTGTTGCGGATAAGTTTCCCCTCCTGGGTTTCCAACTTGTAGGCTCTTTTCCCAACAACTCCAGCTATTTGATAAGGGCCTTCCCAATTAGGGCCCAACTTCCCATCTCCACCTTCTTTCGTGTTCTGGAATACTCTCCGTAGGACCCAGTAACCGGTGCGGAAAGTCCTGGTCCTGACGTTTTTGTCGAAATACCTGGCCGTTCTTTGTTGATATGTGGCCAGTCGAATGAAAGCCGTATTCCTTTTCTCATCAATCGTGTCGAGATTGAAGTTTGTCAGTTGTCAGTTGCTTTCGTCGTCGAGCCACTGGCATCGTGGAGAAGGGATGACTTCTTCGGATGGAATTACTGCTTCCGTCCCAAATGCCAATGAGAATGGAGTTTCGCCAGTTGAAGATCTCACGGTTGTCCGGTACGACCACAAGACTCCAGGTAATTCTTCCGCCCAGCCCCTTTGCTTTCTCCAATCTTTTCTTCATAGTGTTCAAGATCGTCTTATTGGACGACTCTGCTTGTCCGTTCGCTTGTGGAAAGCGTGGCGTCGAGAAGTTCAGTTTGATGCCCCAGTTCCTGCAGAAATTCTGAAAATGATGGCTGATGAATTGTGATCCATTGTCGGTCACAATTTCTCTTGGAATGCCGTACCGACATATGATATTCTTACATACGAATGTTTGAGCCTCCTTGTCGCGTATTCTGGCAAATGCTTCGGCTTCTATCCACTTCGTATAATAATCTGTCATTACGAGCATGTAGACTCGTTGGCCTGATGCGACTGGGAGTTTTCCAACAATGTCCATGCCCCATTTCATGAACGGCCATGGAGACAAGATTGGGTTCAGCTTTTCTGGTGGTAGATGAGGAACTGGTGCGAATCTCTGGCACCTATCGCATTTCTTTGTGAATTCGGCGGAGTCTAGTCTCATTGTCGGCCAGTAATACCCTGTCGAGTGGGCTCGGAGAGCCAAACTTCTGCCACCTGAGTGGTTCCCACATTCTCCTTCATGCAGTTCAGACAACACATGCTGGGCTTCGTCGTGTGTCAAGCATTTCAAGTATGGTCCCGAGAATGATCTCCTTAACAGCTGGCCTTCGAATACCACGAACCTTGCAGACTGTCTCTGTATCTTCCTTGCCAACACTTTGTTTTCTGGAAGCAGGCCTTTCTGCAAATATTCAATGATCGGTGTCATCCAATTGTCGACTGAACTGATGGCGGCCACAGCTGTCTCTTCCTTCCAAATTGCCGGCCAGTTCAGATACACTATAGGTATTGCTTGTGGTTTGTCACCTTCCAGAGTCGAACCGAGGGTCGCCAATGCATCTGCCCGGGAATTTTCGCTTCTTGGGATCTGTTTTATGGAGAATTTGTCGAACGCTGTCCGTATATCATTTACCTTCTGTAAGTAAGAAGCCATTGCCTCCCCCCTAGCATGATATGATCCCTCGATCTGGTTGACAATCAGCTGAGAGTCCGACGTTACTTCTATCTCCTTTGCTCCCAGTTCCTTGGCCAATAATAATCCTGCTATCAATGCTTCGTACTCGGCCTCATTGTTGGTTACTCGAAAACCGCATTTGACTGCCTGCTGCAGAACGTCGCCTGAGGGGGTAGTGATTACCATACCGAGTCCACATCCCTTTCTGTTACTTGAACCGTCAACCATCAATTTCCAAGTACTTGTCGGCTGGATGGAATTGATTTCAACGTCGGCTGCTGCCACCATTCCGGGAGCAAAGTCGGCCACAAAATCTGCCAAGGCTTGCGATTTGATAGCCGTCCTGGTTGAAAATCAATGTCGTGCTCCCCTAACTCAATTGCCCACTTCATCAATCTCCCAGATAACTCAGGTTTATGAAGAATGCTCCTCAGAGGATACGTCGTGTACACTGTGATCGCATGACCTTGGAAATAGGGTCTAAGTTTCCTTGCGGCCGTGACAAGTGCGAAGACCAATTTTTGCATTAGTGGGTAGCGCGTCTCTGCCTCCAATAGTGCTTTGCTTACATAGTAGACTGGCTGTTGACTCCCTGATTCTTCTCTTACTAAAACTCCACTGACCGCGTGCTCCGAGACTCCCAAATAAAGGTAAAGCCTCTCACAGTCGAGTGGTTTTGATAACAGGGGCGGTGAAGTTAAATATTGTTTGAGTTGCTTCAGAGCTTCCTCACAAGCAGGAGTCCATTAGAATTTACTTGCTTTTTTTAAAATTGAGAAGAATAAAAAACTCTTATCGGTGGATTTAGAGATGAACCTGTTTAATGCCGCTATCCTCCCAGTCAATCGCATGACATCCTTCGGGCTGGAAGGGGAAGGGATGTCGAGGATTGATCTATTCTGGTCTGGATTTGCTTCAATGCCTCGTCGAGTGACTATGTATCCCAAGAATTTTCCTGAAGCGACACCAAACGCACACTTAGTAGGATTTAATTTCATTCCGTACCTGTCCATGATGTCGAAGGCTTCTTCCAGATGGTTGAGATGTTGTTCTGATTCAACGGATTTGACCAACATGTCGTCAATATAAACTTCCATTGTTTTCCCTATTTGTTGGTCGAACATCCTATTCACCATTCGCTGGTATGTTGCTCCTGCGTTCTTTAAGCCAAACGACATGACTTTGTAATAGAATATTCCTCGACTTGTAACAAAAGCTGTTTTCTCTTGATCTTGAGGATGCATGAGGATCTGATTGTAGCCTGAATACGCGTCCATGAAGCTTAATAACTCGTGTCCTGCGGTCGCATCCACCATCGAATCAATATGTGGTAAAGGAAACGAGTCCTTTGGACAGGCTTTGTTCAAATCCGTGAAGTCGATGCACACTCTCCACTTCCCATTCTTCTTTTTCACTACTACAACATTGGCAAGCCACTCGGGAAACTGTACTTCTCTAATCGCTCCGTTCTGTAGTAACTTTTGCACCTCTTCATCAATGATCCGGTTTCTTTCTGGGGCGAACTTCCTTCTTTTTTGTCTGACAGGGGTGTGGTCTGGATCCACATGTAGTTCGTGAGTGATGAGCTCCGGATCAATTCCTATCATATCTTTATGTGACCATGCGAATGTGTCGTGTCGCCTTTTCAAGAATTCTACCAGGTCGGCTCGCAGTTTTGGACCCAGACCCGCTCCAACCAAAGCCTTGTGATCCGTGAATTGAGGATGAATCTGGACCTTGTCGAGCTTCTCAATATTCGGTAGAGTAGGCTCTGACGCACTAGGCCCAGACTGTAATTGCTATGCCGGATCTGCTTTAGCCTTCAAGTCGTTTGGTAGCAACTCTTGACGCCAATTGATCTCCCTTTATCTCCTGAATCCCCCATTTAGTTGGGAATTTGATTACCTGATGATAGGTAGACGAAACCGCCCTCATGTCGTGAATCCAGGGTCTGCCCATAATCAGGTTATAGGCCGAAGGGCTGTCCAATACCAGGAAAGTAGTCATTTTATTAACACCTGCAACATAAACTGGGAGTCGTATTTCCCCCATAGTGAACTTTTGTTCTCCGCTAAAGCCGATTAATACTGTCGTTCGCCTATTGATGTTATCCAACGTCGTTCCCATGTCAGTTAGAGCACTGGCAAAGATTATATTAGCTGAGGAGCCCGTGTCAACCAACACACGTTTGATCATGAAGTTGGCCACTTGTAGAGAAATGACCAGAGCGTCATGGTGAGGATTTAGATCGTGTGAGTCCCCATCATCCGGAAACCCAATTACCAAACCTGTGGTAATTCCCTGTACAGACATTAGGGTGTGTGAAGCATTGGTGGCCAATACCCTTGAATGCCTTTTTGCTGCAGAATAAGTAGCTCCACTAACTTCTGATCCCCCCGAAATAACATTGACAGTGTTATCAATCGGGGGTGGTGGTGTTGGAATTTCTCTCTGTCTGTCTCTTTCATCCCTTCGGGTCATTGTTGCCTTCCCCTTGTCCGTAAGCAAATCTTTCAAAAATCCTTTGTTCAGCAGTTCCAAAACTTCTAATCTCAAGGCGACACATTCCGCCGTCGTGTGACCGTAGTCCCTGTGGAACTCACACCATTTCCTAGTGTCTTTTTTGGATGAACTATCTCTAGTCCTTGGAGGCCACTTTACTTCATTCCCTAATTTCTTCAACACCGAAACCAATTCTCCTGGAGAAATCGTGAAGTTGTAGTCTGGAAGCCGAGGCTTGCTTGTCGGTAATTCCTCCCTGTTTTTATATGGCCGTGGTCGTCTGTCCACATTTTTGTAGAAGGGTCGACGTTCGCCCCTACTTTGGTTCCTCCCTTCGGTTCGAGGGGGGAAGTCCGTTTCGTGTCGCCTGGAAGCAACTGGCCTTCGGTTCACTTGTGCATTTGTTTCATCCACTCTTCTCTTATTTCTTTTATCCTCTTCCCACCTTATCTCTACTTGGGCTCGTGCCATGACCTGGTCCATTGTGTAGCACCTGAATTTCGTCAATTTCTTGTAGAGCCCGCTATCATAAAGAAGTCCATTCCTGAAGGCTTCGATTGCTGTAGGCTGATGGAGGTCCGGGATGGTTATTCTCTCACGGTTGAACCGGGCCACGTAGCTCCGTAATGTTTCCCCTCTTCTCTGCTGTACGGAGTTAAGGTCGTCTGTTGTTTTTTCCAACTTGCACGAACTTGCAAAGTGTTGCACGAACTTGTCCGCCAGTTCTTGGTAGGATTTGATTGACCTGTATGGAAGATTAATGAACCATGTCAAGGCAGGTCCCGCCAGAGTTTCCCCGAAGCACCTGCACATTCCGGCCTCCCATTGGCTCGGAGACAAACCGTTGACATCATTTTGAATTTGTAATGCATGACGTGGTCGTCTGGATCTGTGGTCCCATCATATAACTTCATTTCAGGTGGGTTGAATTTCCGTGGCAACTCAACTGCTACAATTGATTCCTGGAAAGGGGTATCTGAAATTGCTCCGACCCTGCTTTTCCTGATCGGGAGTTTCACCCCTGGTAGTCGTGACATAATTGCTTCTTTGAATTCTACCATTTCTCTCCTGATGGAATTGGCCATTTGATGGGTTTGATCAACAAGAGGATCTGAATGTAGTGTAGCTGGAGGGTGATTGATGTTTGGTTCGTCTAACATGGGTGGAGCAGTTGGATTACTTCGGTTACCTCCATCGCTGGTTTGTCCTTGAGGATTATGCAGAGGGTCGGATGATAGGTGATCTAACTTTTGTTGTAAACTCTCGTTGGTATTTCGCATCGTGAGATTTTCTTCTTCCAGGTTTGTGAGTCGTTCTTGGAGCATGGCAATCTGTGCCGCTAGTTGATCTGGGATCTGTTCGCTGCTTGAGGCCATTCTTGATTACTTTGTTGAAAAGTTCTACTTCCGGTCGATTCGCTCGTTAGCCCCACGGTGGGCGCCAAATTGTAGACACTGATTTCGACGAAGGTCCACAATCGAGATTATCAATTTGTAGGGCGCGAGCAAATCCTGCAAAACAAATAGAACGAATAAAGAGCTTACTGCCCACCGGTGTGGTGGAGACCGTAGACACTCCGACGCTCAAGTTAGCCTAAGCACCGATCAGTATAAAGTAAACAGGTCAAGGCTTTTTATGTACCTCAACCTTCGGTTGTATGCCGTGAGGGCGGTGTGAATCAGTCTTGTCTTGATAATAGGGGTAGTTTTCTTGAAGATCCCTTTTTGTTGTCTTTCCTTCTTCTTTTATAGGTCTTGGTATCCAATCCCTCATCTTCCCGTTGGAGTCGTTATTAATGAGGCTTTGATTCAGATGTCTCATGTTCGATAACTGACGATCTTGTCTTCTCTTCGAAACCGTCGACTTCATGGTGGTATTCATGAACCCGGATTCTCTCTTGACTTTTGTAACTGGTGTCCGTTGATCTTCTTTATGTTTAACAGGCCTGGACCTTTGTGTGACATCTTCGTATGTGGGCCCAGTCTGCAGATGGGCTTCTAGTCTCGTGGTGTAATGTCATTTTTGCCCCTAGGGTCAATTTTGGCCCAAAAACACCCTGCAGCCATTTTGATTTCAGTAGAATTTTGTACGATAATTCATCTTTCTGAATTGAGTGATAAGTAGAAATTGAATACAACTAAAACTAGTTTTTATTTTCCTGATGAGTACATCATGGGAAGGTAGTTATAAGATGAAATTGGACGAAAATCATCATATTATTCGTTGTAATTTTTCATACTTTGGATCTCCATACCCCTATTCCTTCTATATTACAGTGCTACACTCTCCCAAATTCTCCATTTTTTCATTTGCAGGCTGTTACATATCAAGAGTTAGTTAATAAGCTGCAATTAGTTAGGAAAGATTAAGTAAAGTTAGTTAGTAGTTAGTTACTCTTGTAAAGCCATCACTTGGCTATAACAGTTGTATTAAGAAGCCATTATGAAATAACAATCATTTTCAACAAATAGCTCTCTTAAAGGCTTTGGAGTGTTTGGTTAGCTCCACCGAATTCTTTATTAGCTACAATTGGAGATTTGTAGGTTTGTCTCGAATAAAACCTATCAATTGGTGCTTTCATTGAGAGATTCTTCCATTATAAGGAAATCTAATGATAATACTATTTCTCAATTAGCTATCTTGAAACAGAAAATAAATGAAAGAGGAAAGATATTGGATGCAACTGCCGCAGCAGTAAAAGACACGCTCAATATGCTTCAATCTTTGGTTTCAAGATTTGATTCTGGCGGTGAGGGTTTTCTTATCAGAAATTGTCCAACCACTATCCAATATCAAGAACTAATTTCAATGAAAGAAAATCAACCTGATATGCCGATTCAAGTCCATGAAAGTAAGCATCCAAGAAACCATGATAACAACTATCTTGGAGAATTAAACAACACAACAGAGGATGAAATCGTCAGGCAGAATAACACAACTGCCATCACAAATGACGACTGCAGGCTCTCAAAAGAGAAGTTCAACAGGCTGCTTCAAGAGGAAATAAGACACAAGGTTGAGATGGAAGAACACAAGAAGAAGGTTAAAATGAAGCTTCAAAGGCAGGAGCATGAAGTTTGTTTGAGGAAAGGCGAAATGTATAAAGCACATAAGATGTTTGATGAAATGCCAAAGATGTTTTCGAAGCATTCATTTTTCAAGAATTGTAAAGACGTTGAGATTCTTGTAAAGAATGTGTGGCATAAAGAAAGATTCAAAAAAAACAAGATTGTTTTGGGGCTGCCATGGGTTTGGCTTATTTGCGTGAAGATT
This sequence comes from Zanthoxylum bungeanum, assembly GCA_019454045.1. Taxonomy (NCBI): domain Eukaryota; kingdom Viridiplantae; phylum Streptophyta; class Magnoliopsida; order Sapindales; family Rutaceae; genus Zanthoxylum; species Zanthoxylum bungeanum. Next base: position 980,821 of record SKCR01032772.1, on the reverse strand, counting down.
GTTTTCCCAAAATTTTTCATAAGGACAGCAAGTCAAAAAAAATTTCGTGTGAGAAGTCTGCTGATTTGTTGACTCGGTACATGACTTACAGGGTATCTGGGCCTTGTCCCGATGATTGGAGCCTTGCCCAGAAGCTGATTTTGCGTGGATGCGAGCCTTTGCCTAGAAGGAGATGCTTTGCCAAGTCTGTTCCTAAGGTGGATCTTCAATCTTTTCCTCCAACTTTGACTGAACAATTCTTTATCGATGCTTTATGGTTTGTCAATGACTCATCAGCTAAAGAATCACTTTGGAAACCTGTTAGTGATAAAATTGTTATTTGGAGTGGTCTTGGTTGCAATAATTTTGATTGTTTGAATAGTAAGAAGTTGAGTAGGGAATGTGCTGGTTGTTTTGATTTGGCTAGTGCAAATGAAAATCAGAGATATGTTAAGGTTAGAGGGAAAAATGATTTTCTTATTGATGATGTGTTAGCATTGGGAAGTGGAGGAATTAGAATAGGATTTGATTATCAAGGAGGTGTTTCATTTTTTTCTTCATCAACTTGGAGTACAAAAATATTCTCAACAACTCAAGTTCCTCACTATCTACATGCCCTAGGTGAGTTTCAAAGGCATAAGCTTGAGAATTTCCTGAGAAAAGAAGAAATGGCGGACGCTCAGAAGCTGTTCGACGAAATGCCGAAGAAGAATACATTCCAAAATTTGGTTTCTTTATGGAAATACTGGCACATGAGTTCTCAAAATGCTGAGAAGTGCAAAGAGCGACGACGAATTCAGAGTGTGTTGGAAATTATACTTGGAGGGGGGATGGGGACTCGGTTGTATCCATTTCCCAAGAAGAGGGCAAAGCTTGTTGTTTCATTGGAAGCAAATTACAGGCTGATTGACATACATGTGCGTAATTATTTGAATGATAGCATTTTGAAGATGCCCTACAGTGCTAGTATGGGCATGAATGTTATCAGTAAAAATAAGATGTTAAATCTGCTCGGAGAGAAGTTTCATGGAGCTAGTGAATTTGGAAGTGAAGTTACTCCTGGTGCAACTTCCATCGGAATGAGAGTGCAAGCGTACTTATATGATGGTTATTGGGAAGATGTTGGTGATGATTATGAATGTGTATTGACTTTAGAGGATCATGAAAATGAAGTAAAAAGAAAGCTTTTTACATGGGCAGATGGAGATATAGATTGTCTTAGGCATGATGACATAGATGCTAAACTGGTTCCCACTTGTATTGCCACTCTTGTAGGTTCCAACTTTTGTCAAGTTGCTTGTGGACACAGCCTCACTGCTGCGCTCACTACCAGTGGCCATGTTCACACAATGGGAAGCCCTATTTCTGATCAGTTAAGGGATCCTAAGGCTGATGGGAAGCTCCCTACTCTTGTAAAAAGGAAGCTTACTAAGACTTTTGTTGAAGAATTAGTTTGTGGTGCTTATCATGTAGTAATTTTAACTTCGAGAACTGAAGTTTACACTTGGAGAAAGGGTGAGAATGGTCAATTAGATCATGGTGATATTGCTAATAGAAATTTCCCAGCAACTGCATGCTCTGTTTCAATAATGTCGATTGATTAACAACATTCTTCAAGATGGGTGTATGTCTTTGATGATTTTATGACCTTGAGGCAAGGTCATTTTGATGGGGAAGGCAATGTTACATATCAAGAGTTAGTTAATAGCTGCATATGAGTTAGGAAGGAAAGATAAGTAGTAAGTTAGTTAGTAGTTAGTTACTTTTGTAAAGCCATCACTTGGTATAAAAGTGTATTAAGAAGCCATATGAAATAACAATCATTTTCAACAATAGCTCTCTTAAAGGCTTTGGAGTGTTTGGTTAGCTTCCACCTCGAATTATTAGCTAACAATTGGAGATTTGTAGGTTTGTCTCGAATAAAACCTATCACAGGCACTGTAATCAGAGATGAGATGGGGCTGACACTAGCAAAGGTTGGCAAGGAGGTACTGGGTACTGCTATTAAGGTGGTGATTACTAAGGATTCTACATTTCTATTACTGACAGGAGCACTCGAGCAGCTGTTGACAAGAGGGTTTCTGAAATCCGAAGCCTTGCTGAGGTGGTCTTCTAATTTCCTTGATCTATGTTGTGCTAGTGCAATTTGCTTTATGAAGTTTTGTTGCGGCATAAGTTGCAATATTAAGCTATACTTTCCCTGGTAGGAAGCTCCCGAAACACTGAAGAAAATGAATGGCAGGTTTTCTGTCAGATATGAACGTAATTACTATTGCTTTGCACTTGCAGATCACTGAAGAAAGATTCTAAAAGCAAATACTGAACGAATAGCCAGGTTATCGGGAAGGATTGCTATTCTCAGGACAAATAATATAAACAACTGGTTTAGCATCTTGAAACTTTGGAAACATGGATACAGTTTGTCCTATTTTTATTCTAATGTCTCTATTTAACTTCATCCAATCGAAACACATGTAGGAGCACAAACTGTAGTAGAGTTGAAGGATAAACAACTCAGAATGAAGATGCTCTGAACGCAACTAAGGTAGTTAGATTCATAGCTTGATCTGTCACGCGTTTGATTTGAAAAATAGTAAGCGTCTACTAAGGTGGATAAGAGCTTCTGGATAATGAAGAACAAAAGGTATCATTTTTCCTTATTCTTTTCTTTTTCATCTTCCTAAATCTAGGTATTTCATTCAATTGATTTACAACTAAAAATGCAGTTAGCACTAAGAAAATAGTGCCTAATTTATCTGAAGCCTATAATGTTTTTTGTTCCTTAGATCAATTGTCCTATATTTATTCAAAAATTGTGATAATACATCCATGGTTTTTATCTCATTTCTATTTCAGTTACGAATATGTTCTTCCGCTAAGATTGCGCCTTCGTTTTGGTAATGTCAATGCAGATTGGAGCTGAGATCTTCAAGAGAGCATTAAGCTATCCCACAAAACTAATAGCCAAAAATGCAGGTGTTAATGGCAATGTTGTTGTAGAGAAGGTATCAGCAAATAAATGCATCATATTTATTTTATGCTATTAATTTAACAATGAAAGTTATTCTGGTTTTCTTTCTTATTTTAGGGGCATTTGAATACAAGAAATGGTGTCTTGAGACCTGTTACATTTTGCAGGTCCTATCCAGAGATGATACAAGATATGGTTACAATGCTGCAAGAAACCGTTATGAAGATCTTATGGCAGCGGGAATCATGGATCCAACTAAGGTATCGGAAATTTGATAGCTTACCTTTAACGTGCTCTAATGTCGGATGGAGATATGTGTATGACGGCCAAAATCAAAATTTTAGCTCTACAAAAATAAATTAAGAATTAAAGTAAGCGAAATGGGGCATTCTCCAAAATTATGCTAGACATAGGTCCATATATTCTACTAGGCTATACGTTGTCAACAATTCATATTTCTCGTTTGATGCTGGAGCAGGTAGTTAGATGTTGTTTAGAGCATGCCTTTCCTGACATCTGATGCTGTTGTAGTGGTCCGCATTAAGGAACCAGAGCCCATGCCTAGAAGAAAACTCATGCCAAGCTCAGCTGATTCTCTCTTTCCAAAACAAAAGCCGCACACATTTGAACCGAAGAGAAAACCAATGCCAACCTCTGCTAATTTTGCCTTTCCCAAACAAATGCTGCCCGCTTATCCCCAAAGGAGGCGTTCACAGTCAACTATTGATCTTACTTCAAAGTTACTACAACAACGTCCCAGGTAACTTACAATGATATCCCACTTCCAATTATTCAGGTACAGCTCAGACCATTGAACTTAATTTGGCGAGTGGAGCTTATTTGCTTGATCGCAAGTCTATTATAACTCTGTCTCATTAAAAATGTGGAAGTATCATCTAAAGATAAAAGGATTATGCAACTTTTCTTGATTTGTGGATGATCAATGCCAAACTAGCCTTATGGATCCAGTTTCTTTGCAACAAGCGAGCCATTACCATCAAAGACATAAGCAATTTGCCTAAAGATGTGCATTGGGAAAAGAAGCCTACTCTGAAGGGATAATGCAGCAAGATAAAGGTGGTTGGTTACCTTCCTTAATTAACTTCAAAAAGAGTAGTGTTTTATCATGTGAAGATTATAATATTTAGTTTGTTATTAGGGTGTAATTTCCAGCAATATTCAAGACAGAGCCTCAAAGAACTCAGAACTCGTTACTAAAGCAATGTAATTATCCCAAAATAAAATAAAATTCAATTTTCATGACTTTAGGCTTAAAGTATAACCCCTTTTGCCCCTCAAGGTGTGTCGCTTGGTGATAAAGGGTTTAAAACTTGATTGTCAGGTCTTGCGTTTGAGTCCAAGGGATGGATTTTTTTACAATAGCCTGAAGCAGTCGGGGATTTTATCTGCTCCTCTTAAGCTCGGGTTGTGTGGTTTATAACCCAACAATTAAATTCTTTTGAAAAAAAAAAAAAAAATGTTACTTTAAAATGTGTACAATCATGAATAAGAAGGTAAAGGTATCATTTCTTGGGAGCTGTTACCTGTCCAAGGACGAGGAGATAAGATAAGCCTATGCAAAGTCAAGGGTACACAAAAACAGAGTAAGGACAAATACACCTATTCATATTATTAATTTGAAAATCACATATTCATATTATGATGATAATATTATTGTGCAGGTGCCATGATTGAGTTTTCCCAAAATTAGATTTCTGATTTTCCAATCATATTATCCTCTGCTTATTTAGTGAACCGCAGCCTCAGTTCATCTTTACAAGCTTCAGCCGAAATCTTTAGCCCCAAGTTCTTTTTTTTTTTTTTTTTTGCTTTACCTGCAGGAGAAAATGATGCTATTTATGGGAATGAGTTTGCAGTGCTTATTGGATTTGACAATAGCGGGGATCTCTTTGGTTATTGGTTTAGGCCTCTTCGCTTTCATTGCTTCCATTATTTGCTCTGCTGCTTTCTTGCACAACGCCAAGGTCGTTTCTTGATCCATTTTTTGGAGGTATCCTTTTTTATCTCTCAATCTTTTCAAATTCAGCTTACAACAACTTGTTATTGAATGATTATTTAGTTTTTTTTTTTTATTTATTCATTAATTAGCTTCTGAGTCTATCATTTGGAGAAACAAAAATGTTATATATACATAAACTCTTACTTATAATTTTTACGTCTCTCTCACTGTAGCTATCAAAAATGATATACATACATAAATTCTTACGGTGAGAAAACTTTAAGTAAGAATTTATGTATGTATATCACTTATCTTGTAGCTACCGTGATTACTGTAGCATCACGGTAGCTACAGTGAGAGAGGTGTAGAAATTATAAGTAAGAGTTTATGTATGTATATTATTGCTCTTCGAGAAAATCTACAATATAATGGAGAAAACACGTCATCTGTGTAACAATCTAATAATTCATTATCATGCATGTAAAAATATTAAAAACAACTAAAAAAAATAGATATTAAATCATACATATCATTTATTAATTTATCTGTGATGGCACGTCACTCATATCTCCGTTATATCAAAGAATTACTCCATCATTGGTTCTTGATAACCACCACATGTCAGTCATACGTACTCGAGAAGATGGATACTAACCTCAACATGCATGCGATCAACTGTTTCAGGCATTGCTAAAGGAGATAAACAGAAGCAAACTACAGCATGTTTCTCCAGCCAGATCAGTCATTGTAATAATAATAAAGCAAAAGCATTTGAATAAAATTTTGTTTGTATTTCGAGTTTCTTGAATAAACCATGCCATGGATGATGGATCTCTCAAAACCCCAGTACTCGGGGCTCCGAATTAAAGGGCAATGTTACAAATCCCTTTCTCTAACAACTCATCAATCAATCTCTCCATCACGGCCTTCCCTATCAACGAGCGGTCCACTCCACCACCACTTCCCAAACTATGGCGTTAAGAACGTCGTCGCCTGTCGCTCTAATGGTCTCTGAGTCTTCTTGTTCTCGATCCATAACAGGGAGCTTGTGTTTGATCTTGTCCGGGTCCCGCCTGGGGAATCCGACGGAGTTGTGGTGTCTGATTTTGAGGTCGGGGATCGTGCGGCGGAGAATGAAGCCACGGGATTCCAGTTCTTGGTCGGAGATGGAGATTTTGTTTAAGGTAGTTCGGGATGATGAGACGGTGACGTTCGGGTTGTTTTGTTTAAGGCTGTCAGAAGGGTGAGGAGTTGTGGAGGATGATGATGCCACGTAGGATCATTTCTTCTAGGTTTTAGTTTCGATTTTGTTGGATTGAGTGAAGTGATAAATTTGATGATTGCATAATATGAGAATGGTTTTGTGGTGGTTATAGACCGTTAGGATAGATAAGATAGGTTTGTTAGTTAGTTTTTTTTTTTTTTTGGTTGACACTGGAAATCCAGTCGTTTTATCATCCGATTCGGGCTTAAGAAGGAAAAATCCATAGTCGTCCCAGATTCTTACAAAAATTACACTCATGGATTCAAACTTAGGACTTGAGGAATCAAATCATAAGTCTTATGGCAACAAACCACACCCCGTGTAGACAGATTTGTTAGTTTTAGTTGCGATCATTGTTGGGCAAATTACAGTGGATAATCTAGTTTTGAGGCGTGTATGACACTTTTTTAGAGTAATATTTGCCCTACTATGTGTTGTAAGGGTTGCAGACAAATTCACTTAGATATGCACGGGCTTCTCATTGTCGCAACAATGAGTTACTCATTGGCACGACAACAGCGTCTCATTATCGCGACAATATTAATCAAAATACATCTTTATGCGCACCAATGAATATTCATTGTTGCGACAATGGAATGCAAAATGTGAACCCCGCGGCCTGTCTGGGCAGGTCGTTTGACAATATGTCAGTGTAGGGCAATAACCAAACTAACATGTATTTATGTTACTCATATAACATATTACATTGATAAATTCACCGTTATTTGTTGAATATATTGACACACTCACAAAGTAGTTATGTATTCCCAAGAGTAAGAGTGTCAAAGTAATAAAATAACCCGGTAAATTCATGGTCGATCCACATGAAAAAAGATTTAGTAAAATAAAATAACAATTCGAGTAATAAAATAAAAAGACTGAATTGATTGAAATGATATGCACTTTTAAATTGGACTGCAACAATAAAATAAAATACTGGGGTTAGATGATTCACTCTTGATATTTCAAATATAGAGAAATCTTATTTTTATAATATATAAATTGTCATTATTACTTCGGAATTTAATTATGCCAAAACATATAAACCAACCATATAGGTAGTGACAATATTTGTCTTTTACTAGTCCAAATAGATACTCAAATATGTCAAATCATATAAAATCATCCATAAATACGGTAACAAAGTTTGTCAATAATTAGTCCAGATTTAAATTATTCTTTCATATAAAATAGAGTAAAGTATTAACTGTGTCAATCCAAATGAGATTGTCTACAGCGAATCAAGACACTCATAAATATAATAGTGATGCAAATATTAAAAGAACACAATTTATATTTATAACATAAGTAAAATAAATCTATATTCTCATATTAAGAGTTTCACCATTTACCCATCAGAATGCAATTATTTACTCATGATTTGAATAAAAACACACATAATTTTATTAATAAAAGAAAGAAATTATAAAAAAACTTAAAACACACAATACACTTTTTTCAAATTCTTCAAGAGAGAAAATGAAAGAAGCATGAGTTGAAGAGGTGCTGAGCACCTCTATTTTCAAACTTCAAAATATCATTTGCAAATTGCCTTATTATGCAATTATAAATCAAAAAAAAAAAAACAACATGGCCATCCACTTTCGGTGGACAGCCATTTCTTTCTTCCTTTTTAATTATATTTTAATATATAAATTTGGTAGGACCTCCAATATATATATTTTTTATATTATATAAATATATTATTATAATAATAAATGAAAATACATGTGTGACTAAATACATTATAAGCTTATTTTGTTGTCAATATAAATGTGAAATTTTTCAAGTCCGATTTGAATTTAACTATCACGCTCTTTTGGGTTTTCTAGGTCTTGAAATTCAGATTTCATATCTATTTTTCCCGTTTAGCTTCAAAAGCAATATTTTTCCTACACAATAAATAAAAATCACAATAGAAAATATATAAAATATAAATTTAATTATTATTTCACATGTTGGACAATTATGACCCATAGCATCACTATTTGTACAGAACATGGTGTTGTTGTACAAATAAACTATGTGACAAAGGAAATTGCTCTTTTATCATTTGTAATTGGATTACATTTGTAATTGGATTACCGGGATATATAAATGATAAAAATCCATATGATTAGTACCAGATTAATAAGATATGAGACAGTATTAATTCACGTAAGGTTTAATCATTAAATATCCCTAGTCGTAGTATTATCGAGACTGGACATCGATAATGCGGAATAGACTAGTGTTACACTTGTGCGTGTTATGGAAGCGTAACGGCATAGTTCTCGTATATTTTGGTATTGGATACTTATGCAAGTGTAATAAGAGGTTCTGTTTACCGATGGTACGGAAATAGCTTCGCTCTAGATAGACCCATCGGAATCCCATTGGTAGTATGACTATATGTCTATGGGAATTCGAATCAGGGTAGGTGTATTTGGTCTTAACCTGAGACTTGCATCGCTAATACTTGCGACAATCAGTATACTTTGGTTTTGGTCGTCCGGGGCTTTGACAGGTTCTTTGTACGCCTCTTCTAGGTATACTGAGAATCGTAGTGTATTGGGTGTGATGTTAAGATAGAAGTATCACTTCAGTCATATGGAGATGATGATCACGTAGGATACGGAACTAGTACTCTTAAGTACTGCACTCATCGGGATAATATGACTAGGTCATGATTATCCGATTATAGAGACTAGTTACCATAGATCTGATATGTGCTTCGTATGGGGCAGACACAATTCCAGCCTCAGGCCAAGCATGTGACATCGATACTGGATCGTAATACGCAATACTATGTATACTAATATATATTCATTAAGAGAATATTTCTGGAGAATTGGGTAGGCACGGTGCTTTGCTAGAAGCCAACCATGTCTTGTAAATCGGTAAAAACGTGGTACGGGGTACGCACGTATTCAGATAGTCCGATAACCGGATTTACTACCAACATATTCAGGGATCTCATGGGTCGCTTCCCGAAAATTCACCGATGACGTATAACTCGAACATAATTAATCTGGGATTAATTATAAGAGAGGGAAAATTAATCTATGATTAATTACAGAAACATTTTATCTGGAATAAAATTCAATTAATAGAGAGAGAACGATTAATTCGAAATTCATCGATAAAATAATATATTCGATATATTAAATGAAATTAGATTTCATAACGAAATTAAAATTGGATTTTAATTCGGGCGAACGAATTAATTTAGAATTAATTCGCAAGCGACTTTGAATAGTAATTTTGCTAGGCATAATTATTTAATTAAGTGGAGACCACGTGTCACATCACTTGTTTTTCCCATCACTTTTTATGATGGAAGTTAGTGTGGTGATGTTGGCTTGTTTTTCACACAAGTTAGTAAAGTGATGGACATTTACCAACTTTGATTTTGGTATATCAATATTTGATTTTTGGAAAGTCAAATAACACATAACACATTCACTCATCTCTCCACTCTTCTCCATCATTCACGCCATTTGCTCTCTCCCTCTCCAAATCTTAGCTTGGCCGAGAGTTACAAGAAGGAACTTGGGGATTTTTGTTGCAAAAATCTTCATTGCTAGCACATCAAAGATCATACAAAGGTCATATGGAAACTTTTCCCAAGAGTTTGGAATCAAACTTGGAGGCTTGGAGCTCAAACATACAATCAAAGAGGAGCTTGGAGCAACTTCAAAGGAAGCAAATTTTTTGTTGTCTACACATTCATCCAACCATTCAATGTGAGTATATTTCCGCTATATTCCTTTGTGTATTCACACCTATTACATGCTTAATATGATCTTGGTTTGTTCTTAGAGAACCCAACATCACAAACGTACTAAATTAAGAAGATTAATGAAATTACAAGTGAAAATTAATTAATTTTTATTTTATTAAATGTATATTTTTTAGTGTTCATCACACCCTCAACCAGTTTATTACTAGTTACTAATAATATATGCGAAAACTTAAAAGATAAATTCTTATCCAAGTTAAAAATTGTTTTTTTCTTTTAAATTATCAAATAAGCAAATTCTCCTATACTTTTTGCCTTCCTTCCTTACACACATAAGATAAGGTATCAATCAATTTATTGTGCTCACAATATTCATAGGTTTTGTTGAAAAAATATTAATATTTTGTCCTAAAGTTATATAAGATTTTACATTTTTTGGTAGTGCCAATTTATTTATATACAAAAATAATTTTTTTGAATAATACATTTTCAACCCTTGTAACGAGCTTTGAGCCAGTGACACCCAAACCAGTTGGCTTTAGAGCACTAGGTGTTAAGACACTCATACAGTCTTAATTGCTCGGATCTCAGATGTCAAAAAGAAAAAATGTATGATTCCTTAAACTTTATCTTTAACACATGTAACGAGTTATGAGCTAGTGACTCTCAGACCAGTTGGTCTTAGGGAACTAAGTGTTAAAACACCCCTACGGATTTATTGCTCGAGTTAAAGAGGTTACGAAATCAAACTTATTCACTTTTTTAAACCAACTCAAGCTCTATCGTTTTTCACGAACAATCACTGCTTGCTGAGGTAAAATATCTGGTTACTAAGTAAAAATTTGATTATTATTATTATTATCATATTTTTTCCAAACTAACTTAAGTCTTATCGTTTTATGCGAATAATCACTACTTGCTGAGGCAAGATGTCTGGTTACTAAGTAAAAGCTTGGTTAATTTTTTTGAATTAAAAAATAAAAATTATATCACCTTTAGGTGCTACCTCCAATAAACTAGAGAACTGAATATTATAAAATTTTCATTTATAACCCACGATCATATGTTACCGCGTATGTTGAGAATACATGTCAAATGAACATATGAAAATCAAATTTAATCAATATTATGGAAAATTTCATAAATTTGAATGATTCAAAAAGAAATAAACAAAAATAACTTGTTACGAAACATAGGGGTGATCACAGTTTCGAGTCAAACCGCAATCCGACCCGAACCGCATCGCGCAATTTGAAAAAATTAAAAATGATTTCGGGTCAATCAGAAACAAATCGTAAATTTCGGATCAGTGTGTGGTTTTGACCCAACCGCGACCCGAACAGCCCAAAACCACAAATTTTGACTCAAATCGCGACCCGAACCGCCGACCCGCTTCAAATTAGATATTATTTTATATTTTTCTTCTTCTTTAACCATGAAATTTAAGATATTTAATGATCATATGACAATATGCAATGTATAAATGAAGATTAGGTATTTTTTCACTTCAATTATTATGTGAAAACACACAAAATTTCCTTTAAAAAATTTATAATCTAAATCGCCGACCCAAACCGCCCAAATTGCTAAACCGCCAACCCGAACCGCCGCGATTTTCCTTATCAAATTTGCTATTTCGGTTTCTAATTTCTCAAACCATCAACCCGCGCGGTTTGAAGTGAAAAATGAAAAAACCGACCTGAACCGCACCGCGAACACCCCTAACGAGACACGTTAAGATGCATCTCAGGAGCGAGACTCCTTACACTGCCATCTCTAAACACCAATTCCATTTGGTTAGTAACAAATTTGTAGTTGATTTATGTGTAGTATTTTTTTAATACATAAAATAATAATAACACAATTTTTTTTACACACAAAACAACAACAAAAGAACAAAAATATTTTTTTACATAAAACAACAACATAAAAATAAATTTCTTTAAAAAAAACACAAAAATGAAAACTATCTAGTCAAATATCTCATTCCCCCAATCAAATTGAGACATTGCCCTCAATGTCTGAATAAGAAGAAGTAGAGTTTAGAAGACGTCACATGGTTAGTGTGGAAAAGATAATTGAATCTGCAATACTACTATTTAACAGAAAAAGAAAGTTTCAGATTAATATTCAAGTTTACTCTATACTTCTTGCCATGATCGTTATCATACCAGTCCAATTTTGAAAGAATTGGGTCGATTCTTGGTTCATAGGCTAATAGTTGGTCGATTAATTCATCAATTTTTCTTGCAATAAGGACAATATCTTTTGCCGGTTTCGAAATTAACCCAAGTCTTTTAGTATCCTCAAGAAATACGAAAAGAAAATCGAAGATTTGCCTTCAAAAAAAAAAAATTTGGTCATATATTTCTATAATTGCATCCCAATGTCACGCCAATGACAAACCATTGTCGCGAAAATATGCACGAGCTTCTCATTATCGCGATAATGAGTTACTCATTGGCATGACAATATAAGTCAGAAATCTCTTTTTGCATCAGCGTCTCATTGTCACTCCAATGAGTAACCATTGTCGTGAAAATATTAATCAAAATGCATATTTATGTCTCTGACTCTCATTGTCGCGATAATGGAAGACAAAATGTCTTTTTTGCACGAAATTAGTTATTTCGATTAACTTTACTTGTTCGAACAGGTCGATCTCCGATGCGTCAGCATAGGACAATAACCGAACCAACATGTATTTATGTTATTCATGTATTTATGATTTTTGGGAACCTTACATTTTAAAGAAGAGTAAAGCTACTCCTTCTAAGTAAATTTCGATTTGGTTCTCGAATAGGTAAAAATTTTATGTGGTAACACGATTTTTTTGTATATTTGAGAATGAAATCGGACATATACATATCGACCTAGTAGTATTTTTGTTTAAAGAATATAAAAAGGAAAGAAAGATACTTATGCACAAGATATTGATTGATGTCAGGGCTACCTGATATCTTTGTGTCAAAATAAAATTAGGGGTCTAGTTCCGAAGTCTATATTTCAAATCAAAGGGCTTAATGTCCAGAGGCTTTCTTAAAACTTTGGTGTCTCCAAAACCCTCGAGATGTTCAAGTAACTCAGTGAACTTGGAATTCTTGAGATATCTGGCAATAATTTATCCTTCACTGTCAGTGTAAGTAATTCAAATATGTTTATGAAGAACACTGGAAATGAGCTGTTGTAATATAACTGAATTCCCAAATTTCTTGCAAACCAATTTTTTCTATTAAGGGTGAAATTATGAATTGGATGGGATGTAGGACATGGGAAGTTGGTTCATCTAAACATTTCCCACAATATAATGGTGGAGTCATATAGAGGAGAGTAGAATAGTCCCAATTGTGGTTCGGTTATGACAGAACTGGAGGTTTCAGATCCTTTTAAAAAAGGAATCGGAACCGAACCGTACACGGTTCCCCTTTGATTATGGTTATAGGGACCAGAATCGAAATCGATTCCCAACAGGAATCGGAACTGGTTCCTCCACTTGTCAATTTTTATAACAAAGAAATTTGTAATTGAATAAATATTTGAAGTTGAATTTGAGAATTAGTTGTATGAGAATATGAGAAGATGAAATTGAGTAAATTGCTGGAAACTTGTAATGTGAAAAAATGAATTTAGATATGAAGTATTTATAGAAGAAAAAAATTAATTTAAAATAAAATATATATAAATTGCGGTTCGGTTCCGCGGTTTGATTCCGAGGTTTGGTTCAACAGTTCGGTTCTCAAGGTTCGTTTTCATTTTGGTTCAAACTTAAGTTCTGATTCGGTTCGAGGTCATGTTCGTTAATTTGAAGAACCGGAACCGAACCGAACCGAACCGAACCGATTATTGGACAGGTTCCAGTTCGATTCGGAACTGCCGAACTGTTGACAGATTCGATTTCGATTTTGACCCGGTCCGGTTAGCGATTTGGAACCGAACCGCAGTCAGGTCTAGAGCAAAGGCAGTACAGTAGTCCCGCCTCAAGGAATGGTTCCCCAGGAAATCGGGAAGGAATCTAGTTTGAGAAATCTTCACCTCAGTCAAAATCAATTAGGAGGGTCTAGTTATTCAATGTTTGTGTTTAAATGGTTCGTTGAGTATTGAGGTTTAATTCTAGCTTAATTGGTAATTTTACTTATTGTTATGAATTAGGTTAAGGAGTAATATAAGTAACTAAAGAACAAATGTTATTTGGTATCATAATTTATGTGGTGTATTAACACTCACTTTGAGTGGCAATCATTTTAATATTTATGTGGAGTTAATACGTTAGTAAATTTATATTATGATATTCTAAACATTTAAGCTTACGCATAAAAATAAACTATTAAATATTAAATTATTTAAAAATAAAATTTTATATCATGAAACTGAAATTTAAAAATTTCAATATGCAATTTGCAACATCAAATATGAAAATAAAGATAATAAACATGCAAACCCAGTGTGACTTTTATTACATAACATGAAAATTAGGACATTAAATATGAAAGATGGACATGCAAATTTAGGCAATATTGCCCAACCAGATTTTATTTAATATTAATATGAAATTTGAGCCATTAAACATGAATTATGTGCAATAAAAATGCAAATATAGGCAATAAACATGTAAATATTGCACAACCTGAAATTTTATTGCATTAACTTGAAATAAACATGCAAAGATTACCCAACATGAAATTTTTAGATATTAACTTATAATTTTGTACAATAAACATATATACAAAAATGGCATTGAACATGAAATTTGGTTCACATGTATAAAATTGATTTGACATTTCACACTTGTTTATATTTCAAGTATGAAAATTTAGACATTGAACATTATATATATGCATTAAATAAATATGTAAAGATTGCCCAACATGAAATTTTTAACTATTAACCTATAAATTTATGCATTAAACATACAAATAAGAGCATTGAACATAAAAGCTGATTCACACATGTGATATCGATTTAACTTTCAATTGACATTTCATACTCATCTAAATTTCAATTATGTAAATTTCATTATCAAATGTGAAAATTTTGGCAACAAACATACAAATTTTGCGCAACCTAAAATTTTATTACATTAACATGAAATTTGATATTAAACATGTAAATTTGGACAATAAACATACAAAGATTTCTCACACGTGAAATTTTTAAACATTAACATATAATTATGTGCAAACAAAGATATTGAACATGAAATTTGGCTAAAATGTATGACTCTAATTTGACATTTCACATCTAAATTTCAAAACATGAAGATTTGAGGGTTTAACATGAAATCTGAGTATTAAACATAAAAAAAATTAGACAAAAAACATGGAAACATTATCTAACCCGAAATTCTATAATATTAACACGAAATTTATGCATTAAAATGAAAATCCGGATAATAAACATGAAAAGATTGCCCAACCTAGAATTTTGTAAGCATTAACATGAATTTTTATGTATTAAACATGCAAACGAACATTAAACATGAAATTTATTTCGCACATATAATATTAATATGATATTTCACACGTGTCTAATGATTTATAATTATCATTGCAAAATGCAAATGATAAAGAGTTGTACGAAGTTGCCTGAACTTCCTTCTAATCATATTCACATGATATGTTTGTTGTTCATGTGACGGATTAGTTATTTAAAAATTAAAATGATTATTATTTGATGATGTGATTCATTCTTACAAGTAATGGATGTACGATCATTTAATGAAGTAAATTGATCGCTCACTATTTTCAATTATTGGGTGCGATCAATTGATCATTAACGGTCCATTCCATATTGTTTTTAAATTTTGTTTGTTTTTGGATTTCAGAAAATATAAAATGCGTGTTCGGTAATGTATTTTGAAAATTATTTTTAGAAAAATAAAATTCATTCTCTACTTTTAACAAAGAAAACAATAAAATAACTTTTAATTGTTTTCATTATTTTCCATTAATAAATCCTTTGACTTTTATAATAATAATAATAATGAAATTATTTAAAAATAATAATTATAATATTAACATTTAAATATTATAATTTTCAATATAATAATTAACATAATAGCAATGTATATCTAATACTACATAAAATAATAATAGTAATTAATAATAAACAAAATAATAATAATAGCACTAATAATAGCAATATAAAATAATAAATTATTATATAATAAGAAAATAGTAATAATACTAATAATAATTATTATTATAAAATGATTAATTATAAAAATAATAATTTAATAATAAATTTATTATTGATTAAATACAAAATTATTAATTATTATTTCATATTTAGTTTATAAATTTATTGTAAAAAATATTTCTACCGAATAGGTTTTAGAAAATAAATTTAAAACTAGCATTTTCATTCTCGTTTTTATTTTATAAAAACACCAATGGAAAACCAATACCAAACGGGGCATAATGCACTGGATCTAAGGATGTCAAATTTATTCATATCATAATTTAAATTTTTAAGATTTGTGCGGATTCATATCCAGATTCAAGTGAATCCAGAATCCAGATCCGCATATAATATAATAAAAGTTATTAAAAATTATTTTTATTTATGATTTTATTATAATTTTATACTTAGGTTTATATTATTTTTGATGTATTTTGAATTGTAAATGCTATTTTAAATGTTAAATTACTATTGTTTAGTTAGAGATATTATTTTATTTAATTTTATATAATTAAAATTAAATAATTTGAAAATAAAAATCACAATTATCATTAAAACATATTTAGTTATATTACATTCTATTGATTTTTATTTACTAAATAATATCTTGAAACATTACAAATATAAATATTTTATATTCAGGACAAAAATTCCAACTGAATTTTTTTCAGGTTAAAAATTCATGAACTGATTTTTTTTTATTCATGACAATTATTCCAACTGAATTTTTTATTTGGGATGATTTTCATCCCAAATTTATTATGAAACGGTATAAAATCCCGAAATATAATCAAAATTTAAGATTTTTTTAGGCCAATCCTACTCACTAGTTTAATAAATATAACATTTTTGTTATTTAGAAGCTTTGCTAATCCCTAATTTTCTTGTGTATGATTTGCACAGAAGTTTTAGGCTATGTTTAATTGATACAATGAGTTAGAATGGCGTAAAACGTAACTTTAAAAAATTTAAAAATCATTATTTGAATTGATGGAATGAGACATAAGCGAGTATGAGAGAATGTAAGAGAGTGTAATAAAAAAAGGCTTTGAGACATTGAAACCCAGATACCCAAATCGGAGAATTGAGAATAATGTAACTTAAAAAATAACATTATCTATAAAGATGAACTTGTCCTTTAAAAAAATAACATTATAAATTTATTTTTATTTTTTTAATCACATAATTGTTATTAAAACCTATTTAATTATATTACATTCTATTATTATTATTATTATTTACTAAATAATATTTAAATTATAAATCTTTTTTTCCAAAATAAAAACATGAGATATTATTCTTTACTCTGTTTCATTATAAATCACATTCTGACAAGGAGCATCCACGCCACGTGGCAGATACCAAGGAAGAATGGGCTCCACACATTCTGGATTCACGTGATGCAGTTTGAGTCCACTGGCAAACTTAGAACATGCAACAGTCACTCCTCACTACAAGTACAATGTTCCTAGAGGGGCAAAATCGTCAATCCACAACTCCGAACTCGAATCTACCGAGTCGTATTACAAAAACTTGAAACAAACACAGTCCACAAACTAAATCTTTGCCCGAACTCCAACTCCTTGTGATCCGCCAAAATTTCAATCTTTTTGCTGCCATAAAACAAATTCAAGGATAATCTCAAATGGGTTTCATTGAATTAGTGAAATCTGTTAATTGGGAACAAGAATCTTACCCAGCTTATGAGGATTTCGCTGTTCTTCCTTTCTTTGCTCTTTACTTTCCCTCTGTTCGATTCTTCCTTGAAAAATTTGTTTTCGAGGTACTTCCTTTCATTTTCTTTTTAATTCCTTTTTATAAAGTTGTTGTTTTTTAAGGTTTGACTTTGAACTTGTTGGATTATTAGTAGCTAGTTTGTTTGTGTATTTGATTGACCTATCCATGATTTGCAGTTCCGTATGATGGGTTGTGTGTTTTTTTGTTGCTGTGTGTCAATTGGAGGGAATGGTGTTTTATGAGCAGCAGTTTGGTTCAGTTTTATTTCTATCTATTAGAGAGACAAAGATCTAATGTTGAGATATGTTCTTAATTGATCGTCAGATGGATAATGTTTCAAACAAATGGTACAATACAATACATGCATCAAGAGAATTTTGTTGGTCAACAAAGCTAGCTAGCTAGCTTGTGCTACTTCTAAAATACTATAAGATATAATTCATATAATGGGGATATTTTAGCTAGCCAACCCAGGACCACAAACACAGGAACATAATTGAAGATCAAATTAAAGAAAATATTGACACCTTTTTCTCACCAAATTAATTTTCTTTCTCGGAAAACAAACAAGTAACAAAACTTAAAACTAAAGAATGAAAGCGATGCAGCATTAGTGTTCTTCTCTGGCTTTACAGTAGCACTTTTTCTTACTTCATCGGGGCAGTCAAATTTACCAATTGAGAGAAAAAGAGAAAAGAAAAGATATAACAAGCTCATGGGGATTTTTTTGAAAGAATCTTTGCAGGTCACTCAGAGTGAGCGTTGGCTTTGCATTGATAATGCTTGCTCTTTTTGGGGGGTATTTATTAAATGGCATTCACTCTTTTCAAAATCTTTATTTAGTGCATGCTGGATGCTGGATGCTGCATGCTCCATATATATTGGTGATTCGATGTGAATTTCGCTTATCAGAAAATTAGTGCTATGAGTCTAATGTTTAGATTCGTGTAGTTTCATTAAAACTCACCTTAAGGATTTTCTTAGTAAAGGTTTTAGAGTATGAACTATGAAAGTAGTTTTTAGTCTTGAATCCAGTGCATACTGAAGTGAGGTTCAGGGATTAATATCAGAAGAAGGAAAAAATGATTTGATGACCTGCTGTGGAAGTGACTTTTTTGGAGTGTTGCCAAGGAAACATGATTGCTTGACTTAGAGCCCCTAGATGATTGCCGCTTTATCATGATATACCGTTATCATAGATTTTCCTAAATTTCGTTGTGATAGGAACTAGGATAGCTGGTTTGTCAGTACATGAAAATCAGTTAGAATTATAACTTAGACTATGGTGTGAGTGAAGCATTTTTATAAATCTATATCTTTCAACACAAGTTAACAAAATATGAATACTTCTCCAGTCAATTTTATGCATGTTATAAAATTAGTTTGAAAAGGAAACTTCTCTAGCAACACTCTTGACTCTCCATGTGGAAACTTACACTGAATAACTACTAAGACACTGATTAATAACACCATTGGTGTCTTGTAAATCACTAAGCTATCGGTAGAGGGAAATTTCTAAAACTAACTAAAAGAACAGATTTTTACTTGCTCCACTTCCCACTCTCTTCAACTATAGTCTATAGGTTATGTTGTCGTATGCCTCGTGACTTGTTGAATTTCGGCAGTTTTAATCATGACTTATTTTATTTGGTCCCTGGTCCCTCTTTTATATGTTCAAATCCTCTAACCTTTCATATTTATTCTAAGAATTTATTATGACAGACTGAAATGTATGTGTAACAGAAAGTTGCAAAACGATTGATATTTGGCAAGCGGCATCAAATGTTGGATTTTGAGACAAGTGAGAGAAAGAAGAAGATTAGAAAATTTAATGAGTCAGCTTGGAAATGCGTGTATTTTCTTACAGCAGAGCTTCTGGCTCTCTCTGTAACTTATGATGAGCCTTGGTTTACGAACACTAAATGTTTTTGGGTGGGCCCAGGAGATCAGGTGTGGCCTGATCAAAAGATAAAGTGAGCTCTTTTTTTCCACTGAATTTTCTTGGTATTGTTTCCTAAATTTATTTGTTGGCTTAACTCTATCCTTGTAGATAAATTCTTTAAACTATTTGAAGATGTCTGCTTTATTACTCAATTGGGCAATTGAGTTTCTTTACAGGTTGAAATTGAAAGGTGTATATATGTATGCTGCTGGATTTTACACCTACTCTATCTTTGCTCTCATGTTCTGGGAAACAAGGCGTTCTGACTTTGGGGTGTCCATGAGCCATCATGTGGCCACTGTCATACTCATCTTGCTATCATACATATTTAGGTATGCTCTGATAGAATTCTGTTACTGCTTGGTCTTGTTATGTTTCTTAACACTTAGAGGAACTGGAGTTGGTTTTAACGCATTACTTGGGATGCCTTATTTTTAATACAAAAGTGTGTTACCACTGTAATTATAATGCATATGCTGAAAAGAAAACCGATCCCATTTGGATCTATTTCACGTTTATATATTTTACCAATAGATTGATATCTTAAACAGTGATTTGTAATCTATCACATCTGTCTTGTGTAGATTCGCTCGTGTTGGCTCAGTTGTTTTAGCACTTCATGATGCCAGTGATGTGTTTTTGGAGATTGGGAAGATGTCCAAGTACAGTGGCGCTGAAGGGATGGCTAGCTTGGCCTTTATTCTTTTTGTTTTGTCGTGGATCTTACTCCGCCTTATTTATTACCCTTTCTGGATTCTTTGGAGTACAAGGTCTGCTCAATTTGATGCCTTATTTATATTTGCGACCATACTTTTGTTGTATTTTTATCAGCTACTATATGTTCATCTTTGCTAGGTCTTAACATTGAATTGCTTCAGGCCCAACCTTAAATTGATATCAAAGGTCTTAAATCGTTATTGACTATGTAAACATAAATGCACCATGATCTCTATTGCTTTAGATGAATAATGATGCTCAAATCCAGTTCTTGAAACCCTTGAAAATTTTTCCCTTGTCTTTTGCTCTCTACAGTTGGGAGATTTTGCTCCAGTTTTTTTAAGGATAGATGAGTTTATTTGCCTCATTTACTAAATAAAATCAAAACTTCATTCCTGTGACATTTTGTATAAACTAGATTAAAATTGGGATTGAACTGAACATGCTTTCTTTTATCTATATAATATTATTATTCATTTGTATCTGTCTTTGCTTTTTATCTACATGGCAGCTATGAAGTCATCCTGACCTTGGACAAGGAAAAACATCATGTGGAGGGGCCATTTTACTATTATGTGTTCAATACTCTTCTATTTTGCTTGCTTGTTCTTCACATTTACTGGTGGGTGTTGATGTTCCGGATGCTTGTTAAACAAATCCAAGCAAGGGGAAAAGTTAGCGAAGACGTTCGATCAGGTAATTAAATGTTTTTGTTCCTTAAATGGTTTTGTATGTTGTAGATGGATTTCGTATTTGCTGTCTACGAAAGAATCTGTTTCTTTTTATATATAAGGGGAAAATTAGACAATATCAACTAGGACCGTTATTGTTGATTATGATTAAGCATGGGAGGTTATCCATCATTTCACCTTAAAAGGAAACACTCATTTGAGGGGAGTTGGAGCATCACAGTGAGCCAATATTTTGAGTGCTGACTTGGATTCTCATTTTACTAAGCTTCTTTTGTTGGTCAACTGGTGTTTATCTGATCACTTTTATCCCTTGCATTATTCCATGCAGACTCTGAGAGTGACAATGAACACGAAGATTGATTGGGAAACAGCTATTACAACCACTCCATGACTCTCGTAAAGGTAGTATAAAGTTTTATGGAGCCTGTTTTGACCCCCATGTCAAATTTCTCTATTTTTTTTTATCATCACTACATGGCATGGCACACGCTAACTGTTTGCATGTCAAAATGTCAACAATCAAAAATTTTAAGGGAGAGAGTTAGATACAGGTCCAATTTTCCATGTACCCGCTTATGATGCATAATTTGATAGATTGTTTCTTGATTGAAATTTGGTGAGAATATCTTATTCTGCCATGTCTCTCCTGCAGGTATGGAGCAGCCATGAATTACACTTGTCATGCACTCTTTGGTGAAGACGAAACACTTATGATCTGAAGAATTCCCTTGTAATTGACAGCATTGATATTTGTTGATTTTTAGAAATTTGGAGAGTACCATTCTTGATGTCAGATTTTGATACCCTGCATTTCACCACCACCTTAGGTTTTTGCTGAGCCACCAATGATCTGTTGCAAGAACAAAAAAAAATTTACAAGCTGGGGAAACTTTAGTAGTTTTTATCAGTTGCCTGATGTAAGGATTGGTCAATGCATTCAATTATTTTTGTAACTGAGGAACCTTAGTTCAAAATTTGTTGTCTTTCATCATCATTTTTAGTGTTCAAGATTGATCTGGTTGTGTTTAATGTAATTCTTTTTGCAAATAAAGGGATTTGTAATGATGTGTCATCATCATCATCATCAGATTCGGAGGGAAATGAGGTGTGTTATACAAAGTTGATAACATAAAGTTGTGCTCTCTCTAAGAGCATTCTTATGGCGATTTATCCCCAAATGGTGTGATTTGGTGGTGTAAGGCTCAGGATCTCACATTGAGGTCCTGAGTTCAAATTCAGGGAGTGCGTTTTTTATAAGAGTCCGGGACAGTCAGATGTTTTACATGCTCCGTTTAAGCCCGGAAATGGTGGTTTGATGATGAGATTTTCAACGATTTTTTTTTTTAAAAAAAATTCTTATATAAAATTGGCTCTAGCGCATTTTTTTGACACGCCCTTCGACATTTTTCCTTATAATATTTTTATAAAAATTAGCCTAGGACATTATTGTAGCCAATGGCCATTTTTTTTAATGGTTTCTATAAGGAATTGGTCATTGGTAATTCTTAGTAGCCAAGGGTGTAATTGTTGAGTAAATCTTTGGTGCAACAGTGGTAGGGATGACGTGGTACCATCAACCAATTAAAAAATAACATGTTTAATTTTCTTCCTATTTTTTAGTTGTTTTTTTGACTTTTTAGCACGCGTGGTAAATGATGATTGGCTTGTTGCATGGATGATGTGGTACCACTGTTGCACCAAAGATTTTCTCGTAATTGTTATATGCCCAAATTGAGTGCCCAAGTTGAGAGAGCGCGTAATAAGTTTTATAAAGATATATTTTGAGGGATTCTAATCATTCTTTACGGTTTTTACGGTGATTTAAGGTATCCTGCGCATTCTAAAAACAACTGTAATTATAACCTTAATAATTTTCTGTTATTAGATATTAGTAATATAAATAGAATACATGAGATTTATTAGGGTAAGAAGTCTATCCCTTTAGCTAATTGAATCCTAATTAATCTTAATAATTGTTGATAGTGGTTTTTCATCTCGTGGAAGTTTAAATACCAATGAGAGGTAGCATGAGGTTTGTACTTAGTGACACACTCAAAAAATAGTTCTTTACTCTAAAGTATAAGAGTGTCGAAGTAATAAAATAACCCGGTAAGATCAAGGTCGATCCACATGAAATAGATTTAGTAAAATAAAATAATAATTTGAGAGATTGTTTGAGTGATTGGAAATTTTAAATTAAACTGCAATAATAATGCTGGGGCTAAGGGATCTACTTTTAATATTTCAAATTTAGAAATCTCATTTTTTATAATAATAAATTATCATTATTACCCAATTAATTTATTTCAGGAATTAATTATGCCAAAATAAATAAAATCAACCATAAATGTGGTGATAACTTTGTCTATAACAAGTCGAGTTTAGGGGTGAGCAAAACCGGTTTTGGTTCCGGTTCCGGTTCCGCATGGAACCGGAACCTACCCGGAAAAATTCGGTTCCGCACTAAGTGGAACCGGAACTACCCAATTAAACAGGGTACCCTATTATTCGGTTTCAATATGGTTTCCGGTCTGATTCTGAATTACCCTATTTTAAAATATTTTAATGAAAACTACATTCCAAAACGAGTCCGTAGGAAAAAAACGGGGACCAAATTGGAGTGTGGAAGCTCAAGAACGAAGAAAATGAAGTTTTAGACTTTTAATGCTTGTCAGCCTCATTACCCTTTCTGTTTTCATTTACAATTAAGCAAGTTATCAGTGCATTGAGTTGCCTAGTTGTGAAACCTTGGGTATGCTATGTTTAAAGTTTAATCAAAGTAAATTAAAAAATAAATGGACAATCAATGGGAAGAATGATATCGTTTCATTTAATCTCTCTACATCATCCGTCAGCTCCTCCATCAGTTTGTAGAGTCCTGCAAGCAACAACATAAAAATGATCAAAATGGATCAAATGGATGATATATTACAACAAAAAATTTGTGCCACTAACCTTCAAATTCATTTCTAAGTTTTGCATTTTGAGATTTTTGCAAAGCAAGTTTCAATGACAATTGATGCGTTTGCAGACCAACATTCAGAAACAGCAGTATAAGAAACAACATCTATATTTTCCTCCAGTTCCTTCACTTTTTTGTCATTCTCCTCAACCAAATTCTAGTATTGTGGAATCAAAGAGACCATTAACATGATGAACAAATGCCAAATAGCACACAAAAGCAAGCACACAGAGGTTCGAATTTTTTGAATGCAGCTACCACTCAAAAAGTAGTGAAACCTGTTCTATATTCGATTCCAAAAACTGGTTCCAAGGTCTGGTTTCGGTTCCGATCATTTTGGAACCGGAACCTACCCAGATAAAATCGGTTCCTTCATTTTTGGAACCGGAACCTACCCGATTACAACCGATTCCGGTTCCAAACCCGGAAAACCGGTCTGGTTGTTCCGGCTTGACCCGGAACCATTGCTCACCCCTAGTCGAGTTACGTACTCAATTATGCCAAATATATAAAACCAGCCATATAGGCGGTAACAAAGTTTGTCAATAATTAATCTAGAATTAAATTAAATATTAATCATTAGATTACAATTTATATATTATAATATAAGTGAGATTAATCTATATTTTTATATTAAAGCTTCTCACTTTACCCTAACAAAAAAAAAATTAGCTACTCATAATTTGAATAAAACACACATAATTTTATTAATAAAAGAAAAATAAATTACAAGAAAGTTTTTTTTAAAAAACACACAAGATACTCTCCTCAATTCCACAGAGAATTCAGAGAAAGCATGAGTTTTTGAAAGCTGAGCATCCTCTAATTTATAGAGGAAGCTCAGCCCTCATAATTGCAAAAGATAATTGCATTGCAATTGTCAAGGTGGAGGGGCACTGTGGGAACACAGAAAATCTGGGGCGACGCCGTTCCTAGGCTCGCGGCCTAGTTGGGAAGTACTAAATAACATGGAGTCGCCACCCGGTGTGAACCGGGACAAAGATTTAAGGCCGCACTCACCCCTCGCAAGGGAAGACCTCAAACCGTTGGGTTCGGAATGGTCCCTTACTTATGTCACTTGTAATGAAAGGATTTATGTAATAATTTAATCAAGCTTAAGTAACACTTATTTCCAAGAGTATCATGCTTCTAAATTCTCATATGCAAAATAAAACTTATGTACACATTTCACATATATCTCACGTTTAAAATTGCATGCTTAACATCTATCAAAATAGCAAAGAACATACAACTTCATTTGCATATCACATTCAGGAAAACACAAGCACACATATTAACCATACAAGCACACATATGGGCACTTTTCCAAGCGGTACGTGGAATTGTATCCCAAGTACAGACCGCACTACCGTCCATTCGGAATCGGCTACGGAATTTACGTCTGGGTTTCCATCCGATATACCGCAAGAAATAATACTCAAATGTTATCATGACATAAGCATATGAATCGTAATACATTAACATATTTGTAATTATACATTTGGAGATAGCTATTAGGAAAACTATGCATGAAAGCTAATGAAGAAGACTTAGTTCAGTGGGTGTGCGTTCGTGTAGCGTTCGTAAACGCGTTCGAACGGTAAACAGAAGGTTCGCGTTCGTATGGCGTTTGACAACGCGTTCGAACAGAAATGAAACAAATGCTCTCGTTCATATGGCGTTTGTTAACGCGTTCGAACATAAATGAAACAGAATGCTCTCGTTCGTTCGTATGGCGTTTGATAACGCGTTCGAACGGAAATGAAACAGAATGCTCTCGTTCGTATGGCGTTCGTGAACGCGTTCGAACATAAATAAGACCTGATGCATGACAAGGTAAAATACATGCGCGTTCGAGTTGCGTTCGTAAACGCGTTCGAACGGGAACATACCTGATGCATGAAATGGGACGCAATACATAAACGACAAATAAAGGGGCGCGGCGAAGTACTGCCGTAAAGGTGGCCTTTTGGGGCTCTTGTTCTCTCAAATAGAGGACCTTTAGACCAACATACTAAGCCCATGCGCTCGACTGAATCATGCATACAAAGAATTAAAAGCAATGATATTAAACGTAGTGTGCCCGATTGAACGTATCTTGTATCTAACCGAGCACACATCAACCGGCGCGGCAAAGCATCGTGGTAAAGGGCTTTAGCCCCTCCCCATAGGGGATCTCACATCGCACTTACTAAACCCATGCGCTCGGTTGAATCATGCATGCGAAAATAAAGACAATCATAATCAAACTAGGTATGCTCGATTGAACGTATCTCGCATTCAACCGAACACACATCAATCGGTGCGGCAAAGCGTCGTGGTGAAGGATTTTAATCCCTCCAATTAGGGAACCTTTCATCGCACTTACTAAGCACATGCACTCGATCATATCATACGAGAATAAGCAACATACAGAATTTAAATGACAAGAAATAAATAAACCAAAGCAACACAACACAAGAGAAAGTGCCGTTAACTCAAGTGGTACGTGGAGTTGTGTCCCATGTACAGACCGCACTACCGTCCATTCGGATTCGGCTACGGAATTTACGTCTGGGTTTTCATCCTATATACCACAAGAGACAACACTCTTCCATTCATCCAATACCCACAACACACATCATACACACAACAATGCCGCAAGTATTGAAAATATAATCAAAGTAAATGACCAGAAATTAAATAAGAATAAGTGTGAAAGATACCCTCAGGTCTAACCTTTTAAGCTGTCTCTCGGACTCGCGTTTCACGAAAATCGGAAGGGGGTAAAGCTCCGCAACTTTTCTGGTTCACTGGTTTGCCTCTTCCTTCGCTGTTCGGCCGCCCAAGCTGCCCCAGTTACTGCTCCGACTCTTTTTCATGCTGTTTCCTTGTGGTTTTGCTGCCGTTTCCTCTGTAGTTTTGCTGCCGTTTCCTCTGTGTCCTCTGCTTGCTGTTTGTGGACTGTTTTGGTGTTCTCGGTGGACTGTTTTGTGTGGTTATTCAAGGATTATAAGTGTATTTTATGTTACTGTTTTAAGGGATTGTTTTTGATGTTTTTTAAGGCTTTAAGTGCGGATTTTTTGTGTTTTTTTTAAGAGTTAAATATGCAGTTTTTTTTATTCACTGGTTTGGGATATTTTAGGGACTGTTTTGGGAGTGATTTAGGCTGCTGTGTTTGTGTGATTTTCGGTGATGTATGGAGGTTTAGAGGGGCTGGTTTTCGGTGGTGATTAGGGGTTGTTTTGGTGCTTGTAGTTTCGGTGATGTGAGGGTGGTTACTTGTGGTGGATTCGGCTATGGAGGAGATGGTGGGGGCTCTTTTGTTCTCTTTTTGTGTATATGTCAAGTGTTTTTCTTTGTCTTAGGTGTGCATTAGAGAGTCTAGAGAAAAAGTGGCTAGGTTAGTGCATGTTTATATAGAAGAGAGCTAGGGGTTGCCTTGTCTCACAAGGAAAGGATTTTGGTATTCAATTAGGATTTCCAAGAAAGGCATACACAAGATTGAGGGGGGACAAAATATTTTAAATTAGGAAGTTGTAATATTTTTTGTGTTGGTTTAGGAATACAAATATTTTAGATTGGTAATTATCTTATTAGATTAGGAAGTCAAATATATGATTGCTTTAATTGGTTAGGATTGATTTTAATTAGGTATATCTTATTTTAATTTTAGTATATGATATATTCAATTTATTTATTTTAGGTATGATTTTAGTTTAAGTTAGGTAAATATTTTATTTAATTGGTAAATGGTTTAAATATTTTATTTAATGTTTAATGTTTAAATTATATTTATTTATTTAATTTGGGATGTGTTTTATGGGCTTTGGGGAGCTAAATGGGCTGGGTGTGAGGCTAGCAGCAAAACCAGAATTACCGACACCGTTCGAACGCTTCCTCGAACGCGACACGAACACCCGCAATCTGTTTTCCGTTCGAACGAAGTAACGAACGCAGCACTAACGAAGACAGTGAGCTTGTTTTTCTGAATTTCCCCTTCCGATATCCGTTTCCTGCGGCTTTCGTGACTCAAAAGGTAGTGCCTCCAAATGAGACTCATCATCGGGTTTCACATGCGAAAATGCAATCCTACAGTCGCCCCCACTTTAATGGGACTTGTGTAATGTGCAACAGTGACAATCCTATCAAAGTTATGCAATGCATTTTCACTTACCTAGCTCGCCAGCTGCCACTTGACTTACCCTGTGTTGAGTTGAGTTGATTTGGATGGTGAGGTGCTGCAACCCCTGGTTCATTCCCGAACCGTGCTTCCATTCTTGGAGTGCCATTCTCGGCCTGTTCCTTCCTGAATGTATTGAGATGATGCTTTATCCTCCCGAGCTTTATTCCCGAACTGTTGCGATGAGGCTTTATTCCTCCGAGCTTTATTCCCGAACTGCTGACTGTGTAGAGATAGAGCTTTATTCCATGATTGTTTGGACTGTGGGCTTTATCCCGAACTGTATTGAGATGATGCTATATTCCTCCCGAGCTTTATTCCCGAACTGTTGCGATGAGGCTTTATTCCTCCGTACTTTGTTCTCAAACTATACTGATATGAGGCTTTCTTCCCCTTGAGCTTTGTTCTCAAACTATACTGACGTGAGGCTTTCTTCCCCTTGAGCTTTATTCTCTGATCTGAGCTGACTGTGGCTTGTTCTTGAATTGTATTGAATGCAGGCTTTCTTCCTCTTCCTGAACTGAACTGAATGTAGGCTTTCTTCCTGAACTGTATTGAGTGTGGGCTTTCTTCCTGAACTGTATTGAGTGTGGGCTTTATTCCCGAACTGTACTGACATGAGGCTTTCTTCCCCTTGAGCTTTGTTCTTGAACTGTATTGAATGCAGGCTTTTTTCCTGAACTGAACTGAATGTGGGCTTTTATTCCCGAACTGTTGAGATGAGGCTTTATTCCTCCCGAGCTTTATTCTCAAACCATACTGACATGAGGCTTTCTTCCTCCCGAGCTTTATTCTCGAACTGTTGAGATGAGGCTTTATTCCCGAACTGTATTGAATGCAGGCTTTCTTCCTGAACTACACTGAGTGTGGGCTTTATTCCCGAATTGAACTGACATGAGGCTTTCTTCCCCTGAACTGATATGGGTCTCGCCCTCGATCTGACACTGATATGGGCCTCGCCCCCAAACTGATGCAGATGTGGGGCCTCGCCCCTATGTTGATATTGATATGGGTCTCGCCCCCATGCTGATACTGATGCTAATATTGATACTTCTGACTGGCTTTCATTTGCCGCTTTCTCTCTTTCTTCTTTAAAACCTGTGAACACAAAACAAACACAAAACACAAAAAGGAATGCAAAATATGTTACGTGTATGCATGCATGCGTGAATGAGTTTCTTATCATGTTGGGTTAGGTCTTCTGTCAATTCCATTGATGACCATTCTTCTCTTGGGGAAAGTACCATTTCCACCTGTCTTCACTGATTTGTTCCAGGAACCCGTTTCTTTCCAAGTCTGACAGTCCCACTGTCTCCATTTCCCAATTCCTAAATGGCTAACTTATCTTTTCTGTTTGCTTCTTTTGAGGATTCCCTACGTTCTGAGTATCACATTACCGAGATTGAACACACTCATGTTGCAAGTTTGAAAGTAATAGTCGTAGGCAGATAAATGAAATGATCGCCTTTATTATTGTTGAGGAAATGTTCGAACAGGTAAACAAAATCAATGTCTTTATTAAAAGTGCAAGATAAACTAGGAGAAACAACAGTGCCTTCTTTTTCAGCCCATGGTTCTTCACCATTGTTATCCCTTATTCCTATGAAGCTGAGTGGTTGAGAGTTTGGAGGACAAGGGTTTCGGGTAGGCCAGAGTTGATCATGTAGTTGGGCAGGGGATTTCTGTGTGCGTTGGGTTGTTCTTTCTCTGGGTCGGGTATTGTATGGGCATCGATGAGGTTTGGATTTCATGTCTGAGGCGGGCGCAGTTGTCGGTGTCATGGCCTTTTTCTTGGTGGAAGTGACAGTATAAGTTTAAGTTCATGTGAGGTGGCACATGATTTGGAATGGGCCTAGGTTCCAAGGTTTTAAGAGTCCTTGCGCCTTCAGCTTTTCGAATACCTTTGAAAGAGGCTTACCAAGGTTAGAAAATCGTTTGTTCTTAATGGCAGTGACCTCAGCAGTAGTAGGCATAGTCCCTGAATGTCCCCCAATATTCCTTCTGTTCTGTCCATAAAACTTTCTGTTCTCGGCTTCCTCCTCCTCAATATCCATAACTGTCTCCCTCAGCTGTCGAAAATCAGTAATCATCGAAGTCATTCTCCTCAGTTTGCCATAAATAGAGGGCTTGGTGCCCTTGATGATCATTTTGATATGGTCCTTTTCCGAGGGCCGGGTCTGCATCTTCAGAAGCTGGCTCCTCCAGCGGTCCACATATTCCTTAAATTTTCCTCCGGCTTCTGCTTGATATTTTCTAAGTCACGGAGTGACAAGTCAATCTCCAGGTCCGTGACATATTGTTTTAAAAAGCATCAGCTAGCTCCCTCCAATCTTCCTTAACCTGCTTGTCTAGGTTATGGTATCATACTACGGGTGCCCCTCGAGTGACATCTCGAACATCTTTTGTACTTGGCGCTGAGACAGGCCAACTGAACTCATAACAGACACATACTGACGGAGATGCACCCTCGGATCTCCATTCCCATTGAACTTAGCCAAATCCGGCATCTTAAACTGAGCTGGCAACTGCTCCTCAAACTTCATTGTCTCATAATCTAGCAAATCTTCATTCTTACCCCTCATCTTGCGGGTAACGGATTCAACCTGATCCCTGAGTTTCTGTATCTCGGCCTGGGACCCAATCACTCTGTCTGTTGCATACTCTGCCATGTCATCATCAAAAGTGGGGACATCATCCCCTAACCCATTCGGAGGCTCCTCACGCCTTACATTCTCAGAATCTCCCCCGGCACGGGGTACAGCCATATTTTTCATGGCAGTAGTCAAGGCTTGCAACTGTTCAGTAATCTTGGCGAAACCATTTTCCAACTGATCTATCCGGGATACCTCAGTATCTGATTCACTCATGTCTGTTCTCGGTATTTTGGTGAGTCTTCCCTTTTCCCTAACCCAACGGGAGTCTATGATGGCTTTTAGAACACAAGGGTTAGCATGATGTATGTATGCATGGGGTGCATGAGATGCATGTAACATATATAATATACTAAATCAATTAAATTTTTCACACAAATCGGCCCATTACCATTTTAGAATTTTTCGGGCTAATTGTCACAGGAGTGAACCCATCCCAGTTTAAATGGCCCAACGAGTTCACATCTTATGACAAAGAGCCCAACTAAAGCCAAATGGTAATGTTCCGAACACAAGTACAAAGTGGCCCATCAACACTTAGACGCCTTTGGCCCAATAGTCATGAGATACGTTCTTGTCCCAGTTTAAATGGCCCAACAAGCCCATATCCCATGGCAAATGGCCCAAACGGATCCAAACGACGATGTTCCCAAACACAAGCATAGAAGAAAGATAATGCAAACGTAACATAATAATTTTTACATAATGGCCCATCAACATTTCAGAAGCCTTGGGCCTAATAGTCATACAGTACGAACTTGCCCCAGTTTAAATGGCCCAGCAAGCCCGCATTTCTGACAATAGTCCAACTGCATCCAAATGAGGATGATCCATAAGCACATTCTCAAGGGAATAATTGTTACTTTAACCATACAAACCAGTCTATGGGTGGATTTGCAAGAGTATGGACAAAGGCTCTCACTGGCGAAGGATAGCCCACAACTAGGTCTCCCCACTCAAGGGTTCAAGCGACCAAGTGAGCGTATCCCTTTTTATACACTAAGGTACGTGCCAATGAGCTATGGTGTGTGACGGACTGTCAAATGGATTTCCCGTTGTAGATTCCCCAGAGGGAAGGTGGAGCGAGGCTCACTTAAATACCCAAAGCCTCTTAGGCTCTTATCGCTTGGTGTCAGGAATAAACAACGAGTCCTCCAAATTAGTCCATCACAAAGGCTACGAGTAGATGGCCATATAGGTGTCCTCACAGCTTTTCCTTCTAGAAAGGTAGTGAGTGAAGGAAGACACCAAACTATTACCTAGCCTCAAAGTGCCCTTGATTAAACCCCCACTTTATCCACTATAGACATGGTCAATTAAAACATAAATCCAAACATTACAAGACAATATTTCGGGGCCGATTCTCTATCCCCAGTGGAGTCGCCAGACTGTGGGAACACAGAAAATCTGGGGCGACGCCGTTCCTAGGCTCGCGGCCTAGTTGGGAAGTACTAAATAACATGGAGTCGCCACCCGGTGTGAACCGGGACAAAGATTTAAGGCCGCACTCACCCCTCGCAAGGGAAGACCTCAAACCGTTGGGTTCGGAATGGTCCCTTACTTATGTCACTTGTAATGAAAGGATTTATGTAATAATTTAATCAAGCTTAAGTAACACTTATTTCCAAGAGTATCATGCTTCTAAATTCTCATATGCAAAATAAAACTTATGTACACATTTCACATATATCTCACGTTTAAAATTGCATGCTTAACATATATCAAAATAGCAATGAACATACAACTTCATTTGCATATCACATTCAGGAAAACACAAGCACACATATTAACCATACAAGCACACATATGGGCACTTTTCCAAGCGGTACGTGGAATTGTATCCCAAGTACAGACCGCACTACCGTCCATTCGGAATCGGCTACGGAATTTACGTCTGGGTTTCCATCCGATATACCGCAAGAAATAATACTCAAATGTTATCATGACATAAGCATATGAATCGTAATACATTAACATATTTGTAATTATACATGTGGAGATAGCTATTAGGAAAACTATGCATGAAAGCTAATGAAGAAGACTTAGTTCAGTGGGTGTGCGTTCGTGTAGCGTTCGTAAACGCGTTCGAACGGTAAACAGAAGGTTCGCGTTCGTATGGCGTTTGACAACGCGTTCGAACAGAAATGAAACAGAATGCTCTCGTTCGTATGGCGTTTGTTAACGCGTTCGAACTAAATGAAACAGAATGCTCTCGTTCGTATGGCGTTTGATAACGCGTTCGAACGGAAATGAAACAGAATGCTCTCGTTCGTATGGCGTTCGTGAACGCGTTCGAACATAATAAGACCTGATGCATGACAAGTAAAATACATGCGCGTTCGAGTTGCGTTCGTAAACGCGTTCGAACGGGAACAGACCTGATGCATGAAATGGGACGCAATACATAAACGACAAATAAAGGGGCGCGGCGAAGTACTGCCGTAAAGGTGGCCTTTTGGGGCTCTTGATCTCTCAAAGAGAGGACCTTTAGACCAACATACTAAGCCCATGCGCTCGACTGAATCATGCATACAAAGATTAAAAGCAATGATATTAAACGTAGTGTGCCCGATTGAACGTATCTTGTATCTAACCGAGCACACATCAACCGGCGCGGCAAAGCATCGTGGTAAA
This sequence comes from Zanthoxylum bungeanum, assembly GCA_019454045.1. Classification (NCBI taxonomy): domain Eukaryota; kingdom Viridiplantae; phylum Streptophyta; class Magnoliopsida; order Sapindales; family Rutaceae; genus Zanthoxylum; species Zanthoxylum bungeanum. The sequence continues at coordinate 947,252 of SKCR01032772.1, read as the reverse complement.
GGGCTTTAGCCCCTCCCCATAGGGGATCTCACATCGCACTTACTAAACCCATGCGCTCGGTTGAATCATGCATACGAAAATAAAGACAATCATATCAAACTAGGTATGCTCGATTGAACGTATCTCGCATTCAACCGAACACACATCAATCGGTGCGGCAAAGCGTCGTGGTGAAGGATTTTAATCCCTCCAATTAGGGAACCTTTCATCGCACTTACTAAGCCCATGCACTCGATCATATCATACGAGAATAAGCAACATACAGAATTTAAATGACAAGAAATAAATAAACCAAAGCAACACAACACAAGAGAAAGTGCCGTTAACTCAAGTGGTACGTGGAGTTGTGTCCCATGTACAGACCGCACTACCGTCCATTCGGATTCGGCTACGGAATTTACGTCTGGGTTTCCATCCTATATACCACAAGAGACAACACTCTTCCATTCATCCAATACCCACAACACACATCATACACACAACAAATGCCGCAAGTATTGAAAATATAATCAAAGTAAATGACCAGAAATTAAATAAGAATAAGTGTGAAAGATACCCTCAGGTCTAACCTTTTAAGCTGTCTCTCGGACTCGCGTTTCACGAAAATCGGAAGGGGGTAAAGCTCCGCAACTTTTCTGGTTCACTGGTTTGCCTCTTCCTTCGCTGTTCGCCGCCAAGTTACTGCTCCGACTCTGTTTTCCTGATGTTTCCTTGTGGTTTTGCTGCCGTTTCCTCTGTAGTTTTGCTGCCGTTTCCTCTGTGTCCTCTGCTTGCTGTTTGTGGACTGTTTTGGTGTTCTCGGTGGACTGTTTGGTGTGTTATTCAAGGATTATAAGTGTATTTTATGTTACTGTTTTAAGGGATTGTTTTTGATGTTTTTAAAGGCTTTAAGTGCGGATTTTTTTTTTTTTTTAAGAGTTAAATATGCAGTTTTTTTATTCACTGGTTTGGGATATTTTAGGGACTGTTTTGGGAGTGATTTAGGCTGCTGTGTTTGTGTGATTTTCGGTGATGTATGGAGGTTTAGAGGGGCTGGTTTTCGGTGGTGATTAGGGGTTGTTTTGGTGCTTGTAGTTTCGGTGATGTGAGGGTGGTTACTTGTGGTGGATTCGGCTATGGAGGAGATGGTGGGGGCTCTTTTGTTCTCTTTTGTGTATATGTCAAGTGTTTTTCTTTGTCTTAGGTGTGCATTAGAGAGTCTAGAGAAAAAGTGGCTAGGTTAGTGCATGTTTATATAGAAGAGAGCTAGGGGTTGCCCTTGTCTCACAAGGAAAGGATTTTGGTATTCAATTAGGATTTCCAAGAAAGGCATACACAAGATTGAGGGGGGACAAAATATTTTAAATTAGGAAGTTGTAATATTTAATTTGTGTTGGTTTAGGAATACAAATATTTTAGATTGGTAATTATCTTATTAGATTAGGAAGTCAAATATATGATTGGCTTTAATTGGTTAGGATTGATTTTAATTAGGTATATCTTATTTTAATTTTAGTATATGATATATTCAATTTATTTATTTTAGGTATGATTTTAGTTTAAGTTAGGTAAATATTTTATTTAATTGGTAAATGGTTTAAATATTTTATTTAATGTTTAATGTTTAAATTAATATTTATTTATTTAATTTGGGATGTGTTTTATTGGCTTTGGGGAGCTAAATGGGCTGGGTGTGAGGCTAGCAGCAAAACCAGAATTACCGACACCGTTCGAACGCTTCCTCGAACGCGACACGAACACCCGCAATCTGTTTTCCGTTCGAACGAAGTAACGAATGCAGCACTAACGAAGACAGTGAGCTTGTTTATTCTGAATTTCCCCTTCCGATATCCGTTTCCCGCGGCTTTCGTGACTCAAAAGGTAGTGCCTCCAAATGAGACTCATCATCGGGTTTCACATGCGAAAATGCAATGCCTACAGGCATCTACCGAAAGTGGATGGTGACCCTCCGCCAATATTTTTTTTTACATATAACAAATTTTGGATTCTTCGTCAATTTTGGTTCAGAAAACTTCAGAATTAGAAACTCTTGTCAACATCAAAGTTGTAAATATTTGAATCTCCTTTCATCTAGAACTGGAATCACTTCAATTCGATATCAGAGTAAAAAGTTAAGGCCAAAATACGAAAATTACGCAGGGTTGGAATTTCTGAATTTGTACACTGTTAGAACGCCATTTCAAATTTTTGACCTCCAAAATCCAAATATCATGTCCAATTTTCTAGTTATGCATCCAAAGTATTATTTCACCTATATAAGAAATAAAAATCACAAAAAAAAAATGATATAAAATATTAATTTAATTATTATTTTACAAATATGCTAAATTAAGGAGATTAATGAAACTACATGTGTAAAACGATTATTTTTTCTTTTAATAAATGTGCACTTTTTAGTGTTCATCACAAGAGAAAAGTGATGAGGGACCCAAGCCCAATGTACGATGGAGTTTTACCAAGGACAAGACCGGTCGATGAAGAGAAGTAGTGATATCGACCCGAACAATAAAGGAAGTATTGGATTTGGCAGTATTTGAGCTTTTGTAGAAGCCGACCAAAGGGGGTCATGCTTACCGACCCGACCCTGTTGAGGAAGTTTGAAGAGGTATGACCAAACATCATTCATCTCGGCACACTGACTCGAGGAGCAGAGTTGAGGCCATAATATTTTATGCTTACAAGTGTATGACGTATGTCCTACTTGAATGTTTGGGTTTCTGGAAGGCTGATGTGACATGAGTAAGTCAATAGCTCTCATTGGGAATAGACTCTGCCAGACGGAACATTATTGGAATGGTTGAGCTCTTGGTTGTCACGTCTGCAGAACGTGTAACAGTGGCCAAAAGGTTAGAATGATGAGTTTCTGCTGATAGTGGGTGGTTGAGTCAGATGACAAAGCAACTGTTTGTTGAATTGTTAGGGAAAAAAAACATGGGGCGATAATGACAGGGTAACACAAGCTGACGTCAGAAGTTGGTGGAATAATTGATTTGAGAGCCTATATAAAGATGTTGAGGCCACAGATTCAATGGTTAGCAATTTTTATATTTCACTACTTGTAAACAACAATAAAAGCATAGTGATAGAGAGAGAGAACTGGTCGGTTTCGACCCCAAGCAAGTAATAAAATTATTCCCTTTTACCTCGTAGAGGTAGGTTGGAGTCATTCTCCGTCGAATCACGTTAATCATTTTCTTTGTGATTTTTTATCTGCTTGCTAAGTTTGCTTTGGTTCCCTACTAATCAAATAAATTTATTGCTGATAGAGGTTTATTCGAGGGACTAAATTCTTAAATTACTCTTGAAACGAAAAAACAGCGGTCATTAATTAGAAAAAACTAAGAAAGCTAACTAAAATAAACTAACAATGCGATAAGGATAACTCAGGCATCATCTACAAGACTAGAACTTACGCACTCAATCTTTCCACCAACTCAACCATGCAACTTATTATCACCTCAGATCATGCACATGTAACTTATCTCCACCTCACGCACATACAATCATCTTCACCTTACGAACATGCAAACCCTAAGTATCCTCTCATTTGCACGGCTAATGAGTTTAATGCTTAATTACATATAACGTAACAGTATGTCGAGTCGAGTAGTAGCTGTTTGAACTCGCTCGATAAGTATTTACATGGACTTGAGTTCAAAACGAATTTTAAACATATTATTCGAGCTCGACTTGTTAAGAAATTGTTGGGATTGAGTTTTTACTCGAACTCGATTATTAAACGAGTTAAATTCGAATTTTAAAAATTCATTTTTTAAACTTTATTTACTTTTTCAAATTAAAAAAAATTCCATGCAAAATTCAAATTTTTGTGTATATATGATTTGAGTCAAATCCATTTCGAATAATGTTTGCAAATAAAAAATGAGTTGAGTCGAGATTTTGTAAGTCGGTCTTATTTAATAATCGAACTATTATTTCGAGTTCGAATAGCTCATTTATTAAATGAATCAATCTCGCACCAAACCAAATATGTTCATGATGACGGCTAGGTAGTGAATGACCCTAGGGCATTTCTCCTAAACATGCCCTTAGGAATTTAGCACTAGCAGATTCTTATAGAGAATGGCCCAAGGAAAGTTTTCAAGATTAATATGCCCTTTGGCATAAACATATATAAAAGAACCGAACCTTCAATCTTCAATCTTGAATTTTGAATTAATATTAAATTAACGTTGTTAATACAGAATTGTATACAAGTCCATGGAGGAACACACATCCCCGAATGGACATACATAGTTTCAAATAATATATCTTTTAATTGCTGGCCTCCCCAAACGGAATCGGCATTCAGGTTGCTTTTTGAAAAACGGGCAGTAGTCATAAACCATGTGCTTTTTTTCAACCCAGCGAATATTGTTCCTATCTAGGCGAGTAAGAGTTTGAATATTGTCCCCTTGTTTATATTCTGTGATCTTCAAATTTCTATAATGAGCCGTGAATGGAGCTTTGGACCAATCAACTTTAACCTTCCCTTTTTGTGTGGCCCATTGATCCCCATTCCATATTGTAGCAATAACCCTCATGGGTTGTTTCGTAGGAAATGAAGATCCAGGGTACCTGTCATGTACCCTTATTGCTTTGTCATCAATCATGAATATTATCCGCTCAGGATTCCAAATAATCGAGTACTTGTGGTACTCTTTTGCGGGATCAAACCAGAGATTGAATTGCCTTTCCCTGTTCCCTTTCCCTTCCGCGAAGACATTAGTATGTAATGTAAGTGGTTCCCCAGTTACATTCCCCAGGAATTCCATGTCAATCTCGTCATGAGATTCTCCCACTGAAGTTAAGTAAAATGTTGTGACGATTCCGGCTGAATAATTCGGAACTAGTTTCAATTCAATGTCGAATCTTGCAAATAGGTATTCTTTCTTGGTTTGGAAGCCAGATCCTGAAGCTTTGTTAATAGTGAGACTCATGTCTTTGCCTCCATCCTCTGATATTTTCACGTTTGATTCTCCCCATATGATGTCTACATCTTCGTTGAAATTGGCATCTGACACCGTCACCAAAAGATAACAAATGAATGAAGAAACAAACAGCCTGATCAGAGGAGCCATCCTCTCTTTATTGGGTTAATAATAAAGAGAGAGATGGCTGCAGTTTGATTCTGTTATTTTTACAAGCATATAGTTCGTTCATTTATATAGGAATTGAAATAACTAAATCAGCGCCATATTTTTCTAGAGCCATGCAAGTAATGAACGTACGAGAAACACTAAACATTAATAGCCACATGCAACCAAAAAGAAGTCGTTGTCAATTGATGATGCTGTTTCATCGATCCTATTTTTTTTGCATCATCTCTAAGTAATGAAAAATTCTATGGTAATAATTTAATAATATATTACAGTGTTAAATAATAAAAAAAAACTATAAATAATAATTTTATTTAACACAACTCTTATGTGTTATATAGATATTGGTTGGTACTAAAAAATTCCTTCTAAATAACAATCGTGATAGTTCTACGCATCACAAATATTTTGTAGCATATATTATCGGAATACACGAGTTATCCAGCTTAGAAATTGTTATAATTATAAATAACCAAAAAAAGGAAGTTGATGTTATATTTATGGAAAAAAAAACTATTATGTTACAATACCCCCACATTCGCACAATAATTCTATAATATCTTATTATGTGTGTTAAAATAATAAAATATAATTAAATAAATGAAGATTATATTTAATACAATTTCATATTTTATATACTTTTTGGTAGGTGATATTAAGTTACTCAATAACAATGGTACTAAAGCATTACTATTATATTTTTAGAGGCTAGACCTATCTTGATATAAATATGAAGCATAACCTAAAATTTACTTTAAAAAATGATGGAGAAACATACTTTTAAATTACACTCTTTTTATTTAGATGCTTCTTGAAAATTAGATAAAGTCAAGTCACCCACCATGTCTACAATTTCATTGATATTGATGGGTTCCCAACTACAATAAGTGAAGCATTCAAAAAAAAAAGAAAAAAGGAAAGAGAAATTGTGAAAGAAATGGTCAATGAATGGAGTCATGTTTAGATTGAGATGCTAATTATTTCAATTAGTAACGAGTCGACGTGTTGCAATGGACTTGAGCCAAAAGTAGAAAGAGGTAATTAAGGTACTAACTATAAAATATAACCATGATCACATGTATCAATAAGATCCAATGAATCAAAAAATAAAACGAGAGTGAAAAACGTGTATTGTGGGAAGAGAAAAAAACTTGGGTGATTGAAACTTTGAAAGTCTGATCTCAACTGTCCCAATATTATGAAAAAGTTTGAAATTATACTGATTTTTTTGTTTTGGATAATTTGCACAAGATTGGCGTTTTCCAAGAGAAAACTCTAGAGTTTGAAGTATTTGAAGATTCCAACATATCCATCCAATTAGATTCGTATGATATTGATCCAAAGTTAATTGGATTTGGATTTGGATTTGGATAATTTTTAAAATATCCAATTAGATATTGGGTGAATAATGGATATTAATCTTTTATGCCGTACTCAATCAAAATTGAAGAAATACAAAAATCAAGTTCAAGGTTTTTATACCTAAAACCTAGATATAAAATACATCCAACTCGGTCTGGACCACCTGTGTTTTTCCGATTCTAGTTTGGGTTTCATTAAACTCGAACTCAACCTTGAAAATCCAGTGTAAGATTTTTTGACCTGAATGTAAAATACATTCAATCCGGCTTGGACTATTCGGGTTTGTCCGGTCTGGTCCAGGTTTCATTAAACTTGGACCTGTCCAGGGAAATATGGGTCTAAGATTTTTCAATCCGAATGTAAAATACATCCAACCTAACTCGGACCACCCTAGTCTGTTTAGGTTCGGTCCATATTTCATTAAACTCGGACCTAACCCCAAATAAATTAGGGTCCAAGATTTTTTGACCTGGATGTGAAATACATCTAACCTCGTTTGGACCACTCGGATTTGTCTAGATCTAGTATGAGTTTCATTAAACCCGATCCAAGATTTTTTTGACTCGCATGTAAAATACATCTAACCCCGTCCAAACTATTTGGGTTTATCCATGCCCGTTCATGGTTTTATTAAACCCGGACCCATTCTGAAAAAATCCAAGTTCAAGATTTTTTGACTGCATGTAAAACATATTCAATTCGATCAGGACCACATGAGTTTTCCCAAGTCTGGTTTGATTTTCACGTCGGGTCTAAGTTTTTTTGACCCGGATATAAAATACATCCAACCTTGTTTGGACCACTCGGGTTTATATGGGTTTCATTAAATCCAGTATTAGCCTCGAAAAATGCGAGCCTAATTTTTTAGAGTCAGACCTAGATGTAAAATACATCTAACCTATACCTACCCTGGAAAATCTGGGTCCTTGATTTTTAAAGTTGGATCCGGATGTAAAATACATTCATCTCGGGCTGGACCACCCGTGTTTTTCTAGTTGGTTTGGGTTTTTATTAAACTCAAATATAGCATGGAAAATCTAATTAGGGTTTAATTATACCCAAACTGGCTTGAAAATATTTGTTCGATTATATTCTATTATTGGTTGTCGATGGCTGTATTTTATTTTTTAATATATTTATGTAGTCCTAATTTTTTTTTTTTAAAAAAAAACTTATTAAATTAATTTATTAATTAAAATATTTAATTTTTTATAATAATAATAATTTATTTATCATTAAAATATAATTAATAAGTTATTTAATTATAACAATTTATGTTATTTGCCCCCAATGGATGTACCTTGGTGATAAAGAGTTTAGGATTTGGTTGTTAGGTATTGAGTTCGAGTCAATGATGTGCATTTCTTGTAAGATCTTGAGGCAGTCGAATGTTTTACCTGCTTCACGTAATATAACTCTGAAATAACTAATAGATAAGAGCCCCAAAATTTTAATATTATAATAATATACTATCGTTAAGGATAGACCCGGCCACACCGGAACCGAACCGGTTGGAACCAGACGATTCCGGTTCCGGAACCGGAACCGTAATATTTCGGTTCGGTTAGGATTCCCCCTAACCGAACCGAAATCGAACCGCTGGAACCGAACAGTTCCAGCGGTTCGAACTGGAACCGTTTAAGTATATATATATATATAAATCATTATTAAAATTAAAAAAAAAAAAAACAGAACTGAATCGGAATCGTTTAGTTTGGTTTCAATTCCGATTCCGATATGGAACCAGAAACCGACCGGTTCGATTCTGATTCGGAACCGAACCGGACCGGTGATCACCCCTAATTAAGGATCCCGAAATATACAATATCCTCAGACTCTGAGGATGGGATATGTTGTCCATTCAAAATAGGAGACTAAAAGAAATAAGAATTAATACGCATAACATTAATGCCTGGGCAACTTGCCAAAATATAGATATACTGAATACATATTCTGTATTATAATTCTTTGTCTCGATTAAACTTTTGTATGTTATATATCTTTTTCTCTCAATAAAGCAACAATAAAATATCCTTTAAATATTCATTTAGGAGTTAGGACTACATAGAGAGACTAGAAGTCTAGAAGACTTTGCCGTGTTGTGCAAGCTACAGCCTAAGACAGAGTGATGTATTTCGAAACACTTTCTTATAATGAAAAGAATTTTACTCCACCCCGTCCCCTACCTAATTTACGAAAATGCCCACCCTTTTAAGTAAAAATCCATCAAATTCCCTCCTCTCAAATAATAATATATATTTTAATATAAAAATAATATATATTTATTTCATTTTATTAATTAAATTTTTTTATTTTTGTTAAATTTTTTTTTACTCTTTATATATATAATATTTTTTATTTTGTTTAATAAATATTACAAATTTCGTATTTATTCATTTAATTTTTTTTTGAATATTTTTAATTAAATTAACATCACTTATGTAAAAAAAAAGATAATTTTTAAATAAAAATTTAATTTATGAAATAAATTTTTTGATGGTCTATTTATTAAATAAATCTAATATATTTTTTATACATATTTTTTTATTTCTTTTGAAAGTAGAGAAATTTATTTTATTAAAAGTTGTGTTGATTCTGATTTTGATTTTATTTTTACTTTATTAAAAGTTATTTATCTTATTTACTTTTGTAATTTTATTAGATATATAAAGAGCAAAAAAAATATAAATTTTAAAAAATACAAAAAATAATTAATTAAAAAAAAGTATATAAATAGTGTTAAATTAATATATATATTGAGAAAGTGATTTTTTTTGTAAAAGATAGGGGCAGTTGGAACATTTAAAGTATGAGAGATAGGGGTGGCAGTGGGGGTACTAGCCCTCTAATGAATATTAGAAGATTGAACTATTTTATAAAGGGAAAAAAAATCTAAATATTTACTCAGAGAGGCTCAAATTTGCTATACACATTAGGGTGTTCATAGAGTCGGGCCAAATCGTGATCCGATTCCGACCCAATCCGCGCGAGTTTTTAAAAAAATAATCTAATTTCGAATTGACTTGACCCGACCTGATTTTTACGGGTCGGTTCACGGGTTTAATTACGTAATACGACTCGGGAAAATATTTTTTTATTAGTTTTTTAAAATTTTATTATTTTTTAAATTTTGTTACTATTATTTCAGTTGTTTATTACTTTTTTATCTTGAAATTTTATATGTATGATATGTTTCGAGACATAAAATAGTTAGTATTTATTTCTCAAAATAATTAATTTATAAAAAAAATTTCTTTTTTTCCCGACCCGTGTGACCCAATCCGCTCGGATTTGCATACTCAAATTTCGGGTTCGGATTTATCGACCCGTGTGACGTGATCCGATAAGATTTCGTAAAATTTAAAAGTATTTAATGTGAATTTTATGTTTTATTATGTATCAATAAGATCTTATTTTTTAAAAAAATAATATCTCATTTTTAAAATTCACCTAGAGCCCCTCAAAATTGAAGGAAAATAAGGGTCATCCTAATTCTTATGTTTTTTTTTGGAAACGTTGGAAACCCCGTATTATACCACCCGATCCGGGATAAAGCGGGCAGATAAAACCCGCGGCTGTCCCAAACTCTTACAAGAATTGCACCCCTGAACTCGAACTCAGGATTTGACAACCAAATTCTAATTCATTCCCCACGAAACCACACCTCTTGGGAGTCCATTGTGAGTTTAAGTTTTAACAATGTCTCATGCTATTTTTATTTTTGATAGTTAATGTTTTAAAAATTGAATGTGAGGAAAACCATATATAAACAATAATTCATCCTATAAAATAAAAAAATAATATTATAGATAGATGACATATTTGGATTTAGTGAAGAATTGAGTTTTGTATTAATTTTTTTTTGATAAATTGAAACTACGAATTATTGGATAAAAATTTATTTATTATTAAGTCTTAACCACATATTATTATAAATACACGTGTGCCATAAGATTATAAAAATTTTAACATAACTTTACTCGATATAAGATCTAAATTGTTAACACATAAACCATTGGCACAAACCCTTATCGTCATAACAAAAATATTTACGACTCAACAAGTAATGATAATATAAAATGCTATTATGATGATGAGATAATGATAAAAAAAAATCACCATTAATAATCATAATTTTTTATTATTAATTTTATTAAAATATAATTTTATCATTCACCATGGAAAGCAAATCCTAGTTTAGTATGACTCTTTGGACAGAGACTACTTCGATATTAATTAATTAATTAATATGTTTATGATTACATGTTAGTTTAAAAATAAAATAAATGGGAAAAAATAAAATTAGAAAAACACAAAAAAATCCAACGACTTAAAATTTTTTGAGAATACGTATTAATAAAAGTGTAAATAAATTAGCCCGTACACTTCGGTTTATTATGGTTGGTATTTTGATTTTTTTTTTAATTATTACAAATTTTATATATTATAATATATTATCAATTGAGATTTTATATACATACAATTATAGCACTGTCCAGAAATTAACCGAAACGTAGCTTGAAATTTACAAATTCTAAATCAGCCAAGACACAGTTTGAGAATCAACTCCCATATAGGAGAACTTCTTCAATATTTGAGTCCCATTATTTTTGTATCAATAAAGCCACTGCCTCATTGGCGTATTTCGATTTGAAATATAAAAAATGTTTCAGGATATAAAATTTTTATTTATTAAAAAATGATGTTAAAGGAAAAATATCATCACATCACTCAAATATTAAATACCATCTTGCTCGCTCTCTCTCTCTCAGAGCTCTGAGCGAGCCTGCGCCATTCTCTCACAGTGTTTAGCTGATTCTCAAGAATTCACGCTCCACAGAAAACAAAACAATACAAAACAAAACAAAATCACATTCCTTTCATTTTTCTGAAAAAACACAATATAACGCATTTTATATTTTGTATTTGTAGAGAGAACCGATTATAACAACTCCTGAGACTCATTCGGTTTGTGACTGACTCATTACGATGTTGATTTTTCTATTCTATTTCGTTTCTGGGTATTTTTTTATATGTCATTTTAATATCTGGGTAGTTTTTTTTTTCCTATTCTTTGGTTTGTTAAGTCGGTTGCTTGAGAATGTCTGTGTTCCATAATTGTTAGAATAGAGTTTCTAGTGTTGTTTTGTGGTTATTGTTTTGTGTTGTAAGATCCATAGTTGTTAGAATGGAGTTTCTAGTGTTGTTTGGTGGTTACTGGTTTGTGTTTGATTTGATTTTCAGTTTTTTTATGTATGTTTTGTTTTCTAAAATATAACTATTTGTAGCTTTTAGTTGATCAGTCGTATGTATTAGATCAAAAGATTGTGTTTTCAGTAGCAAGGTGACTGTAAAATGGTGTTTTTTTTTTTTAAATCTTTGAAATTGTAGCTTCGTATTTGTGTGATGGTTGTTTTTTAGAGTCACTACTCATTGGCACCGTATATGTGTTTGGACTTTATGTGGTAGTTTTATTGTGAGCTAGTCTTATGAAATAAAATAGTGACATATTGACAGTGAGAGGATTTTGGTGTGGGAGTGAGTTACTTGTGTAGCTTTGCTATCATGTGAAAGGTCCTGAGTTGAAATTTTGGGAATCCTAGGATTTTGGTTCTTCTGTCTGATGGCCGAAAAGCAATATTATATAATGGTGAGTTTTATGGTTGATTATCATGATAGAAAGAAGTGTAATTGCAGTAAGTTTGGATAACTTTCCATTTTACTGAGTTACTATATCTTTTCGAATTATATATGTCAGAGATGATGATATGAATTTGAACTTTAATTGTTGTCAAATTATCAAGTGCTACCATCTATGAATAGCTCAGAATTGTGTCGATTATAATAGGTTTCTGATTGTTTAGCTGTTACCGCTGCTCCCTGGAACATCTTTGAATGCTTTATGTACAATTGTACACCATTTTATGGCTTTGCATCCCAGAATTTTTTTCTGTTTGCACACAAATTTTAATTGATTAGTCTGTTTTCATTCACCATTTACCATCGAAGCATTCTCAAGCTCATGTTTTTACATTTAGTTATCTCAATATGCGCTGCTTTGTTTTGTATTCTTCCAAATTTATTTATCTTGTGCATTTTTTGTTTGTTTTCATCAGTGAAGCACCTTTTCAATGGCTCAAGATAGTTCTAATGCTGAATCACACAGCAAAAAGCCAGTTCTCTTAAAAGATCAAGTCCGGTTGGTTAAGAGAAAGGATTCCGATCGACATGAGATAGTTGCCATCCAAGATCCTTTGTCATTCGAGAAGGGTTTCTTTGTAGTTATTCGTGCATGTCAATTGCTGGCACAAAAGAATGATGGAATAATATTGATAGGTTTAGCTGGTCCTTCTGGGGCTGGCAAGACTGTTTTTACGGAGAAGATACTCAACTTCATTCCCAGCATTGCTGTCATATCTATGGACAACTATAATGATTCTAGTCGAGTTGTTGATGGCAACTTTGATGGTAATTCTCTGCACTTGCCCCTTCCCTTTTCTGTTTGAAAGTTTTATTATTATTTTTTATATGTTTTTGCCTAGAAGTGCCTCAATTTATCTTTATCTTAGGGAACAGCTATCAGCTATACAGTGGAATAAATTATGATTTTCTTTTTGGCTGTAGCCGTCATCAATTCTGAGGCAAGAAATTTATGCATAGAACAGTTTTATGCACTGTCACTGTTGTACGCTGTATATTGAATATTGATGCAAAGTGATGTGTTATTATGTTGAATCTTTTGAATGAATCAGTATGCTTCTACTACTATTGGACTGGAGTGCAGAAGCTTTGACATTCTTAGTTTATTTTATTATTTTGAGAATTTGCTTGAGTTGGAAGGTAGTGGTTTATGGAAGAAGTAGTACTCAGAGGAATGGAGTTCCATTGGGTTTAGGGAAGGAAAGAGTTCAAAATTTATTTATTATTATTTTTTTTTCTGGCTATAATTTGTCCTGTTGTGTTTGAGAGTCCAGCTTCAGGATGTTATTGTAGTTCTTTAAGCTCTTCAAGGTTAGTGATTGTGGAGTTTTCTGGTAGAATATGCTTGGAAGGGTGTGGTAAGAGGAATTTTTGTCCGTGATTTGCCTGGAGTGAGGTTGTTCCTTGTTGTCATATTACATACTGAATGCTTGCAAAAATGTTGTTTACCACTCATCATATAATGCCTCCTACTGTTTGTAGCAGAGATCATACTATGTTGTGTTATTGTTATGATGACTTTACTTGATCTGAAACAGATCCACGCTTGACGGACTATGACACATTACTCGAAAATGTCCGTGATTTAAGAGAAGGAAAGCCAGTACAGGTTCCAATCTATGATTTCAAGTCTAGCTCTCGCACAGGATACAGGTTGACCACTACTTTGTTCAACACGTATCATTTGATTGTTTGCATATAGCAACATTCAGTCTATTGTAACTAAATATTTTTCGCAGAAAAGAAGTTAACAGGTTTAAGCTATTTTGTGCTCATTTATACATGCAATAAACTGTGAGGATCATACTTTTCTCACTTTACTCTAGGACCAATTCACTTGTGCATTTCTTTTATCACTATTTCATATTGACCTCATGTCGTAAGATGGAAGCTAAGCATCTAATTGTGGCAGGACTGTTGAAGTCCCAAGCTCACGTATTGTGATTATTGAGGGGATCTATGCTTTGAGTGAAAAGTTACGACCATTATTGGATCTACGCGTGTCTGTCACAGGGGGAATTCATTTTGACCTAGTCAAACGTGTTTTACGTGATATACAACGTGCTGGTCAAGAACCAGAGGAAATAATCCATCAAATATCTGAAACGGTTTGTTCCTTTTGTTAAAGTATTCATGCTAAAAATATTTTTGAGACGTTTTGAAATTAAATTTTTCTTTTCAGAATTGCTCAGCTTCCTTCTTTTGTACAGGTATATCCTATGTACAAGGCCTTCATTGAACCAGACCTCCAAACAGCTCATATAAAAATCATAAACAAATTCAATCCATTTACTGGATTTCAGAGTCCCACTTATATTTTAAAGGTTATTCTCCTCTGACATTTGTTCTACTTTCATTCTTTTATTGATACTGCTTGCTGTATCTTTGTCACATTGATATCTGACTTCTTCTTTTGTTTTAGTCAGCAAGGAATTTGTCAGTGGATCAAATTAAGGCTGTTTTTCCTGAAGAACATACAGAAACGACGGAGCAGACTTATGATATATATCTACTACCACCTGGTGAAGATGCAGAATGTTGCCAATCATATCTGAGGATGCGGAATAAAGATGGAAAATACAGTCTCATGTTTGAGGTTTACCCTCTGAATTTCTCATCATGTCACTGATAAATTCTGCTTGCTTATAGAGGTACTCCTATCCGTGTGTTTAAGAAGTACAGATTCCCAAGGACTTTGGCGGGTAGTTATGGAAAAATAAAAACAAATTCCTAGATTTAATTTGTTAGTTTAACACTTCTCCAATATGAAATAACAATTCACTTAAGGATGTCATTGATGGCAGAGTGCTGGTATACATTAATTTAAGCAATGGAAATTAGAATCTCAAATGTGAAGTTTTAGAACCAATTTGAATAGCAAAACATGGGGTGGCTGCATCTGGCAGACTGTTTGATGTCTTTATCTTGGTTATGCTACGCCAGGCTTAGTGAAAGGAGCGATGAAGCTGTGTGTTGTTATTATACATGGTGTCCATATCTCTAAGTCTTTGGTGTCCAAATGGTTGATTTTTCTGCTTTTTATGTAGCAATTTATGTCGCCCAAATTTAGTGTTCTTTTACTGCTTGACATGTTAATTGCTAAATATATTTTTTAAGGGAATGAAAAAAAATATGTTCCAAAGTGGTGTCTGATATGATAATTTATAATTTATAATTTCAGGAATGGGTGACAGATAGGCCCTTTGTAATATCTCCAAGAATTACTTTTGAAGTCAGTGTGCGTCTTCTTGGTGGTCTAATGGCCCTGGGTTACACAATTGCAACCATCCTTAAAAGAAGCAGTCATGTCTTCTCTGATGAAAGGGGGGTATGCGTGAAAATTGATTGGCTAGAACAACTAAATCGCCAGTATATTCAGGTATTGTTTGGATACTTCTATGCTTTCATCTAGTTTTTAACAATTTCTTCAACGGTTATTTGATTTTTGTCCATCACATGGTTTTAAAGACAAATGCATAAATGGTAAGATCAATTTGTTTCCATATGCACTGTACCCAATTGAACGCCTTTCCGTTTAAAGGATCTGCTGAGCTATATTACTGTTTGTTATCAGTAATTGCATATTAACATACCAATCTGCCTAATTTACACAGGATATGATATCTTAAATCAACATTGAATGAATTAGAAAACAAGATCAGACTTTTTATTTAGTTTTTATTTTCTTTGGGAAAGCTCGCATGTCAATAATTTTTCAACATGTTTACTTGATTCCACTTCACTCTGCTCCATAAGAATCCTGATGGGATTCTTCGACCTGTCAACTTTTTACGTGATGTAATACCCTCGTAAAGATATGAGTTATTCACGCTGAAGAGTGGCTTGTATCATTTAGAACATAATTGTTTAATTAGTCAATGTACATCACGTGGTCATCTCTATTGTTTCCTAGCTTATTGTTGATTTTTGTGACATCTGTACTAACAAGAGAATTTTTTCTAATTTGGTTTGCAGGTGCAAGGAAAAGACCGCTTAATTATAAAATATGTTGCAGAGCAGCTGGGTCTGGAAGGCTCATACATTCCACGCACCTATATAGAACAGATTCAAGTGGAAAAACTAGTCAGTGAGGTTATGGTATGTCAACTTCCAAAATGCTTATGATGCTCTCTCTTTGTCTGTAGTCCTGATGAAATAATTTGACAGGCCTTGCCAGAAGATTTAAAGACAAAGCTCAGTCTAGATGAGGATCTGGTATCAAGCCCTAAGGAAGCACTTTCACGAGCCTTTGCTAATAGGGTTGCTATGAGAAATAAGAATGGCCAAAGGTGCATTTCTTATTATGTTTCTCTGTTTATTTGTCACTCTTTAACGAGTGGCATTTCTTATTACGTGTCTCTGTTTATTTGTCACTCTTTAACGAGTTGGAGCTTCACTTAAAACTCTTCTGCTTTAACTAATGATCGACTATGTTTACATCAAGCAGTGGTATGTCACATTCTTACTCAACTCTAAGGGACAAGAATCTGTCCAAGCTTACTGGCTATGCTACAAATAACTTCAGAAGTTCGGAGTCAACACTAGCCAATCAGGTATGCATGTGGTTAAGCACCTAGGTTGCTTTATGTTATTTTTCTGGTTCCACGCTATGGAAACTTCATTTTTTTTTCTGCCCAATATATTCTACTTCTCCTTTGTTTCTTCTATTTCTTTATTCTTTTTTCCGTTCCACCTCTCTAGGGAGTCATCACTCACCTTTCAGAACAGATCTCCTCGCTTACTGATAGAATGGATGAGTTTACAACTAGTATAGAAGAGCTGAATGCCAAGTTGACCATCAAGAAAAATTCTTCAAACCAACAAAATCTGGCTCTCCAAGCTGAAGCGTGCCATGGCTCTGCCCCCACTTCTTTCTTGATACCAAGTTTAGGCAATGGTTCCTTGATGCCTAATTCCTCATCTTCCTCCCAGTTGGCTAAGGAGTCACCTTTAATGGATGAGGTACAATGGTTTTCTGTATCCTTTCACTCTGCAGTAAATATTTCTGCAATTACCACATTTTTATAGGGTCTTATTAATTATGAACTAACATTTTTGGATGCCATTAGTTTAGCAAATGAAAAACATAAAAAAAGATGGGAGGTTTGGAAGGTATAAGGTTCTGTGACACAGCTGTTGATAATAATGGGATTGGGAATATAAATATTTCCATATTAGGGTATTCAAATGTGATATGAGGATGATAATTTGTGTGTGTAATACACAGGAAGATCATTTTGAAAGAGAGAGAACGACAACTTTCTGAAAATCTGAATTTAAGTAAACCAATTCATACCGAGAGAGAACGCAACTTTCTAAAAATCTGAATTTAAGTAAAACCAATCCATACTGAGGGAGAACGACAACTTTCTAAGAATCTGAATTTAAGCACAACCAATTCATACCATGATGCACCTGTTGGGGATGCAATGGGTGATAAGACAGAACTGTAAAGTTACAGGCATTGCAATAAGGGAGTGTTTGTAGTTTGATTAACTTTTGCATGTTATAATTGTTTACGTCATCCATGAGTACTAGCACAATTCAAAGATTGCATGTTTTCTGTTTACAATGACAATGTCTTGGTCACAATGTCTATAACCTGTTGATCATTTGAATGTACATCTTCTGATCTGCACTATTTACTGGCTGGTCTATTAATTTTCTGATCAAACAGATATCAGGGATTGTGCATGGACAGCGTCAAGTTATGCAGCGGTTGGACAATCTTTACAATCTTCTTCATGAGAACATGGGGAAGAGGTCTTTCCCAGGAAGAAAAACCCAGAAAAGTTTCAGTTCAGATGCTGAGCCCATTAAAGTTCCTCTTATTTTAACTTTGGCAGTTGGGGGCATAGGAATCTTCTTGTTCAAGAGTTTCAGAAACCGCAATTGATTCAAATTTTCACATTAACCTTTTAAATTCTCATTTCTTTCTTCTTGCCATCAACTGTTTTGGTATACTTACTGGCCTTGAATGTGGGAAAGTGGATCAAATTTATTTGGACAGGTATTTTAGGGAACTGATGGAAAATTCTTGAGAGTTTTGAAGGTTCTCTTCTTAGGTTTCTAATGAAATGGTGCTGCAACAAATTTTGTAAACATAGGGGGAGTCATTTTGGCAATGCTTTGTTTGCTACTCAACAATCTCGGAGAGAAATTATTACCAAAAGAATAGAATCAAGTTGCATATATTCTCCACAAGTTTTGCACTATTTTTACTCGATGCGTTGTTTCAATTTCGAAGAGGAAAAATAAAGTTTAGAAACAGTAAAATAAAGATATCACCTCCTCGTGCAGACCGGTCTTTCTTTTGATGGGTCTATGTATACGTGTAGGTAGTGTAGGTTCATTCATACATGAGAATGACTCTGATATCATATTAGAATTTTTGGGCAATCTTCAACTCTTAAAGTTAATTTTTGGGTTCAATATGATATTAGACCTAATCTCATGCACAAATTGGTCCGACTATCTACCCATGTAACGTAGATCGGGAAAAAAAAAAAACCTAGGTTGAATATAGTTCCTAGCCACAATCTTCAACTTTTAAATCTAACTTTTGATGTAATAATTATTTAAATGACACATCAATTAGAAAGTAAATTATGTATTTTATAAAAGAAATGAAATTCTTTTATACTCTACTCTCTTAATAAAAATGTTTTTATAAAAGGTATTTTCAAATAGAATAGGTATCATTTACAAGTTGCTTAGATGCAGAAAGAGGCGTAACCGTCATTTACTGAAGTCGTGTAAATCCTCTATTTATTGATGTAAAGACTCATATATCTGCATAAAAACAGAAAAATCAAAAACCACAAAAAATCAACATAGATGAGAACTAGTTGGACAAAATAACCATCACATAAGGATGAAATCCAGAATCAAAAGAACAATAAGACAAGAAACATAAACAGAGAAAAAAACATAGAAAAATAAGAAACGAAAGTGAGGAAAGTGGAGGGTTTTATTTTAAAAAACAGGGGTTGAAAGAAAGAGGTAAGATGGTAGTAGGAGGGAAGAAGCTTAAAGGGAGGGGGGAGCGTGGTTGAGGAGCGAAGAAGAAGCTGCCTCGGAGAGAAATTATTATCAAAAGAATAGAATCAAGTTACATATATTCTCCACAAGTTTTGCACTATTTTTACTCGATGCGTTGTTTCAATTTTTCTGTGTTTTTTTCTCTGTTTTATGTTTCTTGTCTTACTGATATTTTGATTCAGGATTCCATTTTGTCTAAATAATTCTCATCTATGTTGGTTTTTTTATGGTTTTTAATTTTTCTGTTTTTATGCAGATATATGAGTCTTTACATCAATAAATAGAGGATTTACACGACTTCAGTTTATAGATCTTTTATTCAATTGTTATAATGGTCTTTTATTTACTTTATGCATTATGTTTTTCTTTATAAAATTTGTATTCATTGATTCATGTCGAGAGGTTGGAATATGCTAATATCCGTAATTCATCTAGGGTTTTATTAGAATTAGGTGTGAATCCGATTTCTTGGACTAGATATGGGATCACATGATGCATAGAGTTTTATGTTATTAGGTTTTGTTTTTACTAGGCTTGAGTCTTATGTTCTTTTCTAAGTATTATATTTCGAGCTGATATGACAGTGTATTTACATCAACTGTGGTGTTTATTATGAATGAATTTCATATTTTCGAAAAAAAAAAAAATTTAGGAGTGGCTAAAATATAAATTAATGAGCTTTTTATTTTTAGGTGATAAAAAGTATAGGAAAATATATGAAATCATATCCGGATTTTGACATGGTTAGCCAACCTCTGTATGGCCACTGGATGTAAGATGTGAGTGCCTTTATCGACTTTGTATTATGTTTCTCAAATTTATGAAAGTTAAGAAAATAGTAATAAGATTCTAGAAAAGAAATTTTGTTAAAATAGTGGATACATAGATCAAATTAAGCTCATGTCAGAAAAATTTGCTCTTCATTTTTAATCCTAATCAAATAATGAGTATTGAATATTATTATTTAATGTAATGCTACTGCTACTACTTTTTTTTTTTTTTTTTTTTTTTTTACAGTTACAATGTTAATATTACTTATTTTAAATTAGTTTGTTTAAAAAATACTAGAAACTTTAAACTAAATAATATTTTTTTAATTCAAATATGTCTTTGAAGAAACCATCTAACCACAATTATATGTCTTTGTTTACTCGTTTGCTACTGCCTTGTATCATCTTATGTTGTAAATTCTTCAAATATTATTGGAGGATGGACATGTCTTTTAGATGGGAGAGGTGCATGGGAGGGGTATAACCATTTGGAGGGTTGCACCCCAACCCAAAGGGTGCCCTTAAGGCACTCTTCCATGCCTTTATAAGGAGACCTCCATGTTCATTCTCAGGGATCTGATTCCATCCGAATTTAGTGAGTCTCATTTCATAGTTTTGAGTCAGAGAGAGTTCCCTCCATTTTCCAGTTCAAGATCTTGTTAAGGAGTGCCTCTTAAACAAGAAGCACTCCTTATTATCCTGGGAGAACGTTAGCCACAAAACCCGTAGAGCACCGAGACAGGACTAATAAGTTCTTAAGGACAGAGATATTTCTCGACTTGGACCACTGTATTCGTCATTTCTACCAGGTTTTTCTTATTCTCAAGGTTTAGGGTTTATGTTATTTTTTGGCATGTTAGGGTAGATTTATTTCTGGAAATCTGTTATGAAGCATGTTAATTTACGTTTAATGACACTAATTCACCAACAATCTTAAGAACTTATCACATTAGTGTTGTTAGACTAAAATTTGCATGCTTTGATAAGGAATTTTCTGGAAAATATACTATGTGCATGAAAAATACGTAAGGGCGTTCGAAAGCCCGATGAACGTAAAGGCTAAAATATGAATTTTCGTAAGAACGTTCGAACGCGTATTCAAACGCAACTCGAACGCAAGCCTCCTGCCTTAGAACGTTCGAATGCGTCCTAAACGCAACACGAACGTAAACTCTCTGGAATACGAACGCACACACACTGGACAGTCTCGTTCGAACGTAGATACGAACGCGACACTAACGAAATCAGTCATGGAATTGTTTTTAATTGAAAAAACTTAGATTAACTTAATTAATCATAATATTAACTTAGTAAATCATATATTGTATCACAATAATCTTGGTAGTATAAATTTAAGCTAATATTATGGTATTGAATTATCACAAGCATACACATAGTGATAAAGTTGAAAATTAATTGTGTGTTGCATACTTGGTTGAGAATTTAAAGTGTAATCATACACAAGTAATTCTATCCAATCTTGATTGACACATACACATATATCTACACATATCGAATATCGTATTGTAAAATTAAAAGTGTAATACTAAGTTTTGAATTGCTAAGAGATTCTATTGATGAAGTGTTTAAAGGATATTCTGTCAAAAAGACGATAAGAGCCTAAATTGTCAGGGATTTAAGTGGTTACTCCGGACCCCCTCGTCCTCTGGGAATATTCCTTATTTACTTTTCATAAGAAACCTTAGTCGAAATTCAAGGACTTGTGTTTATTGGTACTACCGTCCAATAGAATAATGAGTGTATACTTGGTATATCACTTGAACAATATCATTTGTTGATCATTGTGCAATTTGTCTTTTGTAGACTTATTGAACCATGTTGGTTTTCCAGTTACATATGGCTAGCGGAAACATCACAGTACCGGTCGCTCATAGAGAAAAGCCGGAAAAGTTTGGTGGGGCAAACTTTAAATAGTGGCAGAGTAAAATATTGTTCTACTTGGCAACTCTCCAGTTGGTTAAATACCTCAAAGATCCTCCAGATCCTGTGGAGGGTGAATCGGCAACAGCCAAGCAACTGCGAGAAGAGACATGGTCGTCTGGAGACTTCTTGTGCAAGAACTACCTTTTGGGTGGACTTGACAATACCCTGTACAATGTGTACCAAGGCATGACTTCTGCGAAGATTCTCTGGGAATCTCTCGAGAAGAAATAGAAAACCGAGGATGCCGGGCAAAAGAAATTTGTCGTAGGTAGGTTCCTGGACTACAAAATGGTAGATTCAAGAACAATAATGTCTCAGTTGGGTGAACTGCAATTGATCATTCATGAAATACTAGATGAAGGAATGAAACTCTGTGAGACGTTTCAAGTTGCCACCATAATTGAAAAGTTACCTTCATCATAGAAGGACTTCATGAGCTATCTGAAACATAAAAAGAAGCAGATGAGCCTTGAAGACCTTGGAGTTCAATTGAGGATCGAAGAGGACAACATGAAGTCTGAGAAAGCCAACTACAAGACTATGGAGTCTAAGGCCAACATCGTCGAGGGTGTAAAGGGTAGCAAGAATAGAAAGAACAGTTGAGCTGATTCTTCCCAAGCTAACAAGAAGTTCAATGGGAAGTGCTACAACTGTGTAAAGAACGGTCATATTGCAAAGGACTGCAAAAATAAGAAGTCTCAGGACAAGGGCAAGAAAAAGAAAAATGAGGCCCATGTCACTGAAGATGAGCAGCTGACTGAAGAGATCTCAGAGATGAACCTATCGGCAGTGGTAACTGAAGCCAACTTAATTGGGAATCCGAGAGAATGATGGGTAGACAATGGGGCTACTCGTCATATTTGTGCTGACAACACGATATTTTCCTCGTATCAGAAGGTCGATGGCGGCGATCATCTGACAATGGGAAACTCGTCTACCTCCAGAGTGGTTGGACAATGCACATTGGTTCTGAAGATGACATCTGGAAATGAGCTTACAATGAAGAATGTATTGCATGTTCCAGATATTTGGAAGAACTTGGTCTCAGACTCATTTTTAGCAAGACTGGTTTTAAGCTTGTATTTGTTTCTGATAAATTTGTATTGACAAAAAATGACGTGTATGTAGGAAAATGATACCTCACTGGGGGCCTTTTCAAATTCAATGTAATGAATGTCAATCGACACAGTGCTATTAATAAAGCTATAACTTCCGCTTATATTATCGAGACACAAAATATATGACATGAGAGGTTAGGACATGTTAATTATGATACAATGCGTAAATTAATTAACATGGACCTTATACCTAAATTTTCAATTGATATCCAACATAAGTGTGAGGCATGTGTTGAAGCAAAAATGCATAGAACATCATTTCATTCCATAGAACGAAGTTCTGAGCCCTTGGAACTTGTACACACTGATGTGTGTGATATGAATATTGTGCAAACAAGAGGCGGTAAAAAGTATTTTGTCACTTTTATCGATGATAGCACAAGATTTTGTTATGTGTATTTGCTGAGGAGCAAAAATGAAACTATTGAGAGCTTTGTACACTATAAGAACGAAGTTGAAAATCAACTTGGCAAGAAAATCAAGAGAATCAGGAGCGATAGAGGTGGTGAATATGTGTCACCATTTGGTGAATATTGTTCCAATCATGGAATTATTCACGAAACCACTGCTCCTTATTCGCCTCAACAAAACAGAATTATTGAGCGTAAAAATCGGACATTGAAGGAATTGATGAACGCCATGTTGGCAAACTCTGGTTTACCTTAGAACTTGTAGGGGGAAGCATTGCTTTCAGCGAACTATGTTCTGAACAAGCTTCCTCACAGAAGATTGGACAATACACCATATGAGTTGTGGAAAGGTCACGTACCTTCCTATAAATACCTAAAAGTGTGGGGGTGTTTTGCCAATGTAATGGTTCTTAAACCTAAGAATATTAGAATAGGACCCAAAACTGTTGATTGTATATTGATTGGATATGCTAGCAACAGTAGTGCGTATCGATTCTTGGTGCACAAGTCTGAGATTTCTGACATCAATCCGAATATGATAATTGAGTCAAGGAATGCGACATTTTTTTAAGAGACATTTCCTTGTAAGGAAAGACAAAGAATATAGTATCTCAAAAGAACTATTAATACTGTCAAAGACAGTGATCAGGTTGACCAAGAGTCAGATCAACGTGCAAATATTGAGACAATCGAACCTAGACGTAGCAAAATAGCTAGAACGTCTAAGTCGTTTGGTCCCGATTTTCTGACATACTTGTTAGAAAATGAGCCTAAAAGCTATAAGGAAATAATGTCTTCGCCAGAGGCACCTTTGTGGAAAGAGGCTATCAACAGTGAGATTGATTCCATCCTACAGAACCATACTTGGGAGTTGGTTGATCTTCCTCCAGGTTGTAAGCCACTGGGATACAAATGGATATTCAAACGAAAGATGAAACCGGATGGATCAATAGATAAATACAAGGCAAGACTTGTCATAAAAGGTTATTGACAAAAAGAATGCCTTGATTACTTTGACACATATTCACCAGTGACTCGTATCACATCGATAAGAATGCTCATAGCCATAGCAGCTATATTTGGTCTTGAAATACATCAAATGGATGTAAAGACGACATTCTTGAATGGTGAATTGGATGAAAAGATTTACATGGAACAACCAGAAGGGTTTAATGTTCCTGGACAAGAACAGAAGGTGTGAAAACTTGTAAAATCCTTGTACGGATTAAAGCAAGCACTTAAACAATGGCATGAGAAATTTGACAAAGAGATGTTGTCAAGTGGGTTCAAAACCAATGAGTGTGATAAGTGTGTGTACACCAAATCAACTCAAAAAGGATATATCATTGTGTGTCTTTATATAGACAATATGCTGATAATTGGTAGTAATCATGAAATGATTCAGTCTACCAAGAGAGTGTTATCCACCAGATTTGATGTGAAAGATTTAGGAGTAGATGATGTGATCCTAGGAATTAAGATTTCTAGGACATCAGAATGATACATATTATATCAGACTCATTATATTGAGAAGATACTTGAGAAATATAACAAAGGAGATCTAAATGTGGCTAGAACCCTTGTAGATCTAACTCTTCATCTATCAAAGAATACTGGCACAAGCGTACCGCAATTAGAGTATTTGAGAATCATCAGAAGTCTGATGTATCTCACGAATTGCACACGACCTGATATCGCTCAAGCTGTGAATAGACTTAGCAGATATACGAGCAATCCAAGACATAACCACTCGAAAGCCATAGTAAGAGTTTTGAGGTATCTGATAGAAACTTCAAAATATGGGCTACATTATATGATATATCCAGCTGTTCTAGAGGGATACATCAATGCTAACTGGATATCTGATACAGTGGATTCCAAATCTACGAGTGGATTTATTTTCACACTTGGTAGTGCAGCTGTGTCATGGAAATCCTCGAGACAAACATGTATTACCCGATCTACTATAGAATCAGAGTTCATAGCACTAGACAAAACAACAGAAGAAGCGGTATGGCTTTGAAATTTCCTGGAGGATATTCCAAGTTGGCCCAAACCGGTGCCAGCGATAAGCATATATTGTGATAGTCAATCGGCTATTGGGAGAGCTCAAAATATAATGTATAATGGTAAGTCTCGACACATATGTCGGAGATATAATACCATACGTCAACTGCTCTCAAGTGGCATAATATCGATCGATTATGTTAAGTCGAAGGAAAACCTAGCGGATCCACTTACTAAAGGTTTACCTAGAGTGCAAGTTGAGAAGTCATCGAGGGGAATGAGCTTGAAGCCTATAAATTAAGAATTGTCACTATGGAAACCTAACCTAGCTTACTGGAGATCCCAAGATCTAGGTTCAAAAGGGACAACTGAAACTTTGTGCAATTCAAAACAAGCACTGTAGAGTTTTGTACTCTTTCCCATTCCGATAATGACGCAGAGTGCTGTCTGTCAAGGTTAGGATAAGCTAAGGCTTTTAATGATCACTATATTAGGAGATGAGTCATAATGAGGGTAAAGGCAGATTACATCTTCATAGTCGATCACCTATTTCAAGTAAGAAGTGAGGCCGCTTCCATGGGATTTTACAGGCTGACTTCCCTAAAGTGCTTGATGAATCCAGGACCGCTGTTCATGGCCGAAATGAACACAACCGTAGAACAGGAAATGGTCGAAGTAAAGATGTGTGTTGGTAATTATCTTGGTTTACACCAACGGTAGAACAGTTCAAGACTATGGGTCACTGGTTTGCCAAATAAATCTGATCGCCATTCACTAGGAAAAGGTTCAAGGCGAAA
Source organism: Zanthoxylum bungeanum (assembly GCA_019454045.1). NCBI lineage: Eukaryota > Viridiplantae > Streptophyta > Magnoliopsida > Sapindales > Rutaceae > Zanthoxylum > Zanthoxylum bungeanum. Next base: position 921,004 of record SKCR01032772.1, on the reverse strand, counting down.
ACTACCTATTTCGATGCAGCTTTAGTTCACGGAAACTCTCTCAAGTGTATGCATGAATATTTGGAGAATTGTGGGGGATTGTTGTAAATTCTTCAAATATTAAGTTAGGATGGAGGATGGGCATGTCACTTGGATGGTACCCTATGGGAATGGTGTTGGGGTTTTGGGCGAAGGGCGCAGTGGAAGCGCGGTTCGGGTGAAATCATAATTTTAAAACTTTTTCAAATTACCGAATAAATTATTCAATATCTAATATGAATAATTTATTCATATTTCACCTATACCTATTTATTCGATATCAAATAACGACATAAATATATATGAAACGTCACGAAATTTTTACGAAAAATATTTTTCCGTAAAATGGCCTAAAATGCGTTTTTGACCGAACCGACCACCCAACACTTATGGGGACTGCCCAGGTCAGCCCCAATAGTGTTAGGGCAGTTCATGGGTTGCCTGAACAGTGACAAATTCACTGTTTGGACAGTCGTCACTCGCTTGGTTCAAAAAGTCACCCGGTTAGAGTTAGGTCTACATGGATCCCCTTTGTTATATTTCTCAAGTATCTTCTCAATATAATGAGTCTGAGATAATATATATCATTCTGATTTTCTATAAATCTTAATTCCTAGGATCACATCAGCTACTCCCAAATCTTTCATATCAAATTTGTTGGTTAACACTTTCTTTGTAGACTGAATCATCTCATGATTACTACCAATTATCAGCATATCGTCTACGTAGAGACACACAATGACATATCCTTTTTGAGTTGATTTGGTGTACACACACTTATCACACTTATTGGTTTAGAACCCACTTGACAACATCTCTTTGTCAAATTTCTCATGCCATTGTTTAGGTGCTTGTTTTAATCCGTACAAGGATTTTACGAGTTTGTACATCTTCTGTTATTGTCCAGGAATATTAAACTCTTCTGGTTGTTCCATGTAAATCTCTTCATCCAATTCACCATTCAAGAATGTCGTCTTTACATCAATTTGATGTATTTCAAGACCAAATATAGCTGCTATGGCTATGATCATTCTTATTGATGTGATACGAGTCACTGGTGAATAGATTTCAAAGTAATCAAGGCCTTATTTTTATCTATAATCTTTTATGACAAGTCTTGCCTTGTACTTATATATTGATCCATCTGGTTTCATCTTCTGTTTGAATATCCATTTGTAGCCCAGTGGCTTACAACCTGGAGGAAGATCAACCAACTCTCAAGTATGTTCTGTAGGATTGAATCAATCTCACTGTTGATAGCCTCTTTCCACAAAGGTGCCTCTGTCGAAGACATTACTTCCTTATAGCTTTGAGGCTCATTTTCTAACAAGTATGTCAGAAAATCGGATCCAAATGACTTAGACGTTCTAGCTCTTTTTCTACGTCTAGGTTCATTTGCCTCAACATTTCCATGTTGATCTGACTCTTGGTCAACCTGATCACTGTCATTGACACTATCAATAGTTCTTTTGAGAGACTCTCTTATTTGTCTTTCCTTACAAGGAAATGTCTCTTCAAAAAATATCGCATTCTTTGACTCAATTATCATATTCGGATTGATGTCAGGAATCTCAGACTTGTGTACCAAGAATCGAAACACACTACTATTGCGAGCATATCCGATGAATATACAATAAACAGTTTTGGGTCTTATTCTAACATTCTTAGGTTTAGGAATCATTACTTTGGCAAGACACCCTCACACTTTCAGATATTTGTAGGAAGATACATAACCTTTCCACAACTCATATGGTGTCTTGTCCAATCTTTTGTGAGGTAGCTTGTTCAGAACGTAGTTGGCAGAAAGCAAGGCTTCCCCCTACAAGTTCCGGGGTAAACCAGAGCTTGTCAACATGACGTTCATCATTTCCTTCAATGTTCGATTTTTACGCTCAACAATCCCGTTTTGTTGAGGTGAATAAGGAGCAGTAGTTTCGTGAATAATTCCATGATTGGAACAATATTCACCAAATGATGACACATATTCACCACCTCTATCACTCCAGATTCTCTTGATTTTCTTGCCAAGTTGATTTCAACTTCGTTCTTATAGTGTATGAAACTCTCAATAGCTTCATCTTTGCTCCTCAGTAAATACACATAACAGAATCTTGTGCTATTATCGATAAAAGTGACAAAATACTTTTTACCGCCTCTTGTTTGCACAATATTCATATCACACACATCAGTGTGTACAAGTTCCAAGGGCTCAGAACTTCGTTCTATGGAATAAAATGATGCTCTATACATTTTTGCTTCAACACATGCCTCACACTTATGTTGGCTATCAATTACAAATTTAGGTATAAGGTCCATGTTAATTAATTTACGCATTGTATCATAATTAACATGTCCTAACCTCCCATGCCATACATTTTGTGACTCAATAATATAAATGGAAGTTGTAGCTTTATTAATAGCACTGTGTCGATTGACAATCATTATATTGAATTTGAAAATGTCCTCAGTGAGGTATCATTTTCCTACACAAACATTATTCTTGGTCAATACAAACTTGTCAGAAATAAATATAAGCTTAAAGCCATTCTTGCTAAGGAGAGAGCCCGAGACCAAGTTCTTCTGAATATCAGGAACATGCAAAATATTCTTCAATGTAAGCTCATTTACAGATGTCATCTTCAGAACCATTGTGCTTTGTCCAACCACTCTAGAGGTAGACGAGTTTCCCATAGTTAGATGATCACCACCATCGACCTTCTGATACGAGGAAAACATCTTGCTATCATCACAGATATGACGAGTAACCCTAGTGTCTACCCACCATTCTCTCGGATTCCCAACCAAGTTGGCTTCAGTTACCACTACTGAGAGGTTCGTCTCTGAGATCTCATTAGTTAACTGCTCATCTCCAGCGACTTGGGCCTCATTTTTCTTTTTCTTGCCCTTGTCTTGAGACTTTTTGTTTCTGCAGTCCTTTGCCATATGACCTTTTTTTCCACAGTTGTAGCACTTCCCCTTGAACACTTTGTTTGCTTGGGAAGAATCAGCTACACTGTTCTTTCTCTTTTTACTACCCTTTCCATCCTCGACGATGTTGGCCTTAGACTTCACAGTCTTGTAGTTGGCCTTCTCGGACTTTCTGTTGTCCTGTTTGATCCTCAATCGAACTCCAAGGTCTTTAAGGCTCATTTGCTTCTTTTTGTGTTTCAGATAGCTCTTGAAGTCCTTCCATGATGGAGGCAACTTTTTAATGATGGTGGCAACTTGAAACGTCTCACAGAGTTTCATCCCTTCATCCAATATTTCATGAATGATCAATTGCAGTTCACCCAACTGAGACATTATCGTTCTTGAATCTACCATTTTGTAGTCCAGGAACCTACCCATGACAAACTTCTTTTCCCGGCATCCTCAGTTTTGTATTTCTTCTCGAGAGATTCCCAGAGAATCTTCGCAGAAACCAAGCCTTGGTACACATTGTATAGGGTATTGTCAAGTCCTCCAAAAGGTAGTTCTTGCACAAGAAGTCGCCTGACGACCATGTATCTTCTCGCAGTTGCTTGGCTATTGCCGATTCACCCTCCACATGATCCGGAGGATCTTTGAGGTACTTAGCCAACTGCAGCGTTGTCAGGTAAAAAAACATTTTGCTCTGCCATTGCTTAAATTTTGCTCTACCAAACTTTTCCGGTTTTTCTCCATGAGCGACCGGTACTGTGATATTTCCGCTTGCCATATGTAACTGGAAAAACCAACAGCGATCAATAAGTTTACAAAAGACAAATTGTACAACAATCAACGAATGATCTTGTTCAAGTGATTTACTAAGTATCCACTTATTGTTATATTGGACAGTAGTACCAATTAACATAAGTCCTTGAATTTACCACTAAGGTTTCTTATGATAAGTAAATAAAGGAATATTCCCAGATGACGGGGGGGAGGGGGGGTCCGGAGTAACCACTTAAATCCCTGACCACTTAGGCTTTTATCGCCTTTTTGACAGATCCTTTAAACACTTCCTCAATAGAATCTCTTGGGCATTCAAACTTAGTATTACATTTTTAATTTCATAATACAATGTGTATATGTGTAAATGTGTGTAAATCAACCAAGATTGGATGGACTTACTTGTGTAAGATTACACTTTTAATTCTCAACCAAGTATGCAATACACAATTAAATTTCAACTTTATCACTATGTGTATGCTTGTGATAATTGAACACCCTAATGTTAACTTAAATCTATACTACCAAGATTATTGTAATACAATAGATGATTTACTAAGTTAATATTATGATAAATGAAGTTAATCTAAGTCTATTTCAATTTAGAAACAATTCCAGGATCAAGTCGTTAGTGTTGCGTTCGTATCTTCGTTCGAACGAGACTGTCTAGTGTGTGCATGTTCGTGTAGCGTTCGTAAACGCGTTCGAATGAAGTGTTCCAGAGAGTTCACGTTCGTGTAGCGTTCGAGAACGCGTTCGAATGAAATATTCCAGAGAGTTCACGTTCGTGTGGCGTTCAGAACGCGTTCGAACGAAATGTTCCAGTGGGTTTACGTTCGTGATGAGTTTGAAGGCGCGTTCGAACGTTCTTAGGTAGAGGACTTGCGTTCGAACGTTCTTATGAAAAATCAAATTTTGGCCTAAGCATTTGTCGGGCGTTCGAACACCCATGCATAATTTTCATGCACATAGTATATTTTCCAGAAAATTTCTTATCAAAGCATGCGAATTTTCATCTAACAACACTAATGTGAATACGTTCTTAAGATTGTTGGGGAATTAGTGTCATTAACCGAAATTAACATGTATCAGTAACAACAATGAAATCAAATCATCAAGTCATGCCAATATTACACCATAAACCCTAAGCTTTGGAGAACAAGAGAAACCCGGAAAAAATGACGAAATCAGTGGTCCAAGTCGAGTTTCCTCTGTCCTTAAGAACTTATTAGCCCTGTCTCGGTGCTCTACGGGTTTTGTGGCTAACGTCATCCAAGGATAACTTGGATTCCTCTTCTTCAAGGGGCACTCCTTAAGAAGATCTTGAACTGGGATAATGGTGGAACTCCCTCGGACTCTAAAATAATATGAGACTTCTCTACTGGATGGATTCGGATCCCTTAGAATGAACATGAATGCTTCTTCATAAAGGCATGGAAGGGTGCCTTAAGGGCATCCTTTGGTTTGGGGTGCAACCCTCCAAAAGGTTATACCCCTCACATGCACCACTAGGGGCCTAGAAGTATGTTCTTCTAAATTATAGGACATGTCCCTACATGTATGTACCTTTCCCATAGGGTATCATCCAAATGACATGTCTCTCCTCCATCCAAAGAATTTACAACAACATGAACCTGATGATCATAATTTTGAGTTCCTTAAATTTCATCATCTGTGCTGGAGATCTTGAAATTGATGTTACTTTCTATACACACAACTCTTTTTTTGGCCTCAAATTTTATACTTACAATTATAATGAATAGTTGAATATGAATGTCTTTATATGTGATTGAATTTGCTTGTGTTTAAGTCCACTCTCCCTCCAACCTTGAAGTGCAAGATAAAAGCCTTAGAAAACAAGAAACATTTCCAATTTCTTTAGCAACAATAGATGGTTCTTGCTGATGCTGTTAAAATTTTAAAGAGCATGCAAATTTTATTCAGACAACATCTATTGTATAATCAAACTCTTTATAAATCATCTCCAGAAAAATTCTTCACTCACCAGAAACAGGACATGTAACAATCTAAAACTAAATATCAGTTTTCTTTAATCCAGAATCTGTACAATCGGGAATTTGATACGAAGCTCTGTAGCTCCAGCATATTGCCACCATAAAACCAGCTCATTTTTGACATATTCTTTCTTCTTTGTAATGTTTATCAGTTTTTTTTTTCTGCGCCTTTGGAGCATCGTGTCATGTCATGTCACCTTGGTCCAGAGAGCTCCATTGCTTGAACCAAAAATGAAGAGTCGTCAGTGAGATCAGAGTATCGTTCTGAAGAGGAGAATTCATTAGCTCTGGACCTTGTTGATTCGGCTCTTTGAGTAGCCGCCCATTTCTCAGCAAGTCCATCACCTTCGAGCATCCGGACAACTTCAGACATCTTAGGTCTCTGACTTGGAAGGTATTGAGTACATAAGAGAGCTACTTGAACCATCTCCTCGAGCTCAATTAGGTCATAGTTGTTCTTCAGGTCCTTATCAACTAGCATGTCAAGTTTCTTTTCCTGATGGATTTTCTTCACCTGCAATCATATGATAACAAGTCAAATGAATCAATCTCAAGCCAGAATAATAAAAGTTAAATTGGCCAAGAACATGTTTGTGAGTGAGCCTCACCCAGTCGAGCATTGCGCCTTTCTGGTTTGCCGACTTCCCAAATTCAAGAGCTCTGAGGCCAGAGATCAATTCAAGCAGAAGGATCCCAAAACCAAAAACATCTGTTTTTTCCGAGGACTGGCCAGTTGATAAATACTCTGGAGCTATATGTCCCACGGTGCCCCTCACAGCTGTTGTTACATGTGAATCTCTGTGATCCAACAGCTTTGCCAAGCCAAAATCTCCCACCACAGCCTCACAGTACTCATCAAGCAATATATTTGCAGCCTTCACATCCCTGTGAATGATCTTGGGGTCACATTGTTCATGCAAGTATAGCAAACCTCTTGCAGCTCCCAAGGCAATTCTTTTTCTGGTACCCCAGTCCAAGGCTGGTTTCGCTACAAGAGGGAAAATAGAGCCACAAAAGTTATGTTCAGGTAATAAGATCTGTGCTAGGTCAGTTATTTAGGAACTATTAATTGGATGAAATTCAAGAGTGCTACCTTTGAGACGGGAAGCAACACTGCCATTGGACATGTAAGGATAGACCAAAAGCCGCTCTGTTGTTGTCATACAGAATCCGACAAGCCTGAGGAGGTTCCGATGAACTGCCAAGCTGATCATCTCAACTTCAGTCTGAAATTGGATTTCACCTCCAATGGCATTCCCATCTTTGAGCCTTTTTACAGCTACAATTGTTCCATCTTGGAGATAACCTTTGTAGACATTTCCGAAACCACCTTTTCCAACCAAATTCTTGCTACTGAAATTCTGTGTAGCAATCTGAAGTTCTTTGAAGTGAAATCTCTTCAAGTTTCCTAGGCAAACTTCTTCGCGGTTTTGTTCTGAAATATTAGAAGGAAACTTTGGGTTATTTCTATCAACTGTTTGAAACTGCTAGTTAATGCTTTATTTATGTTTCACTAACCATTAACATCAAAAATATTTGTTGGTTATGTCTTTGCCTCCACCACAGAAGAAATCCACTACCAAGAATTAGTAAGCAGATACATCCTACGCTTGAACCAATGGCCAGAGCAATTTTTCGGCTCTTTGACATCCCAGAAGGTTGTGAGTCTAATGAAGCATAGAAAATTTCATGTCAGGATATACTTTGAATTTCAAAACAGAAACAGAAAGTCATTGCATATATGTAAAAGGAAACATGTTTTATATGATTGCAGGTAAAGAAAAGGAAACAACACAGACTTTTTGAACAGAAAAAACAACAATTTTTTTTCTTTAAGTGATGAAGAAACTTGCAACAAGAGGGAATTATATTTACTTGGAGTAGTATTCAAGGCAAAAGAAAGTGGCATAGGTGCTGTTCCAAAGCAGTCTCTATCTCCAATAGCACATATCATTGAGTTTCCAACAATGCTGTGTCAATGCAAAAAAAAAAAAAATATTCAATAATTATCACAAAAAATCTTAAAAGTATTCCAATTTCTTGATCTTAAAAAGGGAAAATAAACAGAAAGGAGATTGACTTACTTGAATGTTTTAGCATAGAAGTTAGGCACAGAACCACTCAGATTATTATAGGACAAATCCCTATTACAAAAAACTAAACAGATGAGTTCACAAAACTTCAAAAATAGAGATTATTATTGTGAAGTAAAAAGTCATTATGATCATGCAGGTAGAAGTTATGAAGAGAATTACAGAAAAGCAAGCTGGGACATGTTTGACAAAGAAGGAGGAATTGCTCCTGTGAGACTGTTGTTGTTCAGCCTCCTGAGTTTAAATTCAAAGAATTCATATTAGAGAGATTGATGAAATACAATTATACTAAAGCAAAAAAAAATTGTATAACAATTAGCAATGCCTTAATGTTAACTTACAAGTATTGGAGGCTCTTTAAATGGGATACAGTGCTGGGAATTTGACCATTGAAGAAGTTATCAGAAAGATCAAGTGTAAGAAGCTTTGATAGCTTCCCAATCTCAGTTGGAATATGTCCTGATATATTGTTATTCTGTAGAAGCCTGCCCAAAATATTTATTAAAAAAAAAAAAATCACATCTGGATATATCACTTATATACATATATCAAAACTAAGTGTTCAAACTTTCTTTAATAACAATTTTATACTCACACAAGCTGAAGATTTGTCAAGTTTCCTATACTTGGTGCCAAAGTGCCTGATAAATTCTGGCTTGGAGCTCCTCTGCAGCAAAACCATTTTAGCAACGTAAACATTTTCTTTCATTTGTTTCAAGTTCTAGTTTTATTTCATACTTACAGGCCAGTAACTAAACCATCAGAGCAAGTAACAAAAGCCCAGCTGCATGGATCAACTGAGTTTTCATCCCAGTTGTTTAGAACATCATGAGGATCATGCAGGGAACCTTTAATGCCCATCAGAGCTTGCACTGCCAAATATCCAAAGACAAATGGGGAAAAAAATTTCTTCAGCTTCTAAAATATTTATAGAGCTTAAACAAAGCAAAAGCACTTCAATTACCTTCATAGTTGACACCTTTGGGTGAAAGCAATCCACAAACACAAGTCCATAACCCAAAAAGAACCACAAAACACAAGACAGCTTCCTGTCTTCTCATTTTTAATCAAAAACCAAAACCAAGAGCTTCCTTTTTATGTAGGAAGCAATTAAGGAGCAGGTAAGAGTGGTATGAAAGATTCAAAACAAACAATCATTTAACTATGTATTTGTTTTCTTTTTTGTTTTTGTTACAATTAATATTTACATCACAAGGCAATTCCAGTACAATACTGTACCTCATGCTTCTCTCTCTCTCTCTCTCTCCCTCTCTCACAACTTTTTGTTGTTAGTAAAGGGCTAAAGTGAACCTGCCACTGGTTCAACAAAGAAAGGAAATAGAATATATAAAAGGTAAGCCATTAGCAACATTTACCAAATCTAGATAATATCAAAAGATTATTGGAAAAAGAAAATTCCTTCAATCATGCATTTGTTTATTACACTTTTTTTGCCATATTTTCAAAAGTAAAAGAAAGTATTAACTGTAAAGCACTGTAATTAGTTTATATAATTAGGACACTTGAAGCTCTGGGACTTCTGTTCAGCAACTGTAACATAAAGTATTTTGTTAAAAACTTTCCATTATAATTGAAAGTTAGGGTGAGTTTATTTAACTATTATTTTGAAAGTTATGTTTATCATCATTATAAACTTTTATTTCATTGTTGAAATTTTCATTTTAGGCTGATGGTAACGCCAAGGTTGAAATCGCACATAGCATAAGGTCTCCTGAGTGACCAGATGGGTCAGGCCATTTTGCTGTGAGTTTTTAACAGAGAGAGAGAGAGAGAGAGAGAGCTTGTATTTGATATTCTATGCTTCAACAGTGGACATTTCAAGAATCCAACATTCCCTGAGAGTGGCCATTCTCTTTTAAAGAAAAGCAAGCCACTCAAATTCCATATTCTTTTTAACTTTTTTTGGTCTTAATAATTATTACAGAAAGGTGAGAATCTCGAGAAACAAGCTTGAGATTGGTGAGGTAATAAACAAGCTCCTTGTGAGATCTTTGTTGAGGGAATTATTATTTTCTCAGTTGGGGTATTTGCTTTTTTGATTCTATAATGCCACTCACATTTTCTCCACAGTCAACAGACAAAGAGCCCCATCAAACAATCCAAAAGCAACAACACTCTTAAAAAGCAAAAGCTACCCTTTCTCAATTATATATATACACACCAGGGTGGTCCTTGAGACCACATTTTATATAGCACTTAAATACACGAATTGCATAAGTAATATAAAAATATCGATCTCACAAGAATTATTATTATTATTATCTAATGCTAATGTTTTATCAACCATAACCTTATTTAAACTAGTATTTATGAAGTGAGAACTATTAATTAAGGGAAGTAAAGTAAAATAAAAGCAAACAATAAACACGATCACAACTTCCTCATAATATTCCCTTAAATTAATCTCATATATTTATAACTGATCAATTATAATGAATTATTAATCTATAATATTCCCTTAAATTAATCTCATATATTTATAACTGATCAATTATAATGAATTATTAATCTAGAACACGAAGTTATCTACAATTCTCTTCCGATGGTCAAATAGAAACGTCCAATTTAGTTCAATTACCTATATTTCTATGATAATTCACCTAAGTCAAACTCATTAAATTCAAGTTCTAACTATGGCTACGCATATCCTGCAGGTATATTTTTATCTTGCACGGAAATCTATTCAACATAATGAGATCACGATTTATCAATTCCTAAGGCTAAACCAAAATTTCATTTTCCAAGTTCCTTAGAGTTTACTACAACTATTATATTGATGATCAAGCAATAGAACGCATTAAACATAGAGAATGATAAATAATCCAAATAGAATGTCACAAATCAATGATAAAAATATTCAATTAATAAAAGTTCATATTGGGTTCCGTTATAATTCTAGAACAAGATATAGTCCATGATGAAGAAGATTAAGAAAATTATTGTAAATGTGAATTTTAATAAGGGAGTTACATGTTTTGAATTTAAAAGAGTTGTTAAAAAAATTAATTAGGAGTTACAAGCTTTTGAATGATTAGAGATGTTACAAAAGACCACTATTTATATGGAGTCTCATATTGGAAAACTACACACTAATTTTATTATTTATATGGTGTTGTTTAGTGAGTTAGATTTGGGCCCTAATGGGTACCCACTTTTGTGGAAGGGTGAGGAGCTAAGCTAATGGTGGTTCACTATACACGCTCACGCGCCGCCGTCTGTCGGTTCGGGACAGGTGTGGGTTATTTCTATCTTTTTGGAGAAAATATTTTTGAACATTTTTTTTTTCAAAAGTTTGTAACTGGTTTCCCCTTAAATTTTTAACACGTTTTTGAAAAAATAAATAAATCCAATAAATTCTGTAGCAGCTCTCCTTTATTTGTTTTTTTCCTTTGTTTTATTTAATTGCAACGTTTATAATAATAACTTTTATTTTTATAACGTTTGCTCTCATTATTTCAGCAACTTATTACCTAAAAAAAATGTTTGAAAAATTCACTATATAAACAGACTATTTTCTCTTTTGGATAATAGACAGAAAAACGAAAAAAAAAAAAACCGAGACAAAAGAATTTGTGAGGAAAAAAAATATCCTATGCCGTTTTACTTTTCTTTCTTTCGTTCTTGAGATTCCGAGCAAAACTTTGAGTGTGGGTGTGAGCTTACCAATTGGATTTTTGTATTATCCGATTGAGACAATATTTTCTGGGTTGTTTTATCCTGGGGACATCAGGGCCGATTACTGCTAGCACAATTTCCTGGGCAGATCTGCGAAACGTCTTAAAGAGAGCGACCTAGTTCGCGACTCAACCCAGTTTCAGTTTTTGTTTCTTGGTGAACGGTAATATTATTATGCACCTTAGTTTCTGTTTCAACAAAAATTATCATAGTATTCAACATAGCATAATTTCCTGGACATGTATGCGAAACGTCTTAAAGAGAGCGTCCTAGTTCGCGACTCAACTCAGTTTCAGTTTTTATTTCTTGGTGAACGGTAATATTGTTCTGCACCTTAGTTTTCTGTTTCAACAAAAATTATCATAGTATTCAACATAATAAATAATTAATAAATAATAAAGAACAAATCATGAAGGTTGTCAATCTTCAATCTCCAAGTTCTTCATTTTTCTCTTTTTAATCCTTGTTCGATCTTCTTGTTTTTGTTGTTCTTGAATAATTGTTGTGTTAAGAGAGTGTTTTGGCCTCAAAAGATACTTATTTTCCTCCCCAAAAACTTATCTCAAGTATGTTGGCGACTTGGTTGCATAAAAGGATTTTGATGACGTCAACGCGAATAAAGACTTTGACGTACAAACACGAAGCATTACAAAAAATGTCGAAGCATATGGGGTGAAGAGCGAGAATGTGAATACTAGCGGCAAATCGAAGATAATGATTAAGAGCTAAATTTTATTGTAAGTGAGTTTACTCAAGTGATCTAAAGCTCTTAGGAATCATACATTTTGCATCACTTGCATTTAAAATGGCTTAGAATGCTAAAAGAATCATTTGCATTTTATTTGCACCAAAATGAATTCATGCACAAGTACATCGGTAAATCATCTTCCAAAAACTATCAAACGGTTGAATTAAACTTCAAATGATATACCGTTAGATAGATATGTGTCTCTTGTTTGCTACGGTTCAAACGGAACACAATTCCGATGCATAGAACTTTTGCTAGAGCCATTTTACTACAACATGTTCAGATGTGCAATTTCTGCATACATGTCACATTATAAAAATTACATAAAATTCATCTTAATGTTTTTGGAGTTGAATATTTTACAGAAGCTAGATCTATGTGCCTAGTTTATGTAGAAATTTACGTATCATCACTACAAAAAAATGGTCTTTAGCGTCGAAATTTTTCGACGCTAAAGTATAATTTTGACGTTAAAGGTTATTAGCGTCGAAAATTTTCGACGCTAATTTTCGACGTTAAAACTTGGACGAGAAAGACAATTAGCGTCGAAATAAAAAATTTCGACGCTAAAGTACAATATTTTGCGTCAAAAATATTTCGACGTCAAAACATGTATTTAGCGACGAATAATTTCGACGCCAAAAAGTTGACCTTTAGCGTCGAAATATTCGACGCTAAATGTGATATAATATTAAAAATATATATCATTTTATTACCTTTAGCGTCGAATATTTCGACGCTAAAAGGTATAAGAATATTATTATTACAAATTAATCTCAAACTAATTTCATTACAAAAGTAATTAAATTTGTTATAAAAATTATTACAAATTTGTTACTAAAAATTTATAATAATGACATTTTTATTGATATAAAACTAAAATTACAAAATTTATCACAATAAAAAAATATAAAATGATATTTATTGATATAAAACTAAAATTACAAAATTATCACAACAAAAAATATAAAATGATAAAATATAATTTTCCATCTTCACTTTCATTTTCTTCATTATCATCATTTTCACCATTTCTTCATCTTCATATTCCCCTACAAAAATAAATAAATAAATATTAGATGTGAATATAAAATACAAAACAAAACCAACAAACAAAACATTTAAGGAAAAATAAATTTAGAGAGGAAATAAGAGTATGAGAGAAAGAAAGTGATAATAGAAGAAATGAAAGAGCAAATGAATTTGTAGGCAAAAAAAACCTTTAGTGACGAAAAGGATTTCGTCGCTAAAAATCCTCAAATAGCGGGAATTTTTCCGCCAAAATTTGATCTTTAGCGTCGAATATTCGTCGCTAAATGTCAAATTTATTTAAATTTATTAGGCGGTAAATTCAAATTTTTTAAGGGGGAATTCGAAAATTTTAAATTAACCTTTAGCGTCGGAATTTAGATTCGACGCTAAAAGTTGAACCTTTAGCGTCGAATTTTTTGACTTTTAGCGTCGAAAATTTAGTCGCTAAATGTCAAAATTTAAATTTGAATTTATTAGTCGATAAATTCAAATTTTTTAAGGGGGAATTCGAAAAATTAAAGTTAAACTTTAGCGTCGAAATTTAGATTCGACGCTAAAGGTTGAACCTTAGCGTCCAAATAATATTTCGACGCTAAAGGTTCATTCTTTAGCGTCTAAATAATTTTTTGTCGCTAAATGATGGAACCTTTAGCGTCGAAATAGAAATTCGACGCTAAATCATCAATCCTTTGGCGTCAAATAATTATTTCGACACTAAAAGATAAACATTTAGCGACGAATCTAATTTCGACGCTAAAGAGTTATTGGCGTCGAAAAAAATTTCGACGCTAAATGTTTGGACGCTAAAGGTCTATTTTGTTGTAGTGGCATGATTTGGAATTTTCTAGAGAAAGTTATGGCCAAAATACCAACCATCGTCAGTCTTGACTGGTCATCAGAACATGCATTGCTACTGAAACCAGGGAGATCCAAACCGGTCTCCATACCGGTTTCCATACCGGTCAAGATCTTCATATTGAACACTTACTGGAACCAGGGAGACTCATATCGGTCTCCATACCGGTTTCCATACCGGTCTAACGGACACTTGCCCAACGGTAATATAGCCGTTAGTATCCGTTGGAGCCCTAAACCGGCATGCCGGTCTCCATACCGGTTTCCATACCGATCTCGCTGTAAGTTGGGGAATGATTTACATTTTATTATAAATAGGACCCCAACTCATTTGCCTTAAGGTAAGAGAATTAATACACATCATTCATACATTCTCTAAGGCAAAAATAAGAGTGTCTTAAACCTTCATACACTTAAACACTCATACAAGCTCACACACATCTTCATTACATTAAGTGAGCTTAGATCACTTGGGTTTGCAACTCACACAATCTTCTTAACATTTGTGAGTGCCCATGTGTGTTTTAATTCTTCTTTATCAAAACACTTGCGGTTTGTGAAATCCTATTTGGTTGGGTAAGTTGTAAAGGTTGTGAGTACGCCTACGAACAAAACTCAAAGTTGTAAAAGGTTCGGAGTGCGTCTTTGCGGAAAACTCTTGGTTACGAGTGAACCACGGAAAACTCGATTCTAGTGGAAATCTTTAAGCGAGGCTTGAGGGAGTGGACGTAGGCACGTTTGGCCGAACCACTATAAATCTCGGTGTCGTATTTCTCTTTCCCTTAACTTTTACCTATTTGCAAGTTTATTTACATCTATATTATTAATTAGAAAACTTGCATATAGGTTGTTATTTACAATAGAGAAAATTAACCTAAGAGCTTAAAATCGGCAAAGATTTTATAATTCCGCATTTGTAGCGATAACCCAATTCACCCCATCTTGGGTATAGAGATTCTTTGTCGCTATGGTTGTAGGTACTTTCAAAGTAACCCTAAACGTTTTCCTTTTTATAGATATCATAAAAACCAAGTTTCATATTCAATTTGAGAGTCTTCCGTATCAATTCCGCACTCTGATCTCCATTGGCGCGCCAATGAGCTTCCATTGGCATGCCAATGCATTACTTGAAAGTTCAAGTTCAATGTTTACCATGATTGAGTTCGATTCAGTGTTTGACGTAAGCTACAAAATTGTAAATAATTGAGTCTTATTTCCAACGCAACTTGAATCACCTCATTTTTATATCATATGAAAAAGTTATGGTTAAAATACTGAAAACTGTGCAAATTAGGAAGTAATTGGTGCAAATCGAGAATTTCGGGTTTTTCATTCATTTTTGTCCAATTATTCATATAATGTATCCTAAATAATAAAATAATGAATGTTAGTGCATTTAACACATTCAAGAATATAATTTAAGGGCAAATCAATGATAAATACACTTGAAAAATGTATATTACAGGTACTCATTAGCCTACACTGGAAATCAGTTGAGATCCTCAAATTTGGATAGAAACTAGAGTTTCAAATCTAAGAAAATATACATTGCAATAAGGAATTCAGAAAAATATATCTTTTATCAATAGTGGAGACACATATTTTAAAAACTTGTTCGGTATCCTAAAAATTCAAGGCCATAAGTAGCCGTCTGATGAAGATCAAATGGTGATGAGTTTAGTATCAAGCATTGCTTTAAATTGTGCTTGTTTAAGCACCGAATGGCAATTGTGGAAGCTGGTGATAATAATAGCTTCTATGTGCATAGGTGCACGTGCAATATGGACCCAGAAACATAGTTGACTTGACCTTCAAAACAGGTTGTTCAGATTGATTGCCTGATGGCTAATGCATTTCATGATGAAAAGTAAAGTAAAGTTTGATCAGATTAAATGATCAGACATGAATAGAAGGCTCTAAGATAAGATTAGTACTTGATTAAGACTTTTTTTTTTTTTTAATTGTTGGAAACTTCACCGTTAAATCACTTCTTTCTGGTTTAAGCGGAGCAGATAAAATCTCCGGCTGTTCCAGGCTCTTACAAGAAACATACTCTTTGAATTCGAACCTAGGACCTCAATATGAGATCATAAATTATACACGATCAAACAACTCCCCTTAAAGACTACTTGATTAAGACACGTTAACTTAGAAGAAGCAATTTAAGTAGCCCGTGTGGACTCATGCTTATCTTTAGTGCCGATTAGTTCATCATCCCCCATGCATAAAATCACATGAAAGTTGCTACCACAAAGAAAGCAAGTGTATTTTGACAGACAGATTTAGAATATGGAATTAGGGTCCCATCCCATATTAATTTGCTGCCTAACGAAAGCACCAATCTTCATTTTGATTGAGTATGAGAAAATAATATGATTTTGAGACTGGTGTATGATAATTTGTCTTTGGCATATTATTATCAATGAATTAACTTCCGGTATATAATCTTATATTGTGATATTTTATATTATTTGGAAAGATTATTAGAGTAAAATAATTTGCCTTCGGCATATTATTAGCAATGAATTACCTCGCAATATATAATCTTATATTGTGATATTTCATATTATTTGGGAAGAATATTGAAGACGTGATTATAAATAGGGGTGGTAATTTGGGTTAGGATTCGTTTATTCATTCGATTCGATTCGTTTTAATTCGATTCGTTTTAAAGCGAATACGAGTTTGAAAAAATGGATTCGTTTAATAAATAAGTCGATTCGATTTGATTCGTTTCGTTTATTAAAGGAATCAAATACAAATTTAAGCTCATCAATTCGTTTATTCATTTATGATTCGTTTTATCATTTTCTTTGACTTGCTATTGTTATTTTTCAATTAAGATTCGAGAAATTATGACTAATTACTATAGAAAAATAATATTATCGATATTTGGTCAGATATTTTTAGTAAATATATTAATTACATAATTCATATGTATATATTTATGAAGAATTAATGTAAATTATGTTATTGAATAAAATTATGACTAAACGAATATTTGTATTCGATTCGTTTAATAAACGAATCGAATACGAATCCATCATATTTTGATTCGATTCGTTTATGATTTGATATAAATTTGATTCGTTGATTCGTTTTGCCACCCCTAATTATAAATAATAGTGTGCCTTAATTAGGAAGATTTTTTTAGGATCATGGTTTTGAAGAGCCACATCCCTTAGAAAGGATGGGTATCAAATAATAATACCCAATACATTTGGTTGATTCTTCTTCATAGGCTCCATTTGAAGCTGCTCTAATTAGTTTGTTGATAAGAGTCAAAAAAGGAGTCAAATAATAAAAAGAGAAGTTGAAAAAAATCCTAATGAAGATATGCACTAATAGGGTTGTCCCAAATGAGTAGGAAATTATTGTTCTTTTTAACCACTTGATTTGTTTGAATAGAGAGGAGGGGGGAGCTATTTTTTCCCTTTTTAAAAAAACAATTTGTACAAACCCACTTGATTTGTAGCTCTGCCTAATGTCCCTTAAAAAGAATGAAGAAGACATTATAAAGCCTCCAAAATAGATGACAATGCCTAAACACCATCTCCCCCCACTTCCTTTTCTTTGTACACCCAGCTATTCTGATTGTACCTACAAATCCAGATAACATAGCTCAGACATAATTCAATCTCTATATCATTTTACATGATACTCTCAGTCACAAGATCTGTTGGTGAGATCCATTGTTGGACCCATCATATGACACTTTTTTTTTTAAAAAAAAAAAATCGTTGAAAACCCCACCGTCAAATTATCCTTTTTCCGGGCTTAAGCAGATCAAGTAAAAATTCTGATTGTCCTAGGCTCTTACAAGAAACGCCCTTCCTGGATTCGAACTCATGACCTCAATGTGAGATTCTGAACCATACACCAGCAATTCACGCCCATTAGGGACCCATCATATGACACTGTAAACAATAATTAGCCAGGTATATCATCTCAATAGGAGATCGAGCATATATGTCCGACCTACACAAGTATTTATCATATAAAATTCAGATATAAATAATTGAAGGTGTTTTATATAAGAAATCTGCTTAAATAATTCTTTGTCCCACATATACATGAAAATTTTTAACTCCTACTTAAAATTGTCACATAAATTAGTAATGTGATTAATGTTGAAGCCAGCTAACAAGCTTATGTACAACCACATACAAGAATTAGGGGACATGAGAGAGCCCCCACAATTTCTCTTTTGGCAAATAATTTCAATCAAGAGTCCCCACAAAAACCTCCTCTCCTATTGAATCTAAAACTTTGTCACTTAGATTCTTTTTCTTTTTTCTTTTTTCTTTTTTCTTTTTTTTTTTTTTTTTTTTTTTTTTTGTCTGTGAGCCACTTAACTTTAATCACTGATTAAAAAAGAAAAATCCACAGTGACAATTCTTTGTCATTATGCAACCACTTGAGATCTTTGAATCTTAAATTGAAGATCACACACTCAAAAGTTGTTTTCTTGACATAACATTTGTTTTTTTATTCATTCTCGTTCGAATCTCGGTAGATGTATTTTTTTGGGATCATGTCCTTTAGTGTAAAAAATCGACTACCTACTCTGATCTGTGATGAGAAACTTATGAGGACACAAAGTACATATCTCGGAATTAGTCGAGCAACACGTAAGCTGACCCGGATATCCCGATTATGAAAAAAAAAACATTTGTTTTTAACAAATTGCCCTTATACTCAATTATTAGATTAAGTGTAAGCATCACCACAAAACAAAGATTGGTCATCTAGAAATAAAGTGAAGTTAACAGAAACAGACAAGTAATTTGCAAAACATAGATTTGCCACCAAATCTCTCTTAGAAAGTTTATTGTTTTTTTATCACAGAAAAAATTATGTATCAAATACATAAAGAGATGCCGACACCGCAACAATTGAATTTGAATGGACTTATGAAGTCTACATACAAATAAATTGATAGTTGCGTCAATGGGACGAAACATGAAAACTTTAATTGCAGCAGTCACAAAATATATTATTAAAAAATTATTAATATAAAAATTCTCCTCTAAATGAAGATTTATTAAAATTATTAAAAATAAAAATAAAAACTTCAAAAATCATGTAGCAACATGAGTTGCAGACTGAAAGCTGCCTCTGATTGGTTTTCAGTCCACAAAAATTGATGTCCATTCACAAGTGACAAGTGTTGCAGATTTTCAATATTTCAGGATGGGAAAAATAAGAAGGTTGTTTTTATAATCAAAGCCATTAGCCTATATCAGAAATTAAAGAGAGATTTTCAAAACTCATAAACTTTGTAAAGCCAGCCACAAAGGTGGTACATTTAATTTGTAACATGCTTTGAAATTTTGAAAGGAAAATATACTAGTCTTTTAACCAAACTCAGCCTGGGTCACTGGGCCATTTCCACATGTGATCATAGAAACAAGTGTATGATTTTTGTGAAAATATAGTGACATATCAATTGTGTTATAAATAAATTAAGGGAAAAAAAAAAAAAAAAAAAACCCTGATCTGAGATTCACTTTTGAAGATTTTTGTCAGTTATGCAGTAGAATTTGACGACAATATGATGTATAAACAGATCTATAATTTTGACCAACGGTTCAAAGGCTGTGTCAAGTGCCATCACTCAAAGTAAATACAAAGTTAAACCAAATAAAAATTTTATATTTTATCCGAAATCATTATTTTATTTATGTCTTTCCTGAATTCGCTTAATTTATAGTAACACCATTTGTTCTATATTTCTCATCGGAGCATATAAAGATCTGCATTGAACATGCTCGAAACATCTTATTCGCATTTATCTTAATTTCTATGGTATACTAGTATACCTACTTTCTTCCTAATTGATTCATTTCAAAAGCCAAAAACTGAGCTGAATTGCTTTCTTATGAGAATATAAAGCTAAAGCAGCAGGGGTCGCTGGCAATTACACTAACACCAATAATTTTATAATTATAATGGAGATGAAGAAATAGCAAAGATTCTCAGAAAACCAAAACGCAAAATTTATATATCAATATCATGCATCTTTAACAGTGAGAAGAATGATATTGAATGGTTATATAATGCGAACCAGAGAAATTGAAAATTGATTGATTCTTACTGCCCCGGAAAAGAAAAAAAGTTAGAATTTGATTCCTTGAGCAATAAGTTAGAATATGAATCAAACAAATCAAAATAAAAATTACACACAACTGAATAATCCAAATATTTTCAGATATTGATTACAAACCCAGTACACAAATTTGAATCATTAATGCACACAGATCAACTAACCAGAATGTGCCTGGATGCAGCAACTATTATAGATCCATGGCTCATTCGATCAAACCACAGTGTGAAAATTAACATAAGCCTCTAATGACAGACTACTTGAGGATTATCCATCATATGATTGTCAGACCATGCCTAACAATCAATTATTTTATGTGAATAAAAGACGCAGCAATTAAAAAGCAAAGCATAAAATCACTCCTCTCCCTCGTACTCTTCTTCCTCTTTCCAGCAGCACTTCAGAGTTGATCTAGGAGAACAATTGCCCTCGGTTTTAATGAATTTCTCGTACAAGATAGAACCGCCCATTCCAAGCTCTTCAAGTCCTCTCTCTTTGCGACTGTACCCTTTCACATTCAAGGAACATTTCTTCTCAAGCAACTTTCCTGCAACTTCAGCATGCACAGCAATGGAGAAATCACTTGGTTGGAAGCAAGCCAACACCCTCTCAACCAGCTGGTTCAAATTAACATCATTAGGATCATAACCAACCGTTTCAAAGCTCGCATAACTGAAACCATCTTCTGGAGTAACATGAATAGTAGAAATAGCAGCCCCTTCCACAGAATTCATGGAATAACCACAGGGGTCAAACTCAAAATCACATATCTTGGAATTTGGAAGAATCTTTCTTATACCAGAATTTATGGTCATTGTACCCGCTGAACCTGATTGGGTTTTGTAGAAAACAGAAGCCAGTTCCCTGTCCAAGCCAGTCATGCACATCTCTAGAGTGTACACAGGGTTAACAGAAATCACAGGTTCTGAAGATGCAGAGTACACATGCCACTTCTGTGGCTTGTCCAACCCGCCAATTATGTAAGCATTGCTTCCTGAACCAAGCTTCCCAAAATAGCTATCAAGGACAGCAACTTCTTCCGAAAAGTTGCGATGAGGATATGGCTGACTCCCAGGAGAAATGAAACTCCCACGTGTATACCTCACTGATCGAACAGCAAGAGAAAGGGTCTCAGCCAGTTTCAGGATGGGTGGAATTGCAAGAAGCAACTTTGTAGTCCCACACGTTTTGATGACAATCTTGTAAGAATAAACAAAGAGGCTAGACTCCGACAGGACATAAGAGTCAACATCAACATTTGACAGTGATGAAACAATAGTACATTCAGCTGGTCCTAAAATCTCATCCAGCTGGGCCTTGGTCAGGTGCCGAAGGCCCTTTCCTTCAGGATCAACAAATATGCTGGGCTCGACAAAAGATATTTCCAGCCTCTTCTCATAACCTTCAAAACCAATTGCAGAGACTGCCATGGTAGTATCAACAGAAACCATTGCAGCCGAAATGTACTTTAAAATTGCACACACCAGAAGCAGCAGGGATGATCACAGTAGAAGAGAGGATGCAGTCGCAATAACAATCACGAAGAGAGCGAGAGAGAGAGAGCGAGAGAGAAAGAGCAAGTGGCTGATCTATGAAAAAGGAGTAAATCTAAATAACTAACTAAAGCAAAATAAAAGTCGGCGGATCACGCTAAGTGATCTGATAGCAAACTTTGAGAATATCAGGATGGTTTGCGTGCGCACTGCAAAAGATAAATAAAGAGCAAGAACGTTAACATTGTTGTTCACGAAAGATGACAACCAGCTACATCTAAGAATCATATCCAAACTCAATAATACACAATCTTTTTCCTTCATCCCACGCTAATGCTAGGGTGTGTAAATGTAGTATTTGTAAATAAACTTACGTTGGAGTAAGCAGCAGATCTGAACTTCTTGATTCCACCGTTGGGTCGAATGTCTTCAATGCTATAACCGAGAGGAGCTTCGTAGAATAAAGATTTACTACTGCTAGACTTCTTCTTCCCACCTTTTGATTCCATTAGATCATTCAGTCCTGTCTGTTCCTGATCAAAAGCCATAAAATAGGATAATGCCAACAGACCACAGTGAAATGATTACACAGAAAATGAAAAAAGACTAATCAAAACAGGGCATGCACGATAATCTCCACTAGTAATCCAGACAGAATAACAAGGACAACAGGCTTAAATTCAATTAAGATATGGAGAAAGTGAATCTAAGGACTCAAAATGTATGACATATAACTGGTAAAAGTTTTAAATGCAAGTGTTAAATAGATTTTTGGCTTCCAATTTCTACAAAAGGATCAAAGTCTCTTCAAGCCCATCAAAATTATACTAAAAACAGATAATAAAAGCACATAAAAAATGCATTCATGCCCACAAAACAAATGTTTAGAAATCTTAACAATAAAATTTGACATGAAATAAACACAAAATAAAAATAAACAAAATTAATGTCATCAGACAAACACAAACATAAAATAAACAAAAATTCAAGTTGTCTGAAACATGCAAAAAAAAAAAAAAAAAAAAAAAAACAAGATTTCAAAAACAGATATAAATTTAAATAGATCCAAGAAACACAAATCAACAAAAGAAATCACACGACAAGCAAACCAAATA
This sequence comes from Zanthoxylum bungeanum, assembly GCA_019454045.1. Lineage (NCBI taxonomy): Eukaryota > Viridiplantae > Streptophyta > Magnoliopsida > Sapindales > Rutaceae > Zanthoxylum > Zanthoxylum bungeanum. The sequence continues at coordinate 898,143 of SKCR01032772.1, read as the reverse complement.
ATCTACAGAGATAAAATTTTATACATGATTAAAGAAACATATTAAAAAAAACAAATCAAATCGCGTGTAAAAATAAAAAATAAAAACAAATAAAACAGTAAATAACAAATCTGAACTAAATTTAATATAATACTCACAAAAATTACAAATCTTCACGTCTGAATCACCCGCAACAAGAAGTAAGAAAATCTCCGGTCCTGATCCTAAAAAATAACACACGCCAAAAAAAAAAAAAAAACAGTAAATAACAAAAAAAAAAATAATAAATCGACAGATCAATCACATCAAATACGAAAAATAAAACTTACGAAAAAAATTGGTATTATAATTGATTAAGAGAGAAGCGATGAATAATTCTGTGCGGCTAATAGAAGATGCTTTGCTTGCTATGCTTTGAAGAGATGTGAAGGCCGTTTTTTATATATGACGTGGATTGGATTGGCGGACTGTCTAATTACACATTTACCCCCCTTTTGGTTATTTAATAACAGCTTTGCCCCTTCACCTTGTTTTTGTTAAGTTTCCTCTTCCGCCGCGTGTGTTTTGAATTCCTATTTTAGGAGCTTTTATTTTTTTTTATTTACTTTGATTCTAATTTTAATAATAATAGACTTTATGGATTGCAGATTAAGAAATAAATCCTTTATTTTTTATTTTTACTCAAAATGTTAAAGGTTTTTTACATTATTGTTTAAAAAAAATCACCTTAAAAGGTAAACTTTTTTTTTAAAATAGTAAATTCAATGATTGCATTTTTTTTTTCATTTTTGTTATATATCATGATTTTATTTATCTAGAGTTTTTAGGATTTACTAGATCTCATAAGATCCTAAAACATTAATTTCGCATAAATATTTGATTGACACTCACAAAGCAAAAAAATTGATTTTGTTTTTTAATTGTCTGAGTTTAAATTTATACAATTTTGAATAAAGATCATATGGTGTTCCTAAAATATGATGTTAAATATCCTACTTAATCAAAATTATGTCAAGAATCATTGCAATTATGTCATCTATATATAACAAGTTTTATGACGTTACGGGAATTAATTAAGGTGCGTGTAAATTGATTCGGATACTCCGATTATCAAAAATAAAAAATTTTATGACGTTTATGGTATTATAAAAATGAACCAAATCCCCCACATTAAGGTGATTGATTATAATGGTTTGAAAATTTATACAAGATCTTACAAACTCATATTGTATTTACCATTGGAACAACACCACCTGTGGCTAAAACAAAAGGTGTCTACTCTAAACAAATTCAAGTAAAGTGTTAAATTCTCCAACCTAAAAGAGAATTTCATCGGTCTAGAAATGATAATCGGTCAAGACGGATTATGATTTGTTAATTTTGTATTGGATTTTTGATCGAAATAAAAAAAAAAATCATTCCAAATTTGGGAATATGATTGAACGATTTGAGATCTCGAATCCATATTCAGAAATTTTTAAGTAAAAAATCATACTTGGAATTTAAAAAATCTCAAATCCCAACTTTATTTTTATTCGAAACACAAATTGTCTCAAATACTAATCTGATTTTTGCCTGCTTCACTGCTTGCATCTCTTTTCTAGTTTTCAAAGGCCCTTTTTCTTTTATTCTCCATTCACATGACAACTTGCAACTCATCCACTTGTTTTGTTTTCTTTTGTTTTTCATTTTTATTTTTGGTTTATTTTTTAGATTGTTTGTTTCCCGGGAAACTTCGTGATTCTTTATAATTTGTTCAGAAATTAAGTATCATTTGGGACTGTTAGGGATTATTTAATTTTGATTAAGCAAGCTGTTTTGTTGTTTAGGAATTTGAGATTTATTGTGAACACATTTTCTGATTGTTCAACTAATTCTGAAGATTGAGTCTCTTTAAATAATATATTATAAAATTGATCATGCACTGTATATGATTAATAGCAAACCAATAACTGTACGCATCTAATACCTGAACTACGAAATTAGAGGTCTTAATGTTCGGATATCTGATCAATTGTGTCGAAATTAAAACTTATTATATACAATATAAGATATTATTCATAACCAAAAAATTCATGATGGTATTGTATTTGAAACTGATCGAAAATTCAGATATTTGATACCGACCGAAATAACCGAAAATTTTAAAAAATAAATAAAAATTAATTTTTATTTTATTATTATTATAATAGTTATTTGATTTTTTTTAAATTTTTTGGTCGAATATCCGATATCCAATATGAAAAAGAACCAAAACCAACTGAAAATCATTTCGTTTACTAATTTTTATTGGCAATCTTGTATAGGAAGTGTTGATTATATTATTATTGCACATATAAAATGAAGAACAAAAACAACAGAAATGCAAACCAACTCTTAATAAGATTATTTAAACTAATAAAGGTGATTATTTAAACTAATAAAAATGAAGCAAATCCCCCACATTAAGGTGATTGATTATAATCCTTTTGTTTTTATGTGTTAATTTTCTTGAATAGATGTTTTTGGCAAAAATTGAACCACAAAAGCTTGGAAACACAATTTATTTCACTCATCTTTTTTCTTCAAGTATAGCATAATCTACAGACGTATCTAATATGGTTTGAAAATTTATATAAGATCTTACTCACACGATAACATAAACTCTCAAATTTGTAGATTTTTTTTTTATTCGAGACGATAAATTATCTCGAATCCTAATCGGATTTTTTTATAACAATTATAGTATGCCAAATCCTACATAAAATGCGTGTCCCGATCAAACTTCTAGATTTTTTACAAGTCTAACAAATAAAAGCAATTAATACTGAAAAATGAAAAGGATTAGATAAGGCAATTCTCCAGATTTGGACATATGCCACCTCCTTTTCTTGTGATATGATGATAAGATTCTTAAAGATTGATATCTTTCTTTTATTTGTTCATAATTTTATATTTTATTAAAGGCCTGCTTCACTGCTTGCATCTCTTTTCTAGTTTTCAAAAGCCCTTTTTCTTTTATTCTCCATTCACATGACTACTTGCAACTCACCCACTTGTTTTTTTTTTTACATTGTTTGTTTCCTGGGAAACTTCGTGATTCTTTATAATTTATTCAGAAATTAAGTTTCATTTGGGACTGTTAGGGATTATTTAATTTTGATTAAGCAAGCTGTTTTGTTGTTTAGGTTAGGAATTTGAGATTTATTGTGAACACATTTTCTAATTGTTCAACTAATTCTGAAGATTGAGTATCCTTTAATAATATATTATAAAATTCATCATGCACTGTATATGATTAATAGTAGCAAACCAATAATTGTACGCATCTAGTACCTGAACTATGAAATTAGGGATGGTAATGTTCAGACATCCGATCAATTGTGTCGAAATTGAAACCTACTATATATAATATAAGATATTATTCATAATCAAAAAATTCACGGGTGAAATCTATATTTGAAGATCGAGTCTCCTTTAATAATATATTATAAAATTGATAACGCATTGTATATGATTAACAGCAAACCAATAATTGTACCTACAATGCATTTAGTACCTGAACTATGAAATTAGGGATAATAATATTCGGATATCCGATCAATTTTGTTGAAATTGAAACCTACTATATACAATATAAGATATTATTCATAATCGAAAAATTCATGGATGGTATATGTATAGTCCGACCCGATCGAAAATTCAGATATCTGATACTGACTGAAATAACTGAAAATTTAAACAAAAATTTAAACAAAAATTAAAATTTATTTTAATTATTATTAATATAATATATATATTTTTTTTTTGGTTGAATATCAGATATCCAATATGCAAAATACTAAAAACCATAACCAATTGAAAATCATTTCATTTACTAATTTTTAATGGCAATCTTGTATAGGAAGTGTTGATTATATTATTCTTGCACATATATAATGAACAAAAACAACAAAAATGTAAACCAACTCTTAATAAGATTATTCAAACTGATAAACGATAATGTTCAATGTTTTACATTACAGTTTTACTGATGTTTATCTCACCAGTTAGGATAAATATAGCTCATTAGATTGAATAAGATTTGTATCACTTAGTCAAGTTATCTCTAATGTATTCTTTTCCTATAAATAAAGAATCTCTCACCAGTATTTGGGATGATGCATTACATTCACATGGTATCAATAGTCTTCGGTTAATCACATTTTTCCACTATTTGTTTAATACCATGGTGGTTAACTAATTTTGTCACACCCGTCCCCTTAGGTAGAGTAGGGGTGAGACGGAGACTAGAAACTGGCAGAGTTTCCCCTGTAATATGGACTAATCCTCCAAATACAAGGAAAAATCTAAACTGAAAATAAAATATCATCATAAAACTAGGATTTCCATGATCCAACTCAACATAATATCCATAAAGGAAACACAATAACCTCAGAATCAATTAAAGGCTCAATGCCTATAACCACATAACAAATTCTCCCAAGAAATACATATCTAGATATACAGTCTCAAAACATAATAAAGACACTCTACTGTTGGCACAACCTTTCTCTACTAGCAGGAAATGATGACGAAACAGCAGATGGAAAGGATAATCTACTAAACTGCTGAACCTGAAATGTTAAGGAAAGGGGTAAGCTCACGCTTAGTGCAATGGATCACAGCTTAGTGCCGTGGATAATCAAGTAACAAAGTGGATCGAACAAGTCTTTCATAATATAAATAAATACATAAGCTGTAAATCTGTTTATTCATCTATATGCACAACCTCATGACAATATGGCAAAGCTGGCAACATGGGGCTTCCCCACGGCAAAACTGGCATCCGGAGCAAACTGGCAACGTGAGACCTCATCTCACGGCAATAACTGGCAACATGAGACATTATCTCACGGCAATAATCTGGCACATATAAGTACACGGGGTGCATCCTAACATAAAAATCATTTACAAAATCCATGCTCATATATCTCAAATCATGCAAGTTTCTCATATATCACAAACACATGATTTCAACATAATCAATATTCGATCCATACCTTATAGCAAAATATATAAACTTTCTGAAAACAAACTCATTTAATGCATTACCTTAAAATTCATTTAAGAAAACATACATACTATATACTTTTGAAAACATCAATGTTACAGGTTTATCCACGCACCTGGTGAGCTGACTACTGAGAAAGGAACTATGCAGCAGGACCGTCCCTGCTTATGGTATCACGATCACCTAAAGAGATAAAAGAATTTACTATAAGGAACATAATCTTAATCTAGAAAATGTGATAGAACATGAAAGAAACGTGATTCGGTCGCTCTCGAAAACTTAACTAAAATTAAGATTCGGAGGTCCGTTACTACTCGGAATGGTCTGAAATTCGCGGAGGAGACTCGGGAAATCGGCACGGAGACATTGTACTGCGCGTGGTGGCCACGCGCCGTTCACCCAAGCCGCGCGTGGGCCTCACGCGCCGCCACATAAGGTGCGCGTGAGCGCCACGCGCCGGTCGGATGGGGAAAAATCTGACGGCCGTGCATTCCTCTCCCTCTCCCGGATCTAATGTCGCTGACGGTTTGTCGATCGGAGTTCCGGATCAACGGGAAATCGAGAAAAACCATAAAAAGTTTCTTACCGAGATCTCTTCAAAAATTGGAAGTTTCCCAAGGTGAAACCACCACCAAAATGATCCTCTCAACGAGATCTACACTTTTCCTTAAGGACTCGGTCTGATTTGAACTACGGATCGGGACCGAAACTTCTCTTTTCTCTCTTTTCCTTTTCTTTCTCTCTCCCTCACGTCTCTCTCTGACTCTTCTTATCTTTCTTTCTTTCTTATCTTTCTATCTTTCTTATCTTTCTATCTTCTATTTTTTTTTTATTATAGGAAGAGGTGGCTGCTGAGCAAAAATTAGGGTGTGCGTGTGTGCGTACAAAATATATACTTATATGTCAAAATTCGTTTGCCACCCTAAACTTGATCTGAACCGCATTTTAATTCCGACTTCCACAAACTTAATAATTTAATCCTTAAATTTATTTGGGGTGTTACAAATTTGTTCCTCTCCTTGAGAGTCAGGACTTATCACGATTTTCACATATTACGTAAGCGCATATATTGCTCAAGTAATATAAAAGTTATTGATCTCTCGAAGACTTATCACATACGTTACTATTTTATTTTTTTGAAATTGTTGGAAACCTCACTGTCAAATCACTTCTTTCGGGCTTAAGCGGAGTAGGTAAAATCTTCGGCTATCTCAGGCTCTTACAAGAAACACACTTCATGGATTCGAACCCAAGACCTCAAGGTGAGATCCTGAACTCTACACCGCCAAGCCACGCACCTTGGGGGCTACTAATTATTAAGAGTAACTACCTATGAGTATCTAATTGAAATTAAATATGATTTTAAATTGAGTTTAAACTAAAGGTAAAGAAAATAAATATAATTATGATAATTTTCAAAGACAATCAATGAGAAGAAGACATTTAAGATTGTGAATTCACCCAATATCATTATGAAAATGAAGCAAATCCCTTATATTAAGGTGATTGATTATAATCCTTTTGTTTTTATGTGTTAATTTTCTTGAATAGATATTTTTGGCAAAATTGAACCACAAAAGCTTGGAAACACAATTTACTTCACTCATCTTTTTTCTTCAAGTATAGCATAACCTAAAGACGTATCGAACATGGTTTGAAAATTTATACAAGATCTTACTCACACGATAAGATAAACTTTCAAACTCATCCCTTACATTAGGAAAAAAATATTATATTTACCACTATTAGTTCCATATTTGTTGGCAATGTCCGTAACAAAATGAGTTCAATTGAATTGTAATGAGTCTTGAAGATCTCTGAGTAATTGGACCAGTATTTGGACAAAATCATATGGAGATATCATAGCGATGTTTACTCTTTTGAATATTCCAGAAGATTTAGAGCTTCAATTGATATGATGTTAGTTGCATTGGAAAGTAGACTCCAAGATGATCATGTGCATATAAATAACGCATGATTTGGCCAAGAGACGAGAAAGTTACAAGCGTTTTAAATTGCACCTCAAAACCAATCCGCGACCTGCGTTCGAGTTGCGTTCTTATTTGCGTTCAAACGCATGGAGGCAGAAACTTTGTGTTTGATGTGCGTTCGAATGTCCATGCGTAAGTAGGTTATTTTGGACATGTTTTTAAGCCAAATTAGCACTAGGAATCCTTTGTCTTTGCCCTACTTATATAAACAAACAATGAGCCAGCTTCACAAGTGTTAAGAACACATTATCTTGAGCCAAAAATATTCATAGTTTTTCAACCTTCTTTGTTTCTCACCTTGAAGACTCTTTTGATTTTTCTATCTTTTTTGCCTTGGTGAGTTCCATCTTTGATTTACCATCAACACAACAAACCCAAATTTTTAACCTTTCAGACTTCTCAATGAGGAAGATTGGTAGTCGGAGTTCCGGCGTTCAAAGTTTGCAGAGTTGATCCATTCAGAGATTTCAGAGGTTCTGAAGAAAATCGTAGGGTACGGGCTCAGGGAGTTCTTTAAGTTCTTGTAGTTTATAGGTACTAGAGTCGGTGAAGTTGCCACCATAGGTCTTTTATCATCGCTGTAAGTATTTCTATATTATATTGGATTTTGCGCTGGTAGCCGAGATATCCGGAGGAGTGATTTTTTACTCGCACGAGTTTTACACTTTGTCATCAAAATTATTGTGTTGATTTTGATGGAGTTGGTGCTTGGAGTGTCAATCTGATTTGTATATTTTATTATTTATTAATAAAATAACTACATTTTTCATTTCATACATTATAATGGTATTGTCATTACGCGTATTGAATTAATATATCGACGTGCTAAGAATGACATCGACCTTAGAATAGTCTTGACACTAGGTGTAAACTATTCTTAAGGTAAATATTCATAGTCGTTAGTTTTGGAATACGGTCGAATTCCTATAACCTAGAAGACTAGCACATGTCATATATTGGAATTGGAGTTTCAATGGTTTAACGTGATGTACCATGAGTTTTGGAAACTCGTATAGACATGTGGGTATTCGTTGGAGCGAATACTGAATGACTCATAGGTGATTCCTAAAAGTTGGAAGTACACACTACCGTCAATAGGAATATCCTCGAGTCGAGTAGCATATGTAATCCTTTGACTATAGGATAACATTGATTTTGTGTGAGATCCTCCACACTTAGATGCCATGTATGTCGGAAACTTTTCATGGTCTGGCCTCTAGATGTTCGTTGGGGTGGACCGATGCACTCAGTAATCAAGTGCGAAGCAAGATAGGATCTGTCGGCTCATATGTGTACCATAAGGGGTTTAGGTATCCATGTGAGTTAAGTCACGATTCTTAAAGACTTTGGCCAAAGCAGATCGCATCAGTTGTAAAGAATCGTGGACATGTCGACATGAGATGTGCGCCTTGGAAACTTGACGGTATATTCTATGTTTCCTAAGCACAACTCGGATAGCCTACAACGAAGGGATTGTTAAACATATGTGATGACATCGACTTGTATAGTTCAGAAAGGTCGTTCGTGTTCTTCGCGAATTCGGAGGTGGCCGAATTGCGTACATATTAGCTAGCTTATATGATGAACGTGTCTGAACTTAGAGAGTCTCAATATGAAATGTACTCGTTAAGCACTTTGGTAGCCAATTAATTTTTGATAACAGATAATATTCGATATTATAATTATCAACTAAGATAATCAAATGTTATTGGATAACATTGATTATTTACTTTGACCTAATTGAATTAATTGGATTAATTCAATAATTACACAAGGGCTTAATTGTAAAATCATAATTATCTCTACCATTTGAGGATATTATGGTAATTGTAAGTATGTAATAATAGGTGGTTTTAGCTTGATTTAATTGGATTAAATTAATGTGGCAAACATTTAACTAATCTATTTCCTAATCCTTGGCTTGATTTAATTGGATTAAATCTAAGTGAGAGACAATGGAGATTACTCACACCTAATTATAAATATTTGGATAAATTAGATTAAGCTCACTTAAAAGTTGATTACAACTTTTATTAATTAAAAAACTGTCTAAGTTTTGCTATAAATAGCAAGCTTTAGGAAGGTTTTAATTACAAGATCAAATACAAGCATAAGCAAATTCTTGAGAGATTAGCCTAAGTTGGAGAAGTGTTTAGAGAAGCGTGTGAGGTCTCTACAACATTTCATAAATTAGAAATCAAGATTGGATCTTGAAGTGAAGCTTGGAAGCATTGGAAACAAGATTGGATCTTGAAGTCAAGCTAGCACACCTTGGAGGTTCTCCAACAATTTCAACAATGAGAAGTAGATTGGATCTTGCATCAAGCTTACTAGGTAATGTTTGATCTTCTCCTAAGCTATGTTTATTTGTGTATTATATGCATGATCACATATCTTAATATTGAATAAGGCTAATCAATTGTGTTAGGATACTTTAGAAGTATAAACACAACATGCTTGTAATTAGGTCAGAGATGTTCATGTTGGACATGAAATAATTAATTAGAGTTTGGAACTCTAGATTAAAGCTTAGAGCTATGGCTACCATTCTAGATTCACTTGATCACCTTTATGTGGACTAGAATTGTTCATGAGACATTTCTAATTGGGATTCTAAAATGGTTTGTGTATTGGATTCAAAATTTACGAAAATGCGTATTTAGAATAAATTTATGAATTTTGAAAAATATTTGATATTTTGAAAAATTAGATTTTTATTCTATAACATGTGTTTATTTTGGTTTTGAAATAAAAAATTAATTTTGAGTATTTTTGAAGTGTTTATGAAAGACCGGAAGCAATTATGATAATAGACCCTAATTACATCAGCTCTCTGGAAATTCCAGAGAGTTGTGCATTTGAAATGAAAAGAAGCAGCAAACAAAAACATTAGAGAAGAAAAAAAAAAGTGGTTGTGGGCTACAGTGCCGCGCGCACTGTATCGCGCGCGTACGCGCACTGCGCGCGTTAATTTTGTTTTGTTTTGTTCGGGAGCTTCCGGACTTCGATTCAACCCGGTTTTTTCCTATACACTCGTAATGGAATATAATATTTCATTAAATAATTTAAAATTACACTCATACTTGATATCCATGGGTTAGACCCATTTCCGCTGCCCGGGGCACCGATCCGACCCTAGGGGTTCCACAAATGCTCCAACATAATGGTATCAGTAGCAAAGGCTTAACCACACAACACATGTTTTGAATCTATACCATAGTAATTTTAATTTAATTATGCATAAGACATATTGGATATGTATTGCATGTTTTAATTTAAAACTTTGACCTAATTAAATTAATGACTTGATTGTCATAAATCTCCTGTGATTAGGTGATTACTTTAATAATAGTATTAATAATGTTGGAGTATTATTGGATGGTCCGTCTTGTCAATACGGAGATGAATGGGTTCTTACTACTTATATCAAATATCGTCATTAGTATGAGGGTATAAATGCTCGGATCTTAGGTCGTTCTGGTAAAATATTAGATGTAGCGTGATGAGTTGACGTAGTCACCCAATATCATCATTAGTGTGAGGGTGTACATACGAAGCTTATTAGGGCACATTGACAAGTACACACCTAGAACACGTCTTAATCCAATATCGTCATTAGTGTGAGGATAAGAAACGGTTCAGGACCAAACTAGGAGTCATATAAAGTGATTGACCTTGAAGGTCTACCTAATGAGTTTACAAAGGCCAATATCGTCATTAGTGTGAGGCTGGAGTAAATGTCATGGGATCCACTTCCCGCTATGAAATTTTGATAGTCAAATATCTATTTTTCCATTAAGGGAGATTACAGAATTATGTAAAGTAGTGTGAGGACACTAATAGATTTAAAATTCCATAATCAATTAGTGTTATCACTTTTGAAATGAAAATTGTTCTGCTACTACTCAAAGATGTTGTCTTGTAGATGGCTGCCACTAATCCATTGATGAAACTTTTGGATTCCAATAAGCTAAAAGGAGCCGAGAACTATTTCGAATGGCAAATGAACATGCGCCTTGTCTTGGAGTATGAAAAGTTGACTTATATCATGATCAATCCACTGCCTGTTGATATCGATCCTGACTCCACTACAGAAGAGCGAGAAACTTTTGATAGGTGGAATGATGATAACCTGAAGGTGAAATCCTACATCTTAGGATCGATGGTTTCAGATTTACTGAGACAGTACATTGAAGTACCGGATGCTTGGAGCATCATGCGAACACTCAAGGAGTTGTTCGACGTAAATCAAGAGATGGAACTTTATAGAATGTCTAAGGAATTGTTCTGTGCTGAACTCAAGGAGGGAGGAGCTGTCAGCACTCATGTTTTGAACATGATTGACCAAATTCGATATCTTGAACGACATGGCATTGTGTTTGATGAAAGGTTAGGCCGTAATTTGATTCTGTCTTCCTTGCCTGGTTCTTATGCTGGCTTTGTATTGAATTTCCATATGCATTCGATGCAAGCCACATACGAAGAACTTCATAACATGCTTCGCACGGCGGAGCAAGATTTGAAGAAACACAACCCCACACTGTATCTCCATGGTGGAGCTAGCTCTTCAAAGACTTCTGAGAAGTCAAAGAAAATCAAGATGGGGAAGAAGAAGATATCAAAGAAAAACTCCAAGAAGCGCAAAGGCGCAAAACCGAAAGTAGCTAATGATCAATATCTACAATGCAAGAAATCTGGACACTGGAAGAAAGACTGTCCAGAGCTAAAAGCAGGACCCTCAGGTACGCTTTGTATTTTTCCAATTATTGACATCTCATTAGCCTTAGATGTAAATAGTGGATGGGTGTTAGACACTGGCAGTCCCACTCATATTTGCAATTCCCTGCAGGAAATGAGGGTTAAACGAAGGCTGAATAAATGGGAGATCCAGCTTAGAGTTGGCAATGGCGAGACATTGGATGTCAATGCCATATGAATTGTTGTTTTAGATCTCCCAAATGGATGTAAATTAGATTTGCATGACTGTTATTATGTTCCCTCACTTATCAGACAAATAATATCGCTGCCAATATTAGATAAAGAGGGATATAAAATAAACATTAAGGATGAAACTTTATGTTTGTATGATAAAGATAATTTATTGAAATGTGAATGTTCTTTATCAAACGGTCACTATATTTTGGAAACATGTAGAGATGTCTTTAATATAGAGAAAAATACAAATAGGAAGTCTGAACTAAATAATACTGAATTATGGCATATGAGATTGGGCCACATAGGTGTTAGACGTCTATCCAAATTGGTAAATGATGGTTTGATTGAAAATCTTACCTTAGATTCTTATCCGATTTGTGAGTCATGTATCCAAGGAAAGATGACAAATGCCCCATTTCAAGGTGTTGGACACCGTGCTGGAGATTTACTGGAGCTAATACACAGTGATGTGTGTGGTCCATTAAATCATGCCGCTCATGATGGTTCGGCATATTTTGTGACTTTCACAGATGACAAGTCTAGATATGGATATGTCTATCTGATGAAACATAAGTCGGAAACATTTGAGAAGTTCAAAATATTCCGAAACGAAGTAAGTAGAAAAACAAACCAGTAAATTCATCAAATTCCTTAGATCAGATCGAGGTGGTGAATACATGAGTGAAGAATTCAGAAATTATTTAAGAGAGAATGGAATTCTCGCCCAATATAGCCCACCAGGAACACCTCAACACAATGGAGTGTCTGAGAGTAGAAATCGTACTTATTGGATATGGTGCGATCCATGATGAGCTATACAGATATTCCTTAATACCTTTGGGGTTACACTTTACAAACTGCTGCCTGCATACTTAATAGGCTTCCATCGAAAGATGTTTCTACGACCCCATATCAGATATGGTTCGATAGAAATCTAAGTCTTAAGCATTTAAAGATTTGGGGTTGTCCTGCATACGTAAGAATTACGCAGCGGGATAAACTAGCACCCAGATGGTATAAATGTAGGTTCGTTGGATATCCTGATAATTCCATTAGATATCAATTCTACGATTCCGAGCAACGAAATGTATTTGTTGTTCGCTTTGCAACTTTTCTTGAAAAGCAATTTTTGAGAGAAAGTGGGAATTAAACTTGATGAGTTTGATCCCAACAGTAAAGAACCCGAGATGGAACCAGAGATCCAACTAGGTGAATGATCTACAACACAAGTTCTACGTAATTCGAATAGAATATCAAGGCCTCATGAGAGACTATTTTTAACATCTGATGTGAGCCTTGATGTTCTCCTCTTGGAGGAAACAGATCCGACTATGTATAAGGAATCGATATTGGATATCGATTCGAGAAAATGGCAGGAAGCCATGAAATCCGAAATGGATTCAATGCATGCCAATCAAGTCTGAGACTTAGTTGAACTTCCTGAATGAGTTAAACCTATTGGCTGTAAATGAGTTTACAAAAGGAAGCGAGTGCCCGATGGAAAGGTGGAAACCTTTAAGGCCCGACTGGTAGTGAAATGTTACACTCAACGTCCTGGGATTGACTATGAGGAAACTTGTTCACTCGTGCAGTACGCGCGCGCACTGCGCGCGGTAATTTTATTTTGCTTTGTTCGGGAGCTTCCGAACTCCGATTCAATCCCGGTTTTTTCCTATACACTCGTAATGGAATATAGTATTCATTAAATAATTTAAAATTACACCCATACTTGATATCCATGGGTTAGACCCATTTCTGCTGTCCGGAGCGCGATCCGACCCTAGGGGTTCCACAAATGCCCCAACAGATTTTGTGTGGTTGAATTATTTTCTGGATTGTTATTTTTGCCTTATATTATATTTGCTTAGAATTAAGGTTGCTTATTGAGAATCCATAGACACATTAATTAGGAATTATCTTAGTTAATTGTGATTAATTCCGCATAGGGTCAGAACTTTAGATAAATACGAACTTTCAATTGGTATCAAAGCCTAAACGCGATCATTTACCCGTTTAGCTATGAAACATAGTCAACCCTTAAATTATCTCTCATTATTTGATGGGACTGAATATTTACATTGAGAGGTTTGCATGAGGGCATTCCTTAAGTCCTTAGATGAGAGGGTCTGGATGTACGGGTGAAAACCTCTCGTAGTTTTGATTGATGAGGTTTCTTCCCCTAAAGATAAACTGACCTAGACTAATGATGAATTTGATGCTAGCAACATGAACAGCAAGGCAATTTTCAAAGACAATCAATGAGAAAAAGACATTCAGGGTTGTGAATCCACCCAGTATTATTATAAAGATGAATTGGTTTTCCTAGATTCGTGTAATAAATTGGGTTATTAACCTGGAACACTAAGATATCCACAAGCCTTTTTCGATGGTTATGTGCAAATATTCATAGTAAATTAATTAACTATATTTCTATGTCAACTAAGTAACCACAAATTCATTAAGATCATGTTTTAATTATGGCTACACACGCCCTACAAATACATTTCTATCATGTACGAAAATCCCTAAGAAGAGATCGCGTGCTATTGAATCTAAGGTTAAACCTAAAATTTCTTTGTCAAGTTCAATTAAGTTCACCACATCAATCACATTGGTGATCAAGTAATAGGAAGCATTAAGAACAAGATTCAAGAAATAAGCCAAAACATCACTTAGAATATAAGGAAAATCAATTTATAAACTTAAAATATCGGGTTTCATTACAACCTCAAATTAGAGATTTACTTACTACACATGCTCAAAAACTCTAAATAAATAATCAATTATAAGAAAAACATCAAGGAAATAAAAGGAAGAAGAAACTATGTCGATATCGCCAGTTCTTCGCTCCATGTTGTTGAGTTTCAGTGATGTGCTTGCTTGATGTGTTTTGTCTTCTCTCAAAAAATCTCTTTGGAGGCTTCAAAATTATTTTATGAGACTTCCTTCTAGGTTTTGGGACGAACTTAAGTTTATATAGGAGGTCCCAGGTGTATTTCTTGATAAAAAATCGAGTCCTGGACAATCGGGGCTGAAATTGACGCACACTTTGCTTTCATCGGCGCTTCGCGACACGCCAATCGCTCTGCTCTGTGTCTGCTTTGTCAACTAGTTTGACTCAGAATTTGGTCTGATTTGCTCCATATTTTGCCGTTTCTATCCCTTATTACTTCTATTGAGTCTTGATATTATTTTTACCTGCAAAACGAACCCAAAACACATCAAAACACTCATAAAATTTGAGATAACTCACAAAATATCAAATTAAAGAGGCGAGAAAATATATGCATATTGGTCCCTTGTCAAAGATCTCATGCGATTTTCTTGATGGTTCCTCCTCTATTCCTGCTTCTCAGATTCGTGAAAGGCATCACCTTATTCCCAATCCAGCCTATACCCAATGGCGTGCCCAAGACAGAATTTTGCTCAGCCTTCTGTATGCTTCTCTCACCGAGGAATGCATGGCTGACGTACGTCGTCAACTCTGCTTCTGCTCGTGATGCCTGGCTCACGCTTGAGAACTCATTCTCTCACAGCTCCAAGACTCGGGAGATTCAGCTGAAGGATGAACTGCAGCTGATGCAGCGTGGCTCACACACTGTCACGGACTATGCTCGGGCGTTTCGTTCCCTTTGTGATCAGCTCAGTGCGATTGGCAAGCCGGTTGACGACACCGATAAGGTACGTACACTGGTTTCTTCGCGGCTTAGGATCTGATTTTAAAATTTTCTCTACCTCTAAGTTATCACAGATGCCGCTGCCGTCGTTTGCCAACCTGGTCCCAAAGCCCTCAGCCACGAGCTGTTCCCTCGGTCACTCCCTGGTGACTCTTCTGTCCAGACAGCCTTTGTTGCTCAGCCTGGTCCCTCTGGCCCCTCTGCTGGTCGCGCCAAGTTTGCTCCCTCTACTTCCAGCTCCAGTCAGTCCAAGGGCTCAGTCGTGACATGTCAGTGGTGTGGTAAGGCTAAGCACTCTTGCTAAATTTTTTTAAACCCGGGTGTATGCTGATCCAGGTCGGATTCAGATTTTTTTCTAATCCCTACGTCTAATCAATAGAAAATATTTTCTAAAAAAATATTAGAAGCGCCATTAAACATCTAAAAATATTTTCCAAATAATATTTTAAGACAATAACCAAATATCGGAAAACACTTTCCTTTTTAAAAATATTTTTCATTGAAAATACTTTACTTAAGAAAATTATTTTAGGTCAAAACAAATAAACTCTTGGGGTATTTAATAATATTGAATTCTTCATTATCTAAATGATCGAAATATCAACATCATTGTCTTTAAACTCTCGGCGGTAGGAAATTTTCTAAATAAATGGTATATATTTATAGGGAATGAAATGATATGTTCTTTAATGTGAAATGACATAACCATTTAGGTTGAAAGAGAACCTTGAAGAGATTATGTTCTTTAATAAGAAAAATGACACTACTCTTAAGGTTGAAATGTTTCATTGGAGGGTTATAACCCTTAAATGAATGTATTTATTGACAGAATGATAAATTTTCAAAGGCAACGGTATCTTTTCAAATACAACCCTTCATGTCTATAAATAAGTCCATTGAGTTCTTCTTTGTGATCCATTGAGTTCATCTCTGTGATTCATATTTACAATCAATTAATTGCATTCAAAGTTAGGCATAATAAAGAAGTAAATGTCTACATATTAGAGAGAGTTTTCATCATTTTCAAGTTCAAGTTTTTGATCAAAAGGAGTGTCCATTAATCAAGAAGCAACCAAGCATCCCGAAAGAACGTTAGCCACAAGAGATTATTAGTGCATTGAGGCGGAGTTAATAAGTTCTTAAAGACAAATACTCTCTCGACTTGGTTTAAGTTTATCATCTTTTACATAATATTTTCCAAGTTTTTCTAACACTTGTGTTTGTGTTCAATTTAAAATTTTGCATGAGATCATTAATGCATGTAAAAGTGATAAATAACACATTCTGCCCAACACGAACATCCATTTGGCACCTGCCAAAGACGCTCTATTGCTCAAGTTAGCCGAGTGAAGGTGATTAATATTTTACACTGAAAGTTGTAAACTATAAGTCAGAATGATTGAACTCTGAATCGACAATATAAGTAGAAAATATGCTGGGTATTTTTGAATGGAAGAATACTCTTTTTTGGCTGTTGCTAATGTACTTTGGACATTCATTTGTGACGTTTAATGAATTTATTAGACATTCGGTTTGATGGTGGTGAAAAATTTTAAATGTAAAACTGCCTAAAACTGAAGAAAAATACTGGGGCATGCCCAAAAAGGCAAATCAGAACGGCCCAAAACTGAAATACTAATTGCTTAAAATGAAGTAAATTGCTGAGCAGGCTTGTAGGACAAGTGACTGATCCTGTCTCCTTCAGAATTTAGAAAGTCATGCCTAATGACAGTGATATATATAGACTATAGAGCTCCACAGGACCACATAGAACCTACCCAAAACATTGGGGCTGCTTTGCTTTTGACTTGGTTTTACAGGTTACAGCTGAGTGGTGTTTTTTTTTTTTTTTTTTTTTTAATTGTTGTAAATTTTGTGTTCAAATCATTCATTTTGGACTTAAATAGAATGGGTAAAATTTTCGACCGTCTCAAGCTCTTACAAGAAACGTAATCACTGATTTCGAACACATGATCTTAAAATGAGATCTTAAATCTTACATCACCAAATCACGAGTCGTGATCTTACAGTGTAACATCAAAATTCAAAGTAAATGGTATGTACATCAAAATTCAAAGCAAATGGTATGTTGTATCAATGGGAGACATAATCATGAAAGAGCCAAAAGCACCGTTTGTATTTAATTAATACAACTAAATCATATAAGCATATTGTTTGTGACCACACAACCGATGGAAATACATTGTATCCAACGTAGAGATTACCCAATTTTCAAATATTTATTCCAGGGCTATACCTAATTCTATTTCTTTTAATCTTGTTTCAAGTTAAACGTTCCGGATTCGTTCAAATTTAATTATCCGAATTTCACTTTCAATATTGGATAACTGAGTAATTCCAACGGATGCACGGGTGACATGATTTACCAATAAAATAATAAATTATATGTATAGTTTAATATCATTTTTTTTAATATTTTAACACATATGATAATAAATTATTAAATTATTATACAGATAATTTGATACCTCCATTATATTATAAATTTTCTCCGGATAACAAGATTCATTAGCGAAACTACATTTATTTCAAGTCGAAACACCCCTCACTCATACTCAAAATGTGGAAAAACAACCACGTGTGATTGAGTGTACACGACTTAAGAAGTAACTTTAGTTTTCCTCTTCTATATTCACAAGGGAGAATACTATTTATGTCTTTAATTTTTTTTTTTTCAAGTCTATTTTTTTTTTACAATTACCTATTAGATCCATGTTATTTAGAGATAGAAAATCTTGAAACTCGATCAGGATTCGAGATTCTATACCAAACAATACATAATTTGAAATGAAAAATCGACACAAGTAAAAATTTCAGTTACGATTTATGACGATTTTTCGGTTCGATTAAAAAGATCAATCGATATTTATGATAATTTTTCATCACGTATCATAATCGGGACTAGAGGGATTAGACGAGATATCTCAATTATCATCCCCACTATTGGTCTGTCCGGGATTAAAAAAACTCGGGTTGGGCTTTATAATGATAGGCTTGGCTCGGGCCCGGCCTTAAAAATAAAAAAATAAAAAATAATTGTTAATTCTTATATCTTTTATATCTTTTATTCTTAAGTTGATGCATATACCTTTGAACAATTGATACTTCATCATTGACTTCTTGTTGATATATTTTAGTATATAATAATTGGATTATTACTGATTTCGATTATTAAAAAATCGAGCCAGAAAAAACATGAGCCCAAGACTGGAAGGGTCGGGCCGAGCTTTTCCATTGATTTCCGAGCTTGAACTGGGCATGGAAAAGCCCAAGCCTAACTCGACCCATTGTTACACTTAGCTATTATTTTCTTTTGACTTAGGGTGCATTTGATGGAGCGTTACCAAACGGATAAATTAACGCTGCTCACAAAATCATAATTGTACAACATGAGATTATTTTTTGACGCTAAATTATACTTTAACATTTTTTCTATAACTTATAAGTTAGCTTATACTCTCTGAAAATACTCTTTACCAAAATATACCTTTAATCAACACACCCTTAGGGAAGATAATGTGACCAAAATACATAAAGCAAGAAACATGACACAAATTTAATTATAAGATTGATCTAATAATTATGCTAACATAATGTATTGAAAATAATCATGGATTGACCATAACTTGATCTTCTTCATCTTTCTTCCTACCACTAATCCAATTTGGATTGTGCTTGAATATCCATCTCCATCCTTTGAAACTTTTTCTGCTCCTTTTGATCCCTCTTTCATTCACTGCAATTCTACATGAACCACCACCATGACTCAACATCCCATCTCTACATTGATGATCACTTGCCACAAACTCACCACCACCACCACCTGAGTTTGAATCTGATGACAAATCAAACTTCAAATCAATGAAACCTGAATCTTCCCCACCAGTGAAGTAACTCTCTTTAAGGAAAAACAAACGTCTATTAGCAGCATTAGTACTCCTATTAAAATCACTTCCAAAATCAGAATCCACAACAGAGCTATCCCTCTTTTGATCACTATCAAAGCCACTCTTTCTTGGCTCTGCTTCACTAAACCCACTTCTCCTTTCAGGATCAAACATTAACCCAGCATTAACACCAGAGCTTCTAGCAGCTGAAATTGAACTCCTTGCCCCTGAATAACAACTCATCACATCACCACCATCCTCTGAAGCTGAACCCAACAATCCACCTCCTCTAAAGCTACAAAGAGACCTTGATCTTGACACCCCCATATAATCAACAACCCACAAATCACTTTTCTCTTTATTATTATTATTATTACTACTACTTCCCTTTTGCTCTTTCTGAACAACCTCCCAAATCTCCACAACCCATTCTTTTTCTTCATCTCAACACAGCTGCTGTTACTTCTTTTGAGCAAAATAACATCTTCAGCTGCAGGTTTCTCTGTTTTGAATTTTGGGTTCAAAAATTCATTTTTTTTCTCATTTTCAATGAGAAATGAGACTCGCCCAACACTGCCCACTTCAACACTGCAGGAATTGCGATTGGAATAAGAGAGATCAGAGCAAGAACATGAAGAGAGGCGCTGCTCACCACAATCTGAACAAACCAACTTCACTAAACGATCTTTAAGACAGTATGCACATATCCCAACTGAAGATGATTGTGGATGCTTCTTGCATGGAATAAGATCAGATGATGAACAGCTATAATCTTGAAAAAACTCACTGCTATTGCTGTTACTATACACTTCAACAGCTTTGCCTCTGTCTTTCATCGCCACTAAATTCAATTGGTAAGAAAGATCTAATGAACACAGAATTTAAAAAGATAAAAGAATGAAAATGGTTAGCGATTTGAAGTGGGCAAGCTACTTTGACATTTTTAGATACATGGAGTGCATAGAGAGGCAGAGGCGTTAACTTTATGTTTAATTAGCAAAAATTTAAATTGAAATTGGAAAAAGAAAAAAGAAAAAAGAAAAAAGAACAGTGTTGATAAGATAAAGCAGTGATGTAGAAAGCAAGCAGAGCACTTGGTTGTTGGTTCTGTGGGTATAATTGTGCATGGAAAATAATGCAACCGCTAATGTTGATTGAGTTTAAGGAGTTGCTAAACAATCTTAAATTCAATTCAATTCAATTCAATTATCGCCAGTGGCCTTATTGGTAACCCGTGTCACTCACCAAGTGAGAGACATGGGTTCGACTCCCCACAAAAGCAGTAGGAACTCAAAACCTTCATCTTTAGGAGGAATAAGTCCTATATGAGAGTTGATTCTCAAACTGTGTCTTGGTTGATTTAGAATTTATAAGTCTCGAGCTACGTCTCGGTTGATTTCTGGACAGTGTTATAATTGTATGTATCTAGAATCCCAGTTGATAGCATATTATAATATATGTAGTTTGTAATAATTCAAAAAAAAAAAAAAAATTCAATTCAATTCTCTCTCTCTCTAAATGATGGTGGATACCTGTCACACTAAAGTTTAGCCCATTTATTTTAACATATACTTGAAAGGTAATTAAAAAAAAAATAGAGATGTAATGAATAATTATCAAAATAAAAATTAAGGACTTAGAGATCATTTTCAGTATTACAGAATCCGTAGCCCCCACCTCAAAAAGTCTTTAAATCTTGTGGTTTGATTTCAATCTCATCAAACTTTCACTTGTTTTTTTTTTTTCAAACTTTTTTCCCAAGATTTGCTCCACTTTAGTTTCTCTCATGGGTCTTGACTTTTTTCTACAAGAATAATATAACTGGGTCCGGCTAACCTTTTTGCAATTAATGACATCTTCATATCATATATTACAAATTTGTGGTATTAGAGATGTTCCAACATAATACCCTAAATATAATTTTCTTTAATCAATATAATTTTTTATTTCTTTATTGATGGGTTCTTCCTATCAAGTACTAACAAAAATATGAAAAGAGGAGATGAGTTTTTATCACTTAAGTCCTTGTTGTTTGTGAAATCAAATTTAGAGAAGAGTAATGTTAAACTTTACAATTAGTATTTCAATCTCTAGCATCCCAAGTATGTTGACATTCATCCACTAAGTGGTAAAATATAGTCATAAATAATTCTACATGTTATAAATGTCATATCATACTTCATACTTATATATATTTTTGTCCCCTAACTCCTCTGGCACCGTCATGTGACACCAGAAAAATTAGAGGATTATATCTAAGTTCTCATTTTAATTAATATTTATATTAAGCCATCACTTTATTTAATATTTATAATACATTGAAATTTCGTAATACATTGAATTTAATCATTGTTTATGGTACGTTGTATTTCCACATATCTCGACATGTACAACTTATTTAAATTAATGATTATGATATATTAAATTTTCTACAAGTTTCATGTATATTTTTTGTATTTCATGTATCTCATTATGATTATATGCATATATAAAGTGATATACATGAAAGAATTTGAATATCGCACTTTTACTTTAATAGACGACTTTATTTAGTGGGACATTGGCTCTAATTTGATGGACTAAACCGGCTTTGATAAATGCTACATATCTTTTCTTTTTTTTTTTTTTGTAAAATAAAAACTGTAGTTACCCGCGGGTCTATCCATATATAGTTCTTATAAATAAGTATAACACACTCAAAAAGTGTCAAATTACTAACATAATTTCAGTTAGTAATTACCGACTGATTATCGACATTTATAAAAAGAAATTATCTCTAAAAAATAGTAATAGATTATGGATGGAAAATTCAACGGTAATATCATGATGGATTTCTTCCGTCATAAAAAAGGGACTTCATGAAATAAAAAATAATAAACTTTAACCAATTACCGATCGAAGTATTACCGACCGAATATTTAGTCGGTATTCGATCGGTAAATACTGCGCTAAAGATTAATTTGGCTTCATTTTATGGCACCAACAACTACCGATCGATTATTCGGTCGGTAATTACTAATAAAATAGGGACATAATATAATTCGATCCAAGATAATATTAATTATAAAAAATAAAAAGGAATTTTTACCGACTGAATTATGTTTCGGTCGGTAACTTATACATTTTACCGATCGAACGGTCGGTCGGTAAAAATAAAAAATTTAAAAATAATATATATATATATATAATAATAATAATAATAATAATAATAAATAATAATAATATTATTATTATTATATTATTATTATTTGTATTGCATCAATTTGTAGAATTAAATGTGGATTGTGTGGGTTTAGTTCATGCCCGCCTTTGGGTGGTATTAAGTCTTATGGTTGGTCCTAGGGATGGCAACAATACCCGGACCCGGACGACCCGGGTCTTTAAAATTAAGACCCGGGTGATTCCGGATTCAGACCCGGGTCCGGAAAAAAATAAAAAAAAAAAAAAATATAATAAATTATATATTATAAAAAAATATAAAATATTATGTATATATATATAATAGAATATTATAAAAAAATTAAAAGAATTGAAATAAAACTTATAAAATTGACAAAATATAAATATAAATATAAAATAATACAATTAAAATTAAAAAAATTAAAAAAATTAAAAAAAAAAAAAAGAAATCCGGGTAATCGGGTCCGGACCGGGTAGACCTGGGTCCGGAACCAGACCGGGGTAGCAAAAAGTCTTCCGGATCCGGATTTTGTCATCCCTAGTTGGTCCCATAATTTGTTTTTAAATGCAGTGAGTTTACCGATCGAATTATATTATGTCGGTAAAAGCTAATTTTTTTAATTTTTTTTGTAAGAAATTACCGATCAAATTATGTTTCGATAGGTAATTTTACTGACCGACTCTATTTCGATAGGTAATTTAATACCAATGATCCAAATACCGAGCGGATATTCGGTCCGTAATTTTGAGTTTTCTTTTGGTGTAATATTTTATTAAGGTACAAGAGAAAATGTGAAATTCACTTAGTTTTCCCACCTCGACAGAATTGGTGAAAACAAATTTCTAACTAAAAACATACCAATATAATTAATACATAAAAATAATATAAAGACTTTTATATGAATTTATATACATACGATCTATTAAAATAAAGTCGGCAAACCTATTAGACCGTAACGAACGGCTTGGGAAGAACAATAATACTTCACGCACAACTTTTACTTCCAAAGTCAGATCTACCAAATACCAATATAAAGCTCAACATGTCTTCTATCAACTCATGTAAATAGCCATTTGTTGATGGTGTTTTTAAGCACTATGATATTTAAGCAGCACGGGATGGGTAAAAGGGTAATTCCCTTCTCGGTCGAAATCATTAATGCCGACCCGACCACTAAGAGCACTTTATGATCGGTAACCGAGCACTTGGGTTCAGATGACCGGACAATTAAAAGATCGACAGCGGCATTCTTAGTTCAAATTACCATTATGACCGACCTCATGAAGACCGAGCATATGGCGAGGCGTGCTCCGGAAGATGACACCCTATTCTTGCGGATAAGATGACAAGTTATCCTACTTTCATGGGGAAAACTGGTGAGTCAGAGTCCTAGTAGGATAAAGAAAGTGAAGGTAGTTTTGATTAGGAATCCTTATGGGAAAAGGGAATAGTTTTGACTAGGAATCTTTATGGGAAAATGAAAGTATTTCAACTAGGAAATTCTTGTACAAATAGGAATATGATTTCTTCACCATTATAAATAGGAGGGTAGAGTGGGTGTAGAGAGGGGAAAAAAGTAACAAGTTGAGAGTTGAGAGTTGGGGGAAGGAAGTGAAAAGTTGAGATCAAGATCATTATTGTGAGACTTGTAAACAAAAGAGAGAGCTGAGAAGCGTATTTGAGTAATAAAAGTATCATCCTTTTTGTGCCCGTGGACGTAGGTCGGACCAAGATCCACCGAACCACGTTAAATCTCCTTGTTGATTGGTGCATTTATCTGTCTTTTGCTAAGTTTGCTTTTGGTCCCCCATAACCAAACAAATTCACTATTGAGGGAGGATTGTCTCGGGAGTAATATTCTCATATTGCCCTGAGACCAAAATCAGCTGTCAACAGTTGGCGCCGTCTGTGGGGAACTCAACAAAAAGCAGCTCGCGTAGTAAGACGATGGCAGAAGATGGAAATCACCGATCGTCAGAGATTTCACCAGATAGTTCGGGAAATCCAGGATAAAGGTCTGTTGGCCGAGCCTACTTTGAGGAGGTTCCCGATTGAGGAGGGAAATAGTAGGACATATTGTATCTACCATGACGTAAGGGGACATGCCACGAATGGGTGCAGAGACCTGCGAGAGCAGGTGGAAGACTTGGTGAAAGAAGGCTATCTCAGTGTGTACATAGACCATTCGGTTTTTGAGGTCGACCAAGTTGATAGCGGAAGGCATCCAGTCGGATGCGTGGAATGCTGAGATGCAGAGAGGATGTATTAAGAAGAGTCTTGTTTCTAGTGACCCTTGTAGAGTTGCAAAAAAGGCAACGGATCCCCAAAAAGGTGAGTAAAACCTCTTCCGACTTAGGTTGACATTTGATTATGCTTGTTTGTTATGGCTCACACAATGGTTTTGATATTTGTTTTACGGCTCGGGTCTGCTCTTGTACCGCCGAGACCGATGTTTCTTTCCTGCTCGGGTCTGCTCTTGTACCGCCGAGATCGATGTCTCTTTCCGGCTCGGGTCTGCTCTTGTACCGCCGAAACCGATGTTTCTTTCCGACTCGGCTCTGCTCTTGTACCGCCGAGACCGATTTGTCTTTCCGACTCAGGTCTGCTCTTGTACCGCCGAGACCGATGTTTCTTTCCGGCTCGGGTCTGCTCTTGTACCGCCGAGACCGATATCTCTTTCCGGCTCGGGTCTGCTCTTGTACCGCCGAGACCGATGTTTCTTTTCGGCTCGGGTCTGCTCTTGTACCGCCGAGATCGATGTTTGTTTCGGCTCGGGGATGGATTTCGTTCCGCCGAGGCCGCTTGGTTATTCGGCTCGGGGCTAGATTTCGTCCTGCCGAGGCCGCTTGGTTATTCGGCTCGGGGCTGGATTTCTTTCCGCCAAGGCCGCTTGGTTATTCGACTCGGGGATGGATTTCGTTCCACCGAGGCCGCTTGGTTATTCGGCTCGGGGCTGGATTTCGTTCTGTCGAGGCCACTTATTTATTCGGCTCGGGGCTGGATTTCGTTCCGCCGAGGCCGCTTGGTTATTCGGCTCGGGGCTGGATTTTATTCCGTCGAGGCCTTATGGTTTATTCAGCTCGGGGTCGGGTTAAGTCCCACCAAGTCGGCTTTTTTGGACTAGGGATGTAACATTCCCCCAGAGCCAAGTCTTTCTTTCAGCTCGGGGTCAGGTTACGTCCCACCGAGTCGGCTACTTTGGACTGGGGATGTAACATTCCCCCAGAGCCAAGTCTTTCTTTCAGCTCGGGGTCGGGTTACGTCCCACCGAGTCCACTTTTTTGGACTGGGGATGTAACATTCCCCCAGAGCCAAGTCTTTCTTTCAGCTCGGGGTCGGGTTACGTCCCACCGAGTCGGCTTTTTTGGACTGGGGATGTAACATTCCTCAGAGCCAAGTCTTTCTTTCAGCTCGGGGTCGGGTTACGTCCCACCGAGTCGACTTTTTTGGACTGGGGATGTAAAATTCCCCCAGAGCCAAGTCTTTCTTTTAGTTCGAGGTCAGGTTACGTCCCACCGAGTCGGCTTTTTTGGACTGGGGATGTAACATTCCCCCAGAGCCAAGTCTTTCTTTTAGCTCGGGGTCGGGTTACGTCCCACCGAGTCGGCTTCTTTGGACTGAGGATGTAATATTCCCCCAGAGCCAAGTCTTTCTTCAGCTCGGGGTCGGGATACGTCACACCGAGAGACTTATCATCGGCATGGGATCAGAGCATCTCCCCCATGGTCGACCCTCTATTGGTCTGGGGAGGTGACATTCCCCCAGAGCCAAATGTTCTTTCAGCTTGGGGTCGGGTTACGTCCCATCGAGTCGGCTTCTTTGGACTAGGGATGTAACATTCCCCCAGAGCCAAGTCTTTCTTTTTAGTTCGGGGTCGGGTTACGTCCCACCGAGTCGGCTCATTTGGACTGGGGATGTAACATTCCCCCAGAGCCAAGTCTTTCTTTTAGCTCGGGGTCGGGTTACGTCCCACCGAGTCGGTTTCTTTGGACTGGGGATGTAACATTCCCCCAGAGCCAAGTCTTTCTTTCAGCTTGAGGTCGGGTTACGTCCCACCGAGTCGGCTTCTTTGGACTGGGGATGTAACATTCCCCCAGAGCCAAGTCTTTCTTTCAGCTCGGGGTCGGGTTACGTCCCACCGAGTCGCCTTCTTTAGACTGGGGATGTAACATTCCCCCAGAGCCAAGTCTTTCTTTTAGCTCGGGGTCGTGTTACGTCCCACCGAGTCGGCTTCTTTGGACTGGGGATGTAACATTCCCCTAGAGCCAAGTCTTTCTTTTAGTTCGGGGTCGGGTTACGTCCCACCGAGTCGGCTTCTTTGGACTGGGGATGTAATATTCCCCCAGAGCCATGTCTTTCTTCAGCTCGGGGTCGGGATACGTCCAACCGAGAGACTTATCATCGGCATGGGATCAGAGCATCTCCCCCATGGTCGGCCCTCTATTGGTCTGTGGAGGTGACATTCCCCCAGAGCCAAATGTTCTTCTCAGCTCGGGGTCGGGTTACGTCCCATCGAGTCAATCGTCATCAACATAAGGGCAAAGCATTTTCTCCACGAGTAGATATCGGGATCCTCGTTGACTGAGCACATGAAGGTGGCAGGAATGACTAGATTTGCAGCCAATGCATTTTTCTCTGCGGCTCCTGGAGTGACCACCGACGGATTCATCGACACACCATTTTTTTTTATAGTTCCCGGCATCAACTCGCAAACTCGTTGTTACCGAGAACTAAGAGATAGATGTTGATGGTGTTTTTAAGCACTATGATATTTAAGCAGCACGGGATGGGTAAAAGGGTAATTCCCTTCTCGGTCGAAATCATTAATGCCGACCCGACCACTAAGAGCACTTTATGATCGGTAACCGAGCACTTGGGTTCAGATGACCGGACAATTAAAAGATTGACAGCGGCATTCTCAGTTCAAATGACCATTATGACCGACCTCATGAAGACCGAGCATATGGCGAGGCGTGCTCCGGAAGATGACACCCTATTCTTGCGGATAAGATGACAAGTTATCCTACTTTCATGGGGAAAACTGGTGAGTCAGAGTCCTAGTAGGATAAAGAAAGTAAATGTAGTTTTGATTAGGAATCCTTATAGGAAAAGGGAATAGTTTTGACTAGGAATCTTTATGGGAAAATGAAAGTATTTCAACTAGGAAATTCTTGTAGGAGAATGAATCTGATTTCTTCACTATTATAAATAGAAGGGTAGAGTGTGCATAAGTTGGAAGTGGAGAGGGTGGAGTAGAGTATCAGAATCATTATTGTGAGACTTGTAAACAAAAGAGAGATCAGAGAAGCATATCTCAGTAATAAAAGTATCATCCTTTTTGTGCCCGTGGACGTAGGTCGGACCAAGATCCGCCGAACCACGTTAAATCTCCTTGTCGATTGGCGTATTATTTGTCTTTTTGCTAAGTTTGCTTTTGGTCCCCCATAACCAAACAAATTCACTATTGAGGGAGGATTGTCTCGGGAGTAATATTCTCATATTGCCCTGAGACCAAAATCCGCCGTCAACACCATTATTACCGTGAAAATAAAAACATAAAAACACTTTGCATGTGATTGGAATGTTGCCACCGAGTGTATCCACATATCAAAAATTTTGGATAATAAGATTCAAACAAAAAACATACAAATTGAATATAAAATAAGAATAAGATTTTTAAAAATCTAATCTTCACGGGTTCATCGGAGCTCCCATTTCTAATGAGCTCCAGTCAAAAGTAACATAGAATAAAAAAACCAGGGAAAACAAAAAGATTTTGAAAGAAAAGAAGGGAGCATCAACGAGAGATAACAAAAATCTCCACGGGGATGGGTCTGTAGGGATTCGGTATGTTAAAAGCGGATAAGAGATATAATTTTCTATATTCATTTGTTGAACATGTTCGGTATGTATATTGGTTTTCTTGTTCCAATAAAGGTAAAATTCTAATGTGAACGGGGACCTATATGGGGGCTACGAGGCCAGATATTTTAGAATTGGGTATGGAAAAAAAATTTGTACCCATTAATTGAATGAGACAAATACATATATTGACATACCCGTATCATACTCGATTTGTTACCTTCCGTAGCAACAACACATTAAGGACACACAAAAAACAAAAGAGTGAGGAGAAATTGAAAAGGGGTACGAAAGTAGAAGAAAGAAAGAAAATGAGAATAAGAGAAAAGGCAAAAAAAAAAAAAAGGTGAAAATAAGGAAAGAATGTGGGAAGATGGAAAATTGAAAAGCATAGAAGAAAGAGGGAAAATAGCAGGGGTATTAAGTCATCTTCAATCATATAAAGACCGTGTGGTTAGCGTTATTTAAGTAGGAAAAAAATAGGACTGCTAAATGCGAAACAGATCTCACAATAGTTCAGCTCGTCCAATCTTATGCTGAATTGAAGAGGACAAGTTGAAGAAGAATATTTTCTCTTATTATTTACAATGACATTTAGTACTATAAATACACAATGATTGAAATTTGAAATAGGAAAGAGATTAACTACTAGATAAAAGATATAATTACAAAGGATTCAAAAAAGATATTCCTTGATTTTCTCCCTTCAATTATCTTGATTATGGAATCTTATCATGCCCCCGCAAGATGGACGGTCGTGGAGAGAGTCCGATCTTGGACTTGATTGAATTGAAAGGAGACCGAGCAAGCGGTTTGGTTAGAGCGTCCGCTAGTTGATCAGCTCCAGAGATGTGGGAGACCCGGAGTAGACCATTTTGAACTTGTTCTCGGATGAAGTGGTAGTCAAGCGCGACATGTTTCATGCGTGAGTGGAAAACAGGATTGGAGCAGAGATTGGTTGCCCCAACATTGTCACAGTAGATTACTGGTTGGAGAGAGAGAGTGACACCAAGTTCAGTAAGGAGAGCACAAATCCATCTAAGTTCGGCAGCAGTGGAGGCCACTGATCGGTACTCGGCCTCAGTGGATGAGCGTGCAACAGAGCGTTGTTTCTTGGAGCTCCAGGAAATAGGATTATGACCCAGATAAACTATGTAAGCACCAGTGGAGGTGAAGTCGTCCTTGTTGCCAGCCCAATCAGCGTCGGAAAAGGCATGGAGTGAGAGAGGGGAGTTTCGGCGGAGAAATATGCCATGGTCCAGAGTGCCACAGAGATATCGTAGTAGACGCTTGACTGCATGCCAATGTTCATCTCGGTCGGTTGATGCATAAACTGAGAAAGTTTGTTGACAGTAGTATAAGCAATGTCTGGTCGAGTGAGGGAGAGATACTGGAGGCTCCCGACAATAGTTCTGTACTCGGTCGGATCAGGTAAGGGAGATCCAGATTGTAACGTGAGTGTCGGGTTTGTCGCCAGAGGAGTTGAGGCTGGCTTGGCGGTAATCATGTGGGTTCTGGTGAGCAGATCGGCAATGTACTTGCGTTGACTAAGGAAAAGATCATCGTTGTGGCTAGTAACCTCCACCCCAAGGAAATAAGCAAGTTGGCCAAGGTCCTTGAGTGAGAAGCGCTTAGAGAGTTGGTCTATGAATCGGCGGACAGTTGCAACATCATTTCCAGTTATGATGATGTCGTCGACATAGACTAGGAGATAGAGTGTGGTTTGGGCGTTGGTGAAGATGAACAGTGAGGTGTCGGCCATTGAGTTGGTGAAGCCGGACTGTAGAAGAAATTGACGCAGTTCATGGTACCATGCTCGAGGAGCTTGTTTGAGGCCGTAGATGGCTTTGCGAAGTTTGCAGACGTGATTGGGGTGATCCCGATCAATGAAGCCCGAAGGTTGTGACATATAAACATCTTCAGTGAGAGTGCCTTGAAGAAAGGCATTGTTGATGTCAAGTTGTCGAAGAGACCATCCTTGACTAACCGCAAGACTGAGAACAATCCGAACTGTGGTCGGCTTGATGACTGGACTGAAGGTTTCATAATAATCCACGCCAGGTCTTTGATGGAATCCCTTGGCAACTAATCGAGCTTTGTACCTGTCAATAGAACCATTAGGATTAAATTTGGTGCGAAAGATCCACTTACAGCCGACCAGGTTTTGGTCGGGACAGGGTGGCACTAGTTCCCATGTCCCATTATGAAGAAGAGCATTGTACTCCTCTGACAGAGCATGGCGCCACTTAGGGTCCTTGAGGGCTTGGGTAATGGTGTTGGGTTCTAGATTAGGTTGCTGAAGCTGGGCGTGGAGGTTAAGTTTTTGTATTGGTTTGTGGAGGTTGTTTTTGGAACGTGTGACAATGACACGGGGTGAGATGGAGGGTGCATGGGGGTGGTCGGTTATTGGGTGGTTGGGTATGGGTGGTGAAGTTGAGGGTTCATGTAGGTGTTCGTTGGTAGTGTGGTCGGTCTCGGTGGGTGTGGTTGAGTGTTCATGTGTTGGGTCGGTGTTTGGGTGGTCGGTCACGGGTGTTGTAGTTGAGTGGTCTAGTGGTCGGTATGTGTTGGTGTGGTCGGTGTTCGTTGGTGGTCGGGATTGAGCAGGTGGAGGGTCGTGGGCTGTGTAGTTGGGTTGGGTTGTGATCGGGCTGGTTGTATGAGGTCGGTTGGACCGTGGGTTGTCGGCGAGGGTGGTTGACTTGGATGCACATGGGGTCGGTTGATGTTTGAGTGATTGGCTAGGTGTGGTAATTCAGGCCGTGTATGTGGTCGGCCAGGATTGGTTTGATTGGTAATAGATGAGGATGCCCTGGATTGGATATGGGGATTGAGTGGTGCGGAATTTTTATGGGGGTGCAGGGTCGGTATTCTGCAAGGGTGACTCCAGTACCGGTAATGTCATGGAACACCATTCAGATATGGTGTGAGGAGTGGCACGAGAAGTGGACACAGGATAGGTGGCAAAAGGAAAAAGTGTCTCAACGAAGCGGACATGTCGAGAGGTGTAAAGCCGATTGGTGGACGGCTCGAGACATAGATAAGCCCGCTGAGTGAGAGAATATCCGACGAAGACACAGGGAGAGGACCGAGACTCGAGTTTGTGAGATGTGTAAGGACGGAGCCAAGGGTAGCAGAGACAGCCAAAGCTGCGAAGTTTCGAGTAGTTCGGTAAATGACCGAAGAGTTTGAGATAAGGAGAGTTTTGGTTTAAGGTTGGTGTAGGCATGCGATTTATGAGATAGACAGCAGTGGAGAGTGCAAATGGCCAATATGAGAGAGGCATGGAGGAGTGAGTAAGAAGAGAAAGACCTGTCTCGACGATATGTCGATGACGACGTTCAGAGTACCCATTGTGTTCAGGAGTATGAGGAGGGGAAGTGAGATGGGAGACCCCATGGAATGTTAAGAAGGAAGAGAGGCTTGGTATTCCCCCCCATTGTCAGAGTAGAGTGATATGATAGGGCGTTGGAAGAATTTTTCGACTAGTGCCTTGAAGCGCACAAAGACATCACGGGTGTCAGATTTTCGTTTTATGGGAAAAGCCATATGTATTTGGTGAAATGGTCGATAAAGATTATGTAGTATTTGAAGTTATCGAAGGAGTAGACCGGGGAAGTCCATAAATCTGTATATATAACTTCAAGAGGTGCAGATGTAGTGAGAGTAGAGGAAGAGAACGGTAATTTGTGACTTTTATTGCATTGGCAAGCATTACAATGAAAATTTGATAGAGAGGAAATAGAAACACAGAATTAAATGAAGACAGGATTCGTTTAAAGATGGACGACGAGGGATGCCCGAGCCGATGATGCCACTCAGGTACAGAGGTGCTGACACTTGAAAAGGCGATTGGAGGCGACTGAGTGGGGGAGGTCGGCCATTCGTATACACCATCGTTAGTCCGACCTTGTAACAGAATTGCCCCCGTGCGAAGATCCTTCACATGAAAAGAAGATGGTAAGAACTCAATGGAAGTGTTGTTGGACTTGCAAAATTGAGAAATGGAGATGAGATTACGTTTCATATGGGGAACATATAACACATTAGATAATGTAAAGGAGTTAGTTAAAGTATTAAGAGAGGTAGAACCATGGTGGGAAATGGGGAGTGCAGTGCCGTCACCAATCATTATTTCATCCGTGCCGTCATAAGGGTGGTGGAGAGCGAGGTTGTTGAGATCAGTAGTGACATGATGTGAGGCTCCACTGTCGAGAAGCCAGGCAGGGTTGGTTGAAGGGTGGGTGGTAACATTTGCTTGATATTGCCAGGGATTGGTCGGGCGAGGGCTGGGCGAGTTGGTCGGCCTGGTTGGGGGTTGCGCACCTGGGAAGTTTTGGCGGAAGAGAGGGCATTGAGAGACCACATGGCCTTGGTTGCGGCACCATTGGCACCGACCAAGAAAGGGTCGAGGAGGAGGTCGGTCGGTTCTGGTGTTTGTGGTAGAGTTTCTGGGGAGTTGGGGGTTGGTGGTGGGTGCAAACCGACCAGTCTGGGCAGTGTTGTTAGGATGAGGTCGGTAGTAGGTGCGAACATTGGTGGGATGTGCGGAAGCCGGGTGGGAAAGGGAGCTGGTCTTGTTGCGGATAGATAGCTCCTTGTTGATGAGTTTTTCATGGAGTTCATCAAAGAGAATAGTGGAATCACGGCCATTGACAGAGTCGATGATGGACTGATAGTTATCGTCAAGGCCGTCAAGTACTTTTTCAATTAGATCTTCATGGTCAAGAGGTTTACCAAGGGCGGCAAGTTGATCGGCTGTGGTTTTGATGAATTGCATGTATTCGGTAATGGTTTTAGGGCCTTTGGTGATGTGTTTAAGATGATCTTTGAGTTGTTTGATGTGACCCCGAGATGGACGGGCATAGGTGTTGGCTAGTGTTTGCCAGGCTTCATAGGTGGTGGTGGATTGGGTGATGAGAGGGACTAGCGATGGTGATAGGGTGCCGACCAGAGCTGCAAAGATCAGTTTGTCTTGGCGTAGCCAAGTATGATATTCGGGATTTGGTGAAGTGACATTATTGGTGGTGGTGACGGTGCGTTGTGGGGTTTGATGATTTTCATCAATGTGTTTTTGTAAATCGTAGCCGATGAGAATGGCTTCAATTTGGGTTTTCCAGGAGAGATAATTTGTTGAAGTGAGTTTGATTGAGTTGTGGATGGCAACTATGATCAAAGGTTTTGTAGGTTCTTGGGTGTTGGGGATGACATTTTGGGTACCGTCGGAGGCCATTGGAACGGAGGTTGGAGATTGTGAAAAAAAAAAATTAGAGAAGAGATCTGGGCTCTGATACCATGCTGAATTGAAGAGGACAAGTTGAAGAAGAATATTTTCTCTTGTTATTTACAATGACATTTAGTACTATAAATACACAATGATTGAAATTTGAAATAGGAAAGAGATTAACTACTAGATAAAAGATATAATTACAAAGGATTCAAAAAAGATATTCCTTGATTTTCTTCCTTCAATTATCTTGATTATGGAATCTTATCATCTTATTCCGGGTAGGACTCGGAGTAATTTGGAAAGTCTGGAATGTGGTTGATTTCTCGAGGTTTTGGATTGTGCCGAGTGGACTCTTTCACAAATTATTGTTGATATATTTTCGGAGGTACTTGACTTGCATTTTAAAATTATCAGACTATGAATTTATTTAGGTGATGCATTGCATAATCGAACTATTTGTTTGAATTTTGAATATTTATTTACGATAGGTGTTCACATTTAACTGTGGAAATATTTTAAATATATATATATATAATTTTATATTTTCTTTTTGTTTTAAGTTTCGGTACATGTTTTGACTCTTTAACCGATTTTTTTTGTAACTTTTGACCATTTGATCAGTTTTTGAATCAGTTTTGTTTTGTATTATTTACCTATAAAGTTATTGATCCTATTTTTAGGCCAGAGAGCGTTCTTGGATGAGAAACGATATTGGAGATGTTGTTTTTCTTATGATCGATGTATCGTTTGGTAAAAAATATTGATTGAGAGTATGAGATAGTTTATAATTATTACAATGAGAGTATAAGTTAATTTTAAGCTCACCAAATTCTCTATCAAACGCTACAAGAATCAATGAATTATATTTTAGTTGGATAAAAAAACATAAATAAAATAAGTCAAAGACCCAAGTCACACGACATGTGGTATGAAAAATGATACTTTGCCTGGAGGAATTTGACTGATTTGTGTTCGACGTTTTTGGCCAATGTCTGTCCATCCACAAATCGGCCATAAATTCAGGCAAAACAGCATCACAAAGTAATAAAAAAATAAAAGATACAGGCTTCATTTTTATTTAGGGATAAAAATAAAGGATTCGAAGTCTGAAGAAACTCTCTTTTATTATTTAGGGATTCTCATTTCCTTCCTAAAAATTTAGGAAGAGTTATAAAAGGGACGTGGAGATTGGAATGGATATTAATTTTGTCAACTTTCTGTTAACATTATATAATGATTCAAAAAGGAATTTGACGGTAGGGATATAGTTAGGTTTCATTAGCAATGATGGTGGTGTGATGTATATGATACAATTCCATCAAAGCGAGCATGCTGATCTAAGCAATCAATGGCCTAAATTCTCCAAAACAAAATAAAATAAAAAATCAGTGTCACATTCAAAGATATAAGTAATATGTCCTTTTGGGTTTGGCGTGTCGTGTTAAAGTTACTTGCAATTCTCTCCGTTCTGTCATTTCCTTTACCTAAATTTCTGACTGTAAAGTTCAGTCATTGAATCATGAACCGACGGATTCCCAATTAGATTCTTTTAGGGAAAAAAAATATTTTTAAAAAAACGAAACAAATAAGTTCTCAAAACTTGATTTGATGGTGTAAAATTTATGATCGGATTTTTAGGGTTCGAATTTAAGGAGTGTGTTTCTTATAAGAATCTGAAGATAATCGGAGATCACTTAAGTCCGGATATGATGATTTAACGGCGAGATTTCTAATATAAAACAAAAAAAAACAATTAAAAATATTAAATTGAATCAAACAGATTTAAGGCCAATAAAAAAATCCGAGCCCAATCCGACTTGATAAAAAACCTGATAATTTATATATATACACATTTAATTATATATTTTTAATTTTAAATATTTACATTTATAACTAAACTTTTAAGATGATATTCAAAATACCACTAAAACAATTAATTTTTTAATTTTTTAAGAAATAACAAATATATATATATATATATATATATATATATATATATATGTTAAGATTTTGTCGCAAAATCGTCAAATCAATCAATCAAGAATGCACGATTTTTACCGTGGTTCGCTGGAAAAAATTCCCGACTACATCCACGTTGAACTCCGGAATAGGGAGCTCGCTGCACTAATCATTTCAAGATTACACACGGAATCTTGAATCCGTTTACAAATTGTAATTCCCCAAATCTCACAAAGAACCCTAATCTCTAAAAGTGTCAATCTCTCAAATTCCAATTGAAGATTACACTAACTTGGACTTAGGAAATAAGCTTAACACTTAGCCAATTATTAAGGGAATACAAATAATGAAAACTCTCCCTAATACTCAACCTAAGTGGCCTTTATATATGATGAGCAAATACATGTAATTGGGACAACGGCAAGGATTGCGCCACGTTTCCCTTATCCAACGGATGATAAGGCTTCACATTTTACAATCTCCACCTTGAAGCCCAAAAACATTTCTCACTCCCAATCATACACAAAGACACCTTAAGGCCAAGATAGCACAGCAAACTCACCTACTCACATCATCGCTCATGTTGGCTGCAAGGTCAGCCAACCCCCACCTGCAACAGCTTCATGCAGTGGGAGAGTTTGGTTGCAGTCACAATCTTTGTCCCCATGTCCGATGGGTTATCTTCTGTTGGAACCTTCCTAATCTCAATCTTACCACTTGAGATAATTTCCCGCACAAAATGATACTTCACATCCACATGCTTGGTTCTCTCATGATGTACTGGATTCTTGCTCAGATGGATTGCACTCTGACTGTCTGAATACACAACTGTCTTACCATGCAGCTGTTGTATTTCGGTTAAGATACCCTAAAGCCAAATTGCTTCCTTGAACACATCAGTTATGGCTATATACTCCGCTTCGGTAGTTGAGAGTGTGACCAACGGTTGCAGACTTGACTTCCAGCTGATACAATTTCCACCAAGTGTGAAATAGTAAGCTGTAGTTGACTTCCTCGAGTCCCTGTCACCTGCAAAATCAGAATCAACATACCCTACCAAATCTAAAGCGTTAGATTTGTTAAAACATAAGCCATAATCAACAGTAGTATTCAAGTATCTTAACAACCATTGTAAAGCACTCCAGTGTGCTCCACCTGGATTAGACATAAACCTACTTAATAAAGATACAGCATATGACAAGTCATGTCTAGTACTAATCATGACATACATCACAGAACCAATCGCATTTGCATAAGGTACATTTTCCATTTTAATCACCTCAGGTCTAGTACTAAGAGAAGACATCTCATCTTCCATAGCCGCTTCCCATTCAAGTTTATGGGTAGACTTTAATGCCTCTCCTAAGCTAGCAGGCTCAATCCCATTAATTTCATGACTTGCTATTAATGCACAAAAATACAAATCATTGGTTGAGTAATCATACCTGGTAGGAGGCCTTACCTGCCTCCTACTTCTATCTCTTGCTAGCTGGTAGTTGGCCAATGTGTCTTGAGGTGTTTCAGCATGCTGCTCAGTATGATCCATTTGATCTACTGTGTCCTCTTCAATTTGTTCTTGTATCTCTGCTACTTCATTTCTGTTTTCCTCCTGGGCTGGGTGTCCTCAGATGTCTCCGTGCCTGACATGTCACCAACTTGCTCAGCGGCCCTTGATGTCCCTGGCTCCACCTGCAAGATCAAAATCTGCTAGATCCTTTTCTAAGGCACCTGCATTGTTGTTAGTAGATTTACAAGGAAAACAAATTTCATTGAATATAACATCCCGACTAACTATGACTTTGACTCCAGGTGACTCCCTTTCCCATAACCTATACCCTTTTGTCCCTTCTTGGTATCCTAGGAAAACACATTTGATTGACCTCGGTTCAAGTTTACCTACGGACTGGTGAGCAAAGGCTTCACAGCCAAATACTCTAAGGTGTGTAAGCTTATGAGCTTTACCAGACCAGATTTCCTCTGGTGTCTTAAACTGAAGTAAACTGTTAGGGCTAAGGTTAATCAAATGAGTAGCAGTATTGAGGGCTTCACCCCAAAAGGCCATCGGAAGTTCGGAAGAAAATAAAAGACATCTGATCTTTTCTAATAAGGTTCTATTCATTATTTCTGCAACTCCATTCTGTTGAGGGGTGTTTCTAACAGTCCTATGTTTCAGGATACCCTCACTCGTACAGTATTGATCAAACTCAGTATTACAAAATTCTAAGCCATTATCAGTTCTCAAGACTTTACTTTGTTACTAGTTTGATTTTCTACCAATATTTTCCATTCTTTAAATTTAGTCAAAGTTTCATCCTTTGATTTTAGTAAGAATGTCCATACCTTCCTACTGTAGTCATCAACAATAGAGAGGAAATACTTCTTACCCCCATGTGTCTGGACCTTTGCTGGTCCCCACAAATCACAATGTAGATACTCCAGACTCGCCTTTGACAAGTGAATTCCAGTTGGGAAGCTCTGTCTGTGCTGTTTGCCCAACACACAGATCTCACAAAACTCAAGTGGCTTCAACTGGTCCTTTCCAAATTGTCCCTGCTTGCTGAGTACCTGCATTCCTTTCTGGCCTATATGGCCAAGTCTCAAGTGACATATATTAGTCATATTAACATTAGAAGTTAAAGCAGAAATGGGTTTATCCGAGAATACATGTTGGCCATTTAGAACATACAATCCATCTCTCTTTATACCAGTTAGGATTAGTTTATTACCCTTAGATATGTGCATGTTTCCTTTATGTGCTTTATATGTGAAACCTAATTCATCTAGTGTTCCTAGTGATATCAGGTTCCGTTTCAAGTCAGGTACATATCTAACGTCAGTAAGAATCCTAACTTTACCATCATGAAGTTTAAGAGTTATGTCCCCAACCCCCTGTATCCTACAAGTATTGTCATTACCCATATACACAGTGCCTTGGTCAGAATTTCTAAAGTTGACAAACCAGTCCCTATACGGACTCATGTGAAAGGAACACCCAGAGTCCAGAATCCATTCTCTACTAATGTGATCTCTAGACACAGTCAATGCCTCAGATAGGTACATCGACCCCTTTTCGGCAGCTACAGTGGCGCTGCCTTCATTTTTCTGTTCCCTAATGAACTTATAACAATTCTGTTTAAGGTGTCCCATCTTCCCACAATGATAGCACTTTTTCCCACTGTCTTTATTCTTATCATGTTTATTCTTTTTATTCCCTTTAGGTTCTTGGTTATTAGTCTGATGATTTTTCAGACCATTGTATTTCTTGTTATTTTTTCCTTTCACGAATAAGTTCGCTCCACCTCTCCTACTGGTTCTAAGTTCTAGCTTTCTAGCCCTTATACCAGATATAACCAAGTCTAACCTAGGTACAACTCCTGTGTACTGTAGAGAGTTCTTAACGACACTATATTCTTCAGGTAATGCATTTAAAATGATCATAGCTTCGCTAGAGTCTCCTAGGGCTTGGTCAGTTCCTTTAAGGATTTGAGTCATTTTCGTGAATTCATCCAAATTATCATCAATCGACTTACTAGTATCCATCTTGTAATTAAACAAATTTCCTTTTAAGAACACTAAATTTGGTGCAGAAATAACAGAATAAAGAGATTCGAGTTTACCCCATAGTTGAATGACAGTGTCCATTCCGTCAACCTTTCTGATGACCGAATCTCCAAGGTGAAGGAAAATCAGGTTGTAAGCCTCTTCCAGGATTTCCTCCTTCGTTTCCTTTTCCATCTTTGGCCACTTTTCTGGATCCGGTTCCAGTGCCAAAGCCACCTTGTGGTAAGAAAGCAGGACTTTCATTTTCTTCTTCCAAGTAGTGAAATCCCCTTTCCCGTCAAAGATGCCAATGTCGAGTCTCATATTCGACATTTCTTACTTCCTTTTACAGTAATCACCCGATGATAATTCCGCAATCACTCTCGGCAATTACTCCCCAACTCAGCCCAAACACAATTCGGCAAAAAACACACCCAAACTGCCTAATCACAATCGGCAATCCACTGCTCCAATTTTGCCCAGAACACACGGCAATTCACTGCCTCTTCACCCAACACACAAAATCCGAATCACCCAAACTGCAACACAACCCTCAAGCCGAAACCTAATCACCGAACACCACAATTAGGCAACCCAAAGTTCTAATTTCCCACACAGCTCTCGGCAACACAGTGGCTTTTTATGCCCTGTTCAGATCTTAAACCAATTAATCAGAACCGGACGCTGATTAGGCAACACCAGGCTTTGATTAGCGAGCAGCACAATTAAGCTAACCATTGTTTCTCAATTTAGCCAAACACCAATTTTCAGTATACACCCAAACCAATTACTCGGAAACAGAAGCGTTCGAAGGGCACGCGTTTGTCGAACTCAGATCTTGATTCAGCGTCTCTCTCGGCAGCTCAAGTCTCGTCTTGGTCACAACACCTCTGTTGGTGTGTTGATTTTCTGACCTTGTTGTCTTCGGAAACTCACCGGATCTTGTCTTGGTCACGGTAGCTCTGGTTGTGGTCTTGCTTTTGAGTCTTTTGTGTTCTTTGGCAGTAATTTGTAAACTCTTGATTTTGATTTCTTCTGAATCTTGATCGGTTGTGGCCAATTTTTGTTTCTTGCTTTCGGTTTGTTCTGTGATCTTCAATCTTTCGTCGTCTGCGTTTATGGATATTGCCTTCGATTCTTTCTGTGTCTCTCGGCTTCTCTGTTCTTCAATTTTGAAGTTTTTAGGGATTTGTCGCCCAATTGGAGGATCTTGTTCTTCAGCCCTCTGCTTCACCGAATGTAGAAGAATTTTTCTTTGGGCTTTGATCTTTCAATTCAAAGATCAGTCTTCAATTCGGCCCACTGGATCTCTCTCTAAAATGCTCTGATACCAATTGTTAAGATTTTTTCGCAAAATCGTCAAATCAATCAATCAAGAATGCACGATTTTTACCGTGGTTCGCCTGAAAAAATTCCCGACTACATCCACGTTGAACTCCGAAATAGGGAGCTCGCTGCACTAATCAATTTCAAGATTACACACGGAATCTTGAATCCGTTTACAAATTGTAATTCCCCAAATCTCACAAAGAACCCTAATCTCTAAAAGTGTCAATCTCTCAAATTCCAATTGAAGATTACACTAACTTGGACTTAGGAAATAGGCTTAACACTTAGCCAATTATTAAGGGAATACAAATAATGAAAACTCTCCCTAATACTCAACCTAAGTGGCCTTTATATATGATGAGCAAATACATGTAATTGGGACAACGGCAAGGATTGCGCCACGTGTCCCTTATCCAACGGATTATAAGGCTTCACATTTTACAATATATATATCTAAAAATATATTATTTAAAGATGATAGCCCGGCCTAATATGGCCCAGAAGTAGAGAGACCCAGGCTGAGATTTTAGCATTCCTAAATGTATTTGAACCACTATGTTAATTCGTGTCAAAATCGGAAAAAAAAAAATCATCCACTCCTAATCAATGACACATATCAGTACTCAGTGCCGAGTTGTAGGGTGACAAAAATCCCCTTGAGTTTGGGGCTTATGAGGATTCGTCTCAATCGAATCGAGTTCAGACTCTTAAAATATATTAAAATTTTAATTGAGGTAGTATTTAGATTTCCAGTAAAATGTGATTATCCGAATCAGGTATGAGCCTTAGACCCATTATTAACTAACCGTTTCATGAGTTTTATAAGTAAATGTATAATCCGGTGTATATATTCTACACCAAATACATAATTAACGTTAATTTATATTTTCACAAAATTATAATCTCACAACATGATATTATTTTTGTACACTAATGTTGATGGCCAAAAATTGTAAAGGTTAGATGACGTCAGAAGAAACACACATGTGTAGCATCGTTCAATCAAAATAAGTGACGTGACACAACAATGTGTAGGAGAAGCTCGTTCAAATCAGAGAAGCAATGAGAAACGCCCAAACAACTGAATCGTTCAATCGGTCAGGCAACCGAATCGCCCAATTAGCCAGGCAGTAGTCAACTCGAGAAGCATCTGCGTGAACGTGATCACAAGCTAACAATTGAAGGCGAGTAAAACATAGAGAAGTTGGTCCACGTTCCCATCAGTTATTACAAGTGGCATGCCAACAAGGAGCACGACCCAACAGTTACCTCAAGTGGTAAACCAACGTGAAGCATGACCCAGCAGTTACCACAAGTGGTAAATCAACGTGAAACATGGCTATAGCAGTTATCACATGTGGCAGATGAAGAAATAAGGAGTTACAGAATGTGGGATAAACCGCTATTGCAGTTGTCAAACAGTTATCTTCATTACTATATAGGCTCAAAGTCAAGTTCAAAAGAAAGAAGAGAAAATGATCAAAGACTTTACTAGAGCAAATGTAATTTCATTTTTAGTAACATTAGTTGTAAGTTGTGTGATTGTGCCCATTGGAGATAGTTCTCAATTAAATCAAACACCACTTTTTGGGATTTTGTTTTAATAAGTTTGAACTTTACACAATCTCTATCTGCAATAAAAATTATCGGGACTTTGTTTTAATACCACTTTTTGGGATAAAAATTGTCGGAATTTTACACCACTTTTTGGGACTTTTTTTAATAGGTTTGAACCTTACACG
This sequence comes from Zanthoxylum bungeanum, assembly GCA_019454045.1. Lineage (NCBI taxonomy): Eukaryota > Viridiplantae > Streptophyta > Magnoliopsida > Sapindales > Rutaceae > Zanthoxylum > Zanthoxylum bungeanum. Next base: position 855,778 of record SKCR01032772.1, on the reverse strand, counting down.
ATCTCTATCTACAATAAAAATTATTGGTTAACACCTAACTTATATTCTCACTTTTATTTCACGGCTTATATGCATCGTTTGGTATAGAGTTTGATGAGCTTATAAGATATTATTTAAATGCTACACCAAACACACAATTAATGCTAAATTATAAGTTAACTTATATTCTCACAAAATTGTTATCTCACAACATTAGATTATTTTTTACCATAACTTATGTACTCTAATTTTTATTTCACGACTTATAAACTAATTTATATTGTTTGTGTAATATTCTCAACCAAACTCAACCATAAGCTAACTTATACTTTTAGAGTATTGCTCTTTACTAAATTCCACCTAAATAAAATGCTTCAAGATTGCTTTTTGTTTTCATTAACAAGTTTGCTTTGAACATGATCTGCTAATGAATGTTACTTTATGCTATATATGGCTTCCTTATTTTGAATTATCAACTTCATATATTCTCATAATATTTCGGGAATAACCGAGTTTGGGGATCTCTTAATCTTACAGGTTCGAGAATATGATCCACTCTCCGAACCCGCTTCATTGCCAACCCTGCAAAATATTGAATCATCATATGCATTTAAGTCTTACTTATTTCATGTCATTTGATCCAATATTCAATGTTAGATCCTAATTCAAATGATACATCATAGTCTCATTTTTAAGTATAAATTGGTTTTCAACATTAATCCATTTTAATAAATTATTGAAGGAAACTTTATAAAAGCAATCCAATAAGTTTTTAAATTATAAAATCACCAAATTCCCAACATTCTTACTTTAATAACTAATTAATACCTTATTTTCGGGACCAAATTACAGTTAGTATTTTGTATTACACAAAACTATTCCATTCGTTCTAACAATTCACCTCACAGTACTCTCAGATTCTCCTGCCATCTCTCTCATATCCATCAACCTCTAGTCTTTAATAAATTATTTTGGAGAGCAAGAATTTAAGATTAGTAATGGTTTAATACAATATGGATTGCATAATAAGTAGGTTTTTTGGGAGGGTTTTATTCAAATGGTTGTTTTTATTCGTTTATGGCATTGGAAAATTTACAGAAAATCTTGCTACGAGTTAGTAGATTAAAAAATAATTAGAATTTAGTGAAAATAATTGACTCCTGGTCTTGAAGGCAAATCTTAAAAAAAATGAACAACAGACGGCTACGAGACATGTAATCTGGGCATCAAAGATCAAACTATGTCACCACTGGTGACACCACCCATCACCTTTTTTTATGAGTTTCGTCTTAAATCTTAAAAATGAGTCTTTTTATATGATTCAATGTTGTTATTAGAAACTTGTACTGTTTTACCATTCAAATTAAAAAAAAAATGGATGATATTATTATTTTTTAAGTATTATCCTAATCATATTAATTTGTCTTCAGGAACCCGACTAAGTGTTTTTCAAACAGTTTTCTTTAATTGGCTATTCAAGTCCGAATTTTGGGGAGTAGAGTATTTCTAAGAGATCGTAAAATGCATGTACATATGTACTACCCTAATGTAGGGAGTGAGATATGATTTTTCTCTCCAATAATATATCCAATATTTATCCTAAATCAACTTCCGGTGACCAAACTCCCTATATTTAATAGCAAGTTAAGAAGTCATCCACACAAACCAACACTTTTAACTCATTAATTTAATATTATATATTTTAAAAAAAAAGATTTATCATTCTAAAGGAAATAAAATATGAATTTATAATAAATATATGAAATTTTATATTAGGTAGGAGACAAATGAGAGGATTATTAGAACAAAATCTCCTACATACCTTCATAAATTAGAAGATATAAATAATAATTTGGGCTTTGATAAGCATCTTATTAAAGACTACCACCTAAATTCGAACTTTAAAATAAATAAGTGGTTACAAATATATTTGAACTTATCTACTCTCTTACATTTTAAAGGAAAAAAATCCTAAGTTTTCATTATTTAATTTTTGGGTGAGTTGAATTAATAACTATATTATAAGTGATGAAATTATATATTTAATGGATGAATGACCATCTCCATATTGGGATAAAAATATCATAAAAAATAATAAAAAATATTATGGAGTCTAAATCAGAGCAAAATGAAGATAAATTTATCATTAAAATGACGTTGTTTTAATGATAAATAAAAACAGATCAAAATAACATTATTTTGATGATAATTTTATATATGTTTTATCCTTATTTAATTTATATATCATTATTAATAGGGAAATTTAAAAAACTAACCACTTTTATTTATCCAATATAAAAATTAACCAACAATCTCAAAAATATTTCTAGTAGCCAAATAAATATTTTTGAGACCAAGTTTCCCTCCCTTTCAAGTTACAAAAAGAAGAAACTAAAGATCTTACCCATCATAACCACAAAACCTCTTCTGATCTTACACTTCTTTGACAAAAATCATTTCACATCACTCATAAAATCTTGAAAATCTCATTTCATCAATTGAAAATTAATCAAATAAGGTTAGTAACATTTAATTTTCGTAATTTCTTGTAAATTTTACAATGGACGATATGTTTGTCGCCCCAAGCGGCAACACTGGCGCCTAAGCCCCCTAGCGATCGCCCATATTCTTGTGCAGGCACTCGCGCGGGCCCCCATATTCTTGCGCAGGTGCCCGCATACGTAGGCATATGTAGGCGACCGCGTGGGCACCTATTTTCTTATGCAGGCGCCCACGCTGGCGCTCAGAAATCTTGGGAATATATGTGGGCGTCTACTTGGGCTCTCAGACGCCCATATCATTGCTCAAAAGACAGTTTTGATTTTTAAATTAGAAATAAAAAAATTTATTCATTTTCTGTGATTGTACATGTTCAATGGATTTAATTGTATTGAATATGTGGTATGATAGATTATGGATAACTTCAGAAAATGGTAGAATGAATTATGATGATGGAATAACAAATGTGATTGATGTTCCAAATGATATTACATTTGATCAGTTAATTGAAAAAGTATTTGCGACAATCGAAAAAAGTGCAAATGAATACGGTGTTTCTTTGAAGACAGTTATTAAATCCACTTTTGGTACTGATGGTCGCGAATGATTCCTCGTGGACATTACAAGTGATGAAATGATTAAAGCTCTATTCATACTAAATTCTCAAGCGGGAAACCACAGTTTGACTCATTTTTATGTGACAACATATCATAAAGTTTCGATAAAGTATCATTTGACATATTCAACAAATAACGTATGTACTTTTCATGAAAGTCAGAAGTTCGCACCAACAACACAATTAAAAACATTTGGTATCAGAGCGGAAACTGGATGTCGCGGTTATTCACCACCATGGAATGATGAGAGTCGGTATAGTCCATGAAATGATGAACAAATATGTAATAGTCAAATAAATGAAGACATTGAACTTCCATGAAATCGGTCAATTAATCAAATGGAAGGTTCGGACATGCATGTTACCTCTTTTGATCCACTTAAGTCCATGCCCCGTCCAATGACATTTGATTGGACTGCTCAAGACATGTTAACAGAATCTAGTTCCAGTGATATTTTTGTTGGATAGTTGTTCGTAGAAAAGAAGGTCATGTACAAGGAATTTAACATGTTTTCTATAAGAAAAAAGTTTGAGTTCATGGTTGCCAAGTCCACTAAGACACATTTTGATGTGCATTGTGCTTCGAATTCATGTAAATGGAGATTTCGAGCAACCATGATGAATGATGAAATTAATATTCCTTGGGTTGTAATGCGGTGTGACAAACTTGAACTACATAGTGTCACAACGATATATTCCACAACAGACATCGATAAGTAAATAGTCGGGTTGTCGGTCATATTATCAAAGATAAGTTTTTTGATGGTCGTCGAATATACTCTCCAAACGATATAATATCTGATGTCAACAACGATCACAGTGTCAAGTTATCTTATCAGCGAGCATACAAAGCGAATGAAGTTACTTTGGAATTATTAAGAGGGTGTGAAGAAAAGTCATATAACTTACTCCATGGGTACTCATTTGTTTTGTAACAAAACAACCATGCACGATAACACACCTTATGAAGAATGAAAAAGATAACTTCATGTACTAATTTCTAGCATTGAGATCTTGTGTCAATGGATTTTTAAAGTTTATTCGGCCAGTTATTGCGGTGAGCGGATCACATCTGAAAGGTAAATATCGCGGGATACTGTTTTTTGCAACATGCTTGGATGGAAATAATCATTTACTTATGGTTGCAATTGAGACTGATGATACAGAGAATGACATATCATGGGAGTGGTTTATGCACAAATTGTTCGATGCTATTGGGGATGTTCCGGACTTGGTTTTTATCTCCTATCGACATAAGTCAATTGAAAAACGGTTCTCATGGTGTTCCCAACCGCAAGCACAGTGTTTATTTTTATCATGTATAAGGCAACTTGAAATCCATTTTTAATATGGAACAGAAAACATGAAAGAAATTTAAGTTAGCGTTTATTGTTGCTGTGAAAGAGTATGATCCGATTGAATTTGAAAAGCAAATGCAGGGCATCTGAGGTATGCATCCTGATGCAGTTAGATATTTGAAAGAGGATGTGGGAGTGCGTAATTGGGCTCGTTCATAATTTGAAGGGAGACAATATAGTATTCTAACTACTAATATTACAAAGAGTGTCAATTCATTAATGAAAGATGCAAGAAAGTTCCCAATAACTCACATGGTTGACTTATTTAGAGAAAAAAATACAAAAATGGTTTTATAATAGAAATAAGATGGTCGAGTCGATGAAAACTCGACTTACCACTTGAGCTCATAACATAATGGATGAAAGAAAAACTATCGCGGAGAGCGTGAACTTGTCACATGTCTATGATCATCAATATTAAGTTAGAGGTGGTTGCATACAAGAGGGGTTCGTTGATTTACGTGAGAGGACGTGCAGTTGTAGAGTTTTTCAGTTGGATAAACTTGTGTGTGCCTATACAATTACAGTTGGTATATTTCATCGAATTGATTATGTCAGCCTATGTTCCTAATTCTACTTAAAGGACTCATTATTACATGCATACGAGGAACCGATTATTCCAGTTGGTGACATGGCTAATTGGGTCATACCAGAAGAAATCTGAACACAAAAAGTATATTCTCCAGCTGCATCAACAACCACAGATCGATGTAAAATACTTTGAGTTCCGTCTACAGGATAAGAGACATCCTATAAGAATTACCGTTGTACGCGATGTCATGAATTAGGACACAATCGCAAGAGATGTACCAATCCAATCAGATATATTTGAATTATGTATGAATATGATTATATATGAATAACATTTAAGTACCTTACATTTATTGATAACATCTAACTACAAAAATAGAATACATAATTAATTTACCTAAAATCCAAGACAGAATCCAGGGTGCTACAGTATGTGTGTCTTGTCTTACATGCGTTTCGCTTTGAATTTTCCGTTCTTTACCAATCACGACTTATTTGTTTGGTCACAAATAATATCCCATGTTAAGGTACTTGATGAGAGGAAAATATATCAATATTTACCGCCCATTTTACTTAATATTTTGTTTAGTTTCTCGGGTTTGATGAACGTTTTGATGTGTTTTAGTTTATTTTGCAGATAAAATAAAATTGGGACTCTATGCAATTATTTAGGACGAAATGTGGAACAAATAAGGGTAAAAACTGGACTTAATATTTTGATTTTGGAGATTGGAAACTTGAAATGACGTTCTAACGAAATACAATTTCGGAAATTCTAACTTTACGTAATTTTCGTATTTTGGCCATAACTTTTTACTCTGATATCGGATTAAGGTGATTCAAGTTCCAGATTAAGAAGAATCAAATATCTACAACTCTGAAGTTCATAATAATTTCGAATTCTGAAGTTTCCATGACCAAAATTGATAAAATATTCGAAGTGTGTTATGTGTAATTATTAAAGTCATTTTCAAAATAAAAAATAAAAATTGTCAAACTTCCACAAAAAATGCTAGCATGTTTGGTGGAGGATTTGGTGTCATGTTTGATGTCATGTTTGGTGGAGCAATTGGTGGAGAAATTGGTGGAAGCCTTTAGATTTGCCTATAAATACCAAGCTAAACTTTGTAAAATTTTCATGCTATTTTTGGAGGAAAATACTCCATGAAAACCTAAAGGAATGTATCTTGTATATTTATTTAAGTTTTCTTGTATTTTCTTTTTATTTAATTAATAAAATTTTGTGTGTTTTCATTTACAACATGAGCAGATAATCTTATTCTACTGGGGTGAAAATGTGAGACTTTTAATATAATATTAATTAGATTAATCTCCCTTATTTTAAATAAAATTTGGATTAATTAGTTACCGCCTATATGGCTGGTTTATGTGACAACCTTATTTACCGCATATATGGTTGGTTTTACATTCTATACGTAGTTTCCGCCTATATGGTCAGTTTAGGTAATAACTTTGTTATCGCCTATATGGTCGGTTGGACTTAATGAGACAAATGGAATTTCCGCCTTTATGGTTTGGTTAAATATAATTTATTAATCGGTAAACATTGATAATAAGAGAGATTTCTAATTTTGAAATATTAAAAGTGGATCATCTAGCCCCATCATTTTTTTCATTATTGTAATTTTACTTTTATTTACCTTCAAGTTATTTTTTTAAATGTTTTGTTTATTTAAGTGTTTAGTAATCCCAAGTATGTTTTGTAACTAAACATATTATCTAGGGGTGTGATGAATTCCAATATCACCAGTTTATAAGGGTTATTTCATGTCTTGGGTAATATAAAGGTTTATTTATTAAGTATTAAGCTTAATGCTTATTGTTAACTGGCCATCAATAAGATTGATGTGGTAAACTTAAAATAAACTTGACGAAGGAATTATAGGTTTCAGCCTTAGACTTAATAGCCCACGATCTTCCTTAAGGATAAATAACCCTTAATAGATTTCCTTCCAGGATAGACATATACCTGTCGGGCGGGGGTAGTCATAATTGGAACTTAATCTTAATGAATTCATGTAACTTGGTTAACATAGACATATGATTGATTGAGTTACACTGGGTATTTTCATCTGACCATCGACATAGGCTTTTGCATAATTTCGTGTTCCAAGTTAGTAAACCAATATATTGCTTAAACATGAGATAACCACTTCATCTTTAAAAGATATTGGAAGGATTCACAACCCTAGATAGTTTAATAATATTGATTTTACCTTAATTTACTTTCACAATATTTTTATTTACTTGTTTTAGTTTAAAGTCACCATCCATCCAATCAAACAACCAATCTATTAGATACTCGCAAACATTCGGCTTCATAAATTAATAGCTTAGGTATTAAGTCCTCATGAGATCGATATATTTTATACTATTTGAACGATACGTGCGCTTGCGTTATACGTGTGTGATCACGCCGATCAAGTTTTTGGTGCCGGGGACTTATTTATCTTTCACTGTTAATTTTGAGGTTATATACATTTACCTGTATCTAATTTGTTTTTATTTATTATTTCTGTTTTCTTTTATTTCAGGTTCTCAAACACTACATGAGACGAACCAGAAGCTTTGAAATCCGACCGCTTGACCTAGAGACTGAAAGAACCATCAAACAGTTGAGAAGTGTTAAAGCCATGGACGACCAAAACCAAAGTATATTGATTGTCGCAAGTATTAGCGATGCAAGTCTCAGGTTAAGACCAAATAGACCTACCCTGATTCGGATTCCCATAGACACATAGTTATACTACCAATGAGATTCCGATGGGTCTATCCAGAGCGAAGTTGTTTCCGTACCATCGGTAAACATAACCTCCTATTACACTTGCATAAGTATCCAATACCCAAATATATGAGAACTATGCCGTTACGCTTTCATAACACGCACAAGTGTAATACTAGCTTATTCCGCATTATCGATATCCAGTCTCGATAATACTACGACTAGAGATATTTAATGATTAAAACTTTGTGGATTAATATTGTCTCATATCTTATTAATCTGGAACTAATCATAAGGACTTTTATCATTTATATATCCAAGTAATCCAATTACAAATGATAAAAGAGCAATTTCTTTTGTCACATAGTTAATTTGTACAACAACACCATGTTCTATACAAATAATGATGCTATGTGTCATAATTATCCAACAAGAATGGAAATGTGAGAAGGCCAAAAAACACTAATCAATATGGAATCTGAACATTTGGAAGTTGCACCACCAATTCCCATTCGAGACAGAACTATTCCGGTGGTTGACGGCTTCATTTCCTGTATTGTACTTCCTCCCTTACCAACAAATATGTGTGACATCAAAACATGTATTCAGATGATACAACTGTCAGTTCAGTTTGGGGGGAATGCAACTGAAGATCCTAATGCCCACATCAGCAACTTCCTGGAAGTTTGAGGCACTTTCAATTACAATTGAGTGACAGAATAAGTGATAGAAGAAACAATGAGACTGCATGTTTTCCCATATTCCTTGAAATATAGAGTTAAGACTTGACTACATTCACTACCAGCAGGTTCCATCACAACTTGGAACACTTTAGCCACCAAATTCCTTGCAAAACACTTTCCACCAACCAGAACTGCAAAGCTGAGGAATGACATCACATCCTTTGTACAACATGACTCAGAATCCCTCTGTGAAGCTTGGGAAAGGTACAAAGAGTTGCTCCGGAAATGTCCTCACCATGAAATTGCAAAGTGGCTACAAGTCCAAACCTTCTACAATGGACTTTATGGACTGATGGGAACCACAATTGATGCTGCTGCTGGAGGAGCTTTGATGGCAAAAGGAGAAGATCAAGCTTATGACTTAATTGAAGAAATGGCCAACAACAATTCTTTGTGGCCAACAGAAAGGAGCATGATCCAATGAATCGCAGGAATCCACGAAGTTGAGGCTAACACAAAAATGAATGCCACGCTGGAGCAGATGTGCAAATGCCTGGAAACACTTAGCACGCAAGTTGTAAACATCACCGGAGCCATAAGTTCACCATATGGAGGAGCACCAGAGGCAAACCAACATGAAGAGACAGTGAATTATATCAAAAATTTCACCGAACAGGGGAATAATCCATATTCCAACACCTATAACCCATGGTCGTGGAATCATCCGAATTTAGCATGGAGCAACAATTCAGGACAAAAGAACAATCTACCCCCCAGATTGCAACAACAAAACAAAGGCCAGAAGTATGAGAAAGAACCAGAAATGAAATAATGGTTTGCAGTTATGTTCAAAAAGCAAGAAGCAAAATACGATGCTTTAGCAGCTATGATTTAAAATCAAGTAGCATTGAATCAAAGTCATTCGGCTTCTATTAAAGCACTGGAGAATCAAATAGGACAACTGGCCAATGCTCAGAGTTACAGACCGCCAGATAACCTTCCTAGCAACACAGAACCAAATTCAAGGAACATAGGAAAGGAGCAATGTCAAGCCATTACCTTGAAAAACGGTACTGAAATCAACAAAGATGTTGGAGTCAAAGCAACTGATGAGGAAGTTCCAAAAGAAAGCAGTGAAGCAGATCCATAGATTGAGGAAAAAGAAGCAAAAGCAAATGATCAAGAAAAATTCACACCACCTCCACATTTTCCACAACGTCTCCAGAAAACTAAACTGGACAAGCAGTTTGCTTGATTCCTGGAGATTTTCAAAAAGCAGCATATCAACATTCCATTTGCAGGAGCGTTGGAACAAATGCCCAGTTATGTCAAATTCATGAAATACATTTTATCACGAAAGCGAAGATTAGGAGATTACGAAACAGTAGCATTGATAGAAGAATGCAGCGCCATCATTCAGAGGAAGTTTCCCCCAAATTTGAAAGATCCTGACAGTTTCACCATCCTTTGCACCATAGGCGAACATTACTTCGGTAAGACTTTATGTGATTTAGGTGTCAGTATTAACTTGATGCCTTTGTCTATTTACAGGAAACTGTAAATTGAATAAGTAATGCCCACCTCAGTTACTCTGCAGCTTGCTGACAGATCGCTCATATTTCCGAGAGGTGTAGTGGAAGATGTATTGGTTAAAGTCGACAAATTCATTTTCCCTGCAGATTTCATTATCATTGACATGGAAAAAGACAAAGATGTACCTATCATCCTCGGGAATTAACCATGAAAGTGCAGGACCAAGAAGTTACATCCAATGTTTTCAAAGCCATGAAATTCCTGAGTGATGAAAATGAGGAGGAATGTTTCAGAATTGATGTTGTAGATAATATCATCCAGGATACTGATGCAATGTAACTTCCCACGGATAAACTTGAAGCTTGCATCACCAACATGACTGACCGCGAGCTAGATGATGAAATTCTGGAATGTATCAACTATCTTGACAGACCATTTCGCTTCAAATCGACACCACAGGTGGAAAGTTTGAAACTACCAAAAAAGAGCGAATCAAGCCCTCGATTGAAGAACCACCGCAGCTGGAACTAAAGCTACTTCCGAGCCATGTCAGGTATGAATTCTTAGGAAACTCTTCCGATTTACCTGTGATTATTTCTTCGTCGCTAACATTGGAGCAGGAAGATAAGTTGCTGAGGGTGTTACGAGAACATAAGAAAGCATTTGGTTGGACTATAGCAGACATTCGAGGCATTAGTCCATCATTTTACATGCATAAAATTCTGATGAACGACGAATAAAAAGCCACAATGGAGCATCAACAGAGACTAAACCCAATAATGAAGTAGGTCGTGAAAAAATAAATTATCAAATGGTTGGATGCCGACATAATTTATCCCATCTCTGACAGCACGTGGGTGAGTCATATGAAATGTGTGCCAAAGAAAAGAGGAATTACTGTAGTCACAAATGAAAAGAACCAGCTGATTCCAACAAGAATGGTGACTGGATGGAGAGTATGCATGGACTACAACAAAGAAACAATGAAAGATCATTTTCCGATATCATTCATTGATCAGATGCTAGACAGATTGGCGGGACATGAGTTCTATTATTTTTTGGATGGATACTCGGGGTATAATCAGATTGCCATCGCCCCAGAAGATCAGGAAAAAAATCACTTTTACATGTCCATATGATACTTTTTCTTTCCGTATGATGCCATTTGGACTACGTAATGCTCCTGCTACATTTCAACGTTGCATGATGGAATCTTCTCAGACATGCTGGAACAAAGTATGAAGGTTTTCATAGATGATTTTTCTGTGTTTGGAGACTCGTTCGACCACTGCTTGCAAAATCTGGAAAATGTGCTACAAAAATACGAAGATACCAACCTAGTACTTAATTGGGAGAAATGTCAATTCATGGTGCAAGAAGGCATCGTCCTTGGACATCAGATCTCACAAAATGAAATCGAGGTAGACAAAGCAAAGATCGAAACAATTGAAAAATTACCTCCACCAATATCTGTCAAAGGGATTCAGAGTTTTCTCGGACATGCAAGTTTTTACAGGAGATTTATCAAAGACTTCTCTAAGATTGCTAAACCTCTATGCATTCTGCTGGAGAAATATGTGCCTTTCAACTTCACCAAAGAATGGCGCGAGTGGTTGGTGCCACAGCCTTCCTCTCGGGTTTATGTATGGCACAATTTGGCGCCTCATCGCAAGTGAGTTGATGTTTCCACGCTAGTTTTTATTTAACTCTGAAAACCCATATAATAACCTGAATCCATGCTTTTCCTACGTCATATTAACATGACACCAAACAACTCCAAAAGACCATTAAATTACATGGAATCTAACAAAATAATAAGCTGAGGATACAAGAATGGGTGTGTAAATTTCACACTTATCAGGTAGGAACTTATCAGGCAGGAATCTAAGGATTTTCCTAACTATCCTATTGGTAGGAATAGTCTCACATAGGTTAAAGCTTGAGTTAACGATATTGATAATCTCAACATAAAATTCATCAAAGGTCTTATCATCTTTCATATGGGCGACCTCAAACCTAGTGGTTAAATCCTGAAGTCTTTTATTTTTAACAGACAATGTGCCCCCCATGCACAGTCTGCAGGATGTCCCAAGCATCCTTGGCTATCTCACACATTGAGATTCTCATAAACTCAGCAGAACACACATCACTATGTATGACATTAATTGTCTTGTTGTTTCTATTGCTAGCATCAAATTCGTCCTTGGTCCAGGTCAATTTATCTTTAGGGGAGGAGACCCCATCAACAACAACAACAACAACGAGAGGTTTCCACCAGTGTTCAACAGTCATCCAGACCCTCTCTTCTAAGGACTTAAGGAACATTTTCATGCGAACCTTCCAATGTAATTATTCAGTGCCATTAAAAAATGGCGGACAATTCAAGGGTTGACTATGTTCCATAGCTAATGGGTCAATGATCGAGTTCAGGCTCTGATACCAATTGAAAGTTCGCGATTAGCCTAAGTTCCGACCCTATGCGGAATTTATCACAATTAACTAAGACAAGTCCTAATTAATGTGTCTATGGAAATTCAACAACCAACCACAATATCCAACAACAATAAAATCCACAATATCAATTTAATGCGAAATATAAATTACGGAAAATAAAACAATTACACAAAATCAACACAATAATTTTGGTGACGAAGTGGAAAACTCGTGCGAGTAAAAAACCACTCCGGGTATATCGGCTACCAGCCCAATCCATTATATAGAGAAAAAATTACAGCGATGGTCAAGACCTATGGTGGCAACTCCACCGACTCAAGTACCTCAATACTGCAAGAACTCAAGGCAACTCATCAAGCCCGCGACCCACGGTTTTCTTCAGAACCTCTGAAGTCTCTGAGTAGATTGTATCACCTCTGACGCAAGAACTCCGACTACCAAATTTTCTCCTAAAGAACTCTAAAGGGTTAGGAATTTTGGGTTATGTTGTGTTGACTGTTTATCAAATAGGGATTCACACCATTAATGAAGAAGACAATGAGATAATAAGTCTTCAATGGTGGAATCAAATAAGGTTGAAAGCTGTGAGAGATTTTGGCTCAAAGAAAATGTGTTTCAATTGGTGGGGATGGCAGCTACATGTTCAATTTATAGGTAGGGTAAAAAGCTAGGGTTTTTCAAAGGTAAAAGGCTGAAAAACGCATCCAGATCGCAGTCGCGTTCGAACGATTACTCTAACGCACCATGAACGCACGCCTACTGGAAAGACTCGTTCGAACACCACTCGAACGGATGCTCTCTGGAATGTCCTCGTTCGAACGCACCAAGAACGTGACTCGAACGTTTGCTCTCTGGAATGATCCCGTTCGAACCCAACAACGAACGCGCCACAAATGCCTCACGTTCAAACCAAACAACCAACGCAGCACTAACTCCAATGTTCGAACGCTGCAACGAACGCACCACGAACGCATGTCTAATGCACAACGGCCAAAAACCAGTCCAATTGTACCAAGATCTTCATGATAAGTTCAACTCAATGAAACTTGTTTTGTCACGTGCATTGCCAATAAAAATGGAACTAACAATTCCCTAAAACTATATTTACTTGTGACACTAGTACTGAAGAAGTTTTTAGTCTTAGATACTAGTTTTCTTAAACACTATTGTTGCTAATAACTTTTACCTTTTTATTTATTTGATCATTGCATGTAAATATTTTTTTTCATTTCTTTATGAATGAATATTTTATTTTATTTTATTTTATTATTTTTTCCCCAAGGGGCGTGACTTGGTGGTGTAGGGTTCAGGATCTCACATTGAGGTCCTGAGAGTGCGTTTCTTGTAAGAGCCTGGGACAGCCGGAGGTTTTACCTGCTCCGCTTTAACTCGGAATAGGTGGTTTAATGGTGGGGGTTTCCAACGATTTCAAAAAAAAAAGGGTTATTTTATTTTTAATTAAGTTTCAATAATTAAATTACGTGGTGAAATATGCATTAATTGTCCAAATATGGAAAGTTCCAAAATATTTATGTAATTTCTTAAAACATGACTTTGCGTGATTAATTATATTGATAATATGTTTAATGATTTGTCCCCTAAGACTATGATCTTTTGACTCAAAATACATTGTGAAATTTTATTAAACATAATACGTTTCATGACAAAGGGATTACATGTAAAGCAAAACATTAATAATTATGCATGAATTTATGTAGAAAAATTATGTTTAATATGGTTTCTGCATTAAAGAACATTGTCACTGAACTCAACAATGGGTGAGTAATTGAACGGTGACAACTTTTAAATATAGAGTATGAAAATCCAATATATGCTCGAATAGATCTTCATGGAACTATAGGTTTCATAAAAGAAAATGAAAAAATATGTAGACTACTGAAGTCTATATGTGGTCTTAAACAGTCATCTAGAAAATCTTATATACGATTCCATAATACAATCATTTCGAATGATTTCACAATGATTGATAAGGATAATTATGTGTATACCAAAAGAGATACGTTGTTTTATTTTTGTATGTGTATGATATACTTATAGCCAAAAATAATAAACAGTTTGTGAAAATTCGGGGTTATCCTAAGTTCTGACCCTATGCGGAATTAATCACAATTAATTAAGACAAGTCCTAATTAAAGTGTCTATGGGAAATCAACAACCAACCACAATACCCAACAACAATAAATTCCACAATATTAATTTAATTGCGGAAAGGTAAATCAATCACACAAAATCAACACAATAATTTTGGTGACGAAGTGGAAAACTCTTCCGAGTAAAAAACCACTCCGGGTATATCGGCTACCAGCCCAATCCACTATATAGAGATAAACTTACAGCGATGGTCAAGACCCATGGTGACAACCTCACCGACTCAAGTACCTCAATACTGTAAGAACTCAGGGAAACTCCTTAAGTCCGCGACCTACGGTTTTCTTCAGAACCTCTGAAGTCTCTGAGTAGATTGTATCACTTCGAACGCCGGAACTCCGACTACCAAACTTCCTCCTAAAGAACTCTTAAGGATTAGGGAATTTGGGTTATGTTGTGTTGAAGGTTTATCAAAGAATGGATTTCACCATTAACAAAGAAGACATGAGATTCAAAGAGTCTTCAAGGTGAAATCAAGGAGAGTTGAAATCTTTGAGAGATTTGGCTCAAGGGAAAATTGTTTCAGCTCTTTCAACTAATGGGGAATGGCGGCTAAGTGTTATATTTATAGGTATGGTGAAAACCTAGGGTTTTGCAGGCCAAAAACGCGTTCAGATCGCAGTCGCGTTCGAACGCTTACTAGAACGCTACACGAACGCGCCATTTCTGTCAAGACTCGTTCGAACGTCAATCGAACGCACAACGAACGTGAGCTCTCTGGAATGCTCCCGTTCGAACCCCACAAGAACGTGCCTCGAACGTTTGCTCTCTGGAATGTGCCCGTTCGAACCCAATAGAGAACGTGACACTAACGCCAACCGTTCGAACACTGCAACGAACGCACCACGAACGTATGTCTGATGCACAGCAGCCAGAAACCAGTCCAATTGCACAAAGATCTTCAAGAAAGATTACAACTCAATTGAACTTGTTTTGTCACGGACACATGCCAATAAAAATGGAACTAACAATCTCCCCCTTTGGCATTCCGTGACAAAACACTACCTAATACAAAGACTACGGTAATAGACCCAAAAAGAAAATAGTCAACTTTCAACCATCAAAACAGTGACTTATTAAAAATGGACTCGATCTAACACCTAACAAAGTAGTCTTGAAATTAATGCCACCGCAGCAACATACCTGCTACCTGAAACATCCACAGACAATAATATACCGTGAAAAGCATTGGGATAATCAAATAGAACATAAAGCAGGTAAAAATCTCATACATGTACAAGTAGAAATCCTTCTCCCCATTAATCTTAACTCCCCTTAAAACGGATATATCTAAAGAATATTCTACTGCTCCCTCCTATATATTAAGGCTCTCCCCCTTAATATATTACTCTCCCCCTTTTTGTCACGAAATGACAAAGGATAAAAAGAAACAGGAAAAATAACAGGAGAACAGGAGAAAACACATGTAAGAGCATAAACAAACATGAATTACTCCCCCTCACTAACAGGCACATAAAGTTAGCAAAATAAGACACGGGAAGCAAACCAAAACTAAGAAAGGTGCACAGGAAAGAAAAAAAATAGGTATGCAATAACATGAAGCACACACAGTCACATACTGAGATAAATAAAAATCCTGTCAAAAACTGACTGAAACAGCATTTCAAGCTGATACAATGATACCCAGTCAGTATTCAGCTGTTTATGACATGAAACAATATGCATCATTTTAAAAGTGGCTAAATACAACACTTATGCATATGACATAAACACCAAAGCATATAAAGCACTTGCGTGGAAAATAAAGTGCATAACGAATCAAGGCTTAAGACCTTATTTTATGAGCTGGACACAGCCAAAGAAATCCATTTCTAAACAAACCAAGTCCACAAAATAGGTGTTCAAACCCAGCACCACTAGCACCTGAAAATAAGCAACATTGGTTGCATGCTATAATATTTACCCCAGAAATATCATGAGCTCATATTTAATAACTCTTTCGAGTGAATGGTTTTTGCCCTTATCTTTTGAATTTGGCCATTTTGGCTCTTTTGCACTTGAGTCTCATTGTTTTTTTAAATATATTTCTTTTTACTTTTACAATGGGATAACAAGGTCAACTAGTCAAAGGTCACACTATTAAGCAAACAAAGCATGGAAGAGATTAGATTGCCATTCCAAAAACTCATACATGCGACCAAACATTGACAAATTAAAAATGTGTATGTGGAAGTGCAAGCACAAGATATACCAAAGGTTTTTATCACACACACTCATGTATATAGAGCATCAAGAAAAATAAAAGCATATCATACATGCATAATCATATATCCTACATATCAGGATCACATGCATAAGCTTTTCATGCTCTAACAAGCCATAAAATAAAATAAATTTTGTCCTTTTCATTTTCTATTTTTTTTGTATTTTTCAGATTTTAACAAAATAAAAATAAAGACATAAATAGGCTTGTAAAATATCCAATGGTACGTGGAGTTATATCCCGAGTGCAGATCATACCACCGTCCATCGGAATCGGCTATGAAATTTATGTCCGGGTTTCCATCCTATATACCAAGGGACATATAACAAAAACAAGACACACACATACACACTCATATGCTGTGAAAACAAAATAAACGTCAAAAACATAAAACACACGCACACACACATGCAATGGGAAAATACAAATGCATCTTTTAAGCAGAGTTACACCGAAGTGCACTCTCATCATATCCATCAGGACATGCAGAAGTAGATGGGAAATCATCTTGCTTCCTCACCCAAACCTTTTCTAGAAACCTCTTCCACATGAGAGTTCCCAGACAACAAAGCAAGTTTCTCACTCAAAAATTGAGCTTGTTTGGTTAGTGCAAAAACTTGAGACATTAGATTTGATGAATCAAATCTAGGAGACACACTTTTAGGCCTTCTCTTTTGCTTGTGCAATATGAAACACTTAGGCCTAATATGTCCAACCTTGCCACAGTGGTGGCACACAGGCACAAACTTCAGACGAGAGCGAGGTTTACCCACAGCACCTCTAGATCGAGGTTGGGTCATAGGACGAGGAATAAATGGAGGACTAACATGACTACACTCAACATGTTTCTTGCCTAAGTCATGTTTAGCTGCTACAGGCACAGCTTTGGAAGAAGAAGCCTTATCACAGTTAGGCTCAGAAATAATTCCTAACATACGGTCCACATTTTTATTCTCACTAGAAAATACAGACAATTGGGTTCTAGTATCTTCAAGTTCAGTTTCTAATATTTGGACCCTATTATTAGACCTCTATTTCTCTCCTCCAGGTCATCTACCATCAAAAGGCTCTGCTCAAATTTGGCTTGAGCTTCATTCTTTTCTAGCTCAACAGCTTTCAGCCTTTTATTGACCTCTATGTTAGTCTTCTTAATAGCTAAACTCTCATTAAACAGTTCAACATAAGCTACCTGAAGACTTCCTCATCTACAGACTCATCAAGAGAGACTTCTGAATCATCATTATTAACCACAATCTCTCTCTCACCAGTCACACTAGCAGTAAAGGCAATAAAATTTTTCTTGCCTTTAGGAGACTCATCAGAAGAATAACCACCTTCTGAATCACTAGGAGAGGCAGCCATGGCTTTCTTGCCTTTAGCTCTGAGATATGTAGGGCACTCTGGTCGAATATGCCCATAGCCTTCACACTCATGGCATTGGACATCACGGGATCTACTACCCCTATCCTCTCTAGACTCTTTTCTGCTATGCCTACTCCCTCTAGGCATAACCTCTCTATCTCTATTACTGCTATGGCCACTCTTCTTAAGTTTAAGAAATTTCTTAAACTTCTTTGCAAACAAGGCCAAATCATGATCCTTGATGGTATCATCATCACTAAACGAATCATGTACAACTTCCTTAGCGATTTTCATCGCAAACTGTTTTGGCTCTCTAAAACCAGGAAGCTTTTTCTCATAAACCTGCAGCTTTCCTACGAGTTCTTCTAAATCAAGCTTATCGAGATCATTGCTTTCCTCGATGGCAGTAATCTTGGGTAGGAATTTATCAGGAAGAGATCTAAGGATTTTTCTAACTATAATATTCGTAGGTATAGTCTCACCTAGGTTAAAACTAGAGTTAACGATATCGTTAATCTCAGCATAAAATTCATCAAAGGTTTCATCATCCTTCATTTTGGCGACCTCAAACCTAGTGGCTAAATCCTGGAGTCTATTATTTTTAACTGACAATGTGCCCTCATGCACAGTCTGCAGGATGTCCCAAGCATCCTTGGCTATCTCACACATTGAGATTCTCCTAAACTCAGCAGAACAGACAGCACCATGTATGGCATTAACAGCTTTGCTGTTCCTATTGCTAGCATCAAATTCGTCATTGGTCCGGGTCAATTTGTCTTTAGGGGTAGTGACCCCATCAATAGTAACAACGGGAGGTTTCCACCCGTATTCAACAGTCATCCAGACCCTCTCATCTAAGGACTTAAGGAACGCTCTCATGCGAACCTTCCAATGCAAATATTCCGTGCCATCAAAAAATGGCGGACAATTTAAGGGTTGACTACGCTCCATAGCTAATGGGTCAAGGATCGAGTTCAGGCTCTGATACCAATTGAAAATTCGGGGTTATCCTAAGTTCTGATCCTATGCGGAATTAATCACAATTAATTAAGACAAGTCCTAATTAAAGTGTCTATGGGAAATCAACAACCAACCACAATACCCAACAACAATAAATTCCACAATATTAATTTAATACGAAATGTAAATTGCGGAAAGGTAAATCAATCACACAAAATCAACACAATAATTTTGGTGACGAAGTGGAAAACTCTTCCGAGTAAAAAACCACTCCGGGTATATCGGCTACCAGCCCAATCCACTATATAGAGATAAACTTACAGCGATGGTCAAGACCCATGGTGACAACCTCACCGACTCAAGTACCTCAATACTGTAAGAACTCAGGGAAACTCCTTAAGTCCGCGACCTACGGTTTTCTTCAGAACCTCTGAAGTCTCTGAGTAGATTGTATCACTTCGAACGCCGGAACTCCGACTACCAAACTTCCTCCTAAAGAACTCTTAAGGATTAGGGAATTTGGGTTATGTTGTGTTGAAGGTTTATCAAAGAATGGATTTCACCATTAACAAAGAAGACATGAGATTCAAAGAGTCTTCAAGGTGAAATCAAGGAGAGTTGAAAGCTTTGAGAGATTTGGCTCAAGGGAAAAGTGTTTCAGCTCTTTCAACTAATGGGGAATGGCGGCTAAGTGTTATATTTATAGGTATGGTGAAAACCTAGGGTTTTGCAGGCCAAAAACGCGTTCAGATCGCAGTCGCGTTCGAACGCTTACTAGAACGCTACACGAACGCGCCCTTTCTGTGAAGACTCGTTCGAACGTCAATCGAACGCACAACGAACGTGAGCTCTCTGGAATGCTCCCGTTCGAACCCCACAAGAACGTGCCTCGAACGTTTGCTATCTGGAATGTGCCCGTTCGAACCCAATAGAGAACGTGACACTAACGAAAACCGTTCGAACACTGAACGAACGCACCACGAACGTATGTCTGATGCACAGCAGCCAGAAACCAGTCCAATTGCACAAAGATCTTCAAGAAAGATTACAACTCAATTGAACTTGTTTTGTCACGGACACATGCCAATAAAAATGGAACTAACAGTTTGTAAAACATATTAAAGGATGGTTATCATCTAACTTTGAGATGAATATATGGGTGAATCTGCTTATATTCTTGGGGTTAAGATTTCAAGAAATCATTCAAAAAAATTATTACCTCTTTCACAATAGCCATACATAAAGAAAAATTTTAAATGCTTTCAAATGTAGGCTTATAAATCCATTTATACTCATATTACAAAAATTAAGGTATCAAAAAGGGACAACATATTACTCATTATACTATTAAGGGAATGATATGTGATTACAAGGTTTACCAATACTGATTGGGGAAAAGTTGTGGATGAAAAATCTACTTCTGGATTTATTTTCTTATTGAACAATAATACCATATCGTGGAGCAGTAAGAAATAATCATATATAACCTTATTCACAATAAATACTGAATTCATGGTATTTTCATCTACAGTAAAAGAGACTATATGGCAGAAAAGGTTTTTAGATCATTCGGGTATTGCAAATGTTGCTTCTGATCCAGTTTTAGTCAATTATGATAGTGTAGTAGTGATAGATTATGAAAGACCCCAAATTTCACTGTAAAACCAAACACATGGAAACCAAATATAATTTTATAAAAGACAAAGTTACACGAAAAGAAGCAAACATGAAGTATATTTCTATGCTAGAGTTGATTGAAGATCCACTGACAAAATTCGTCCCTAAAGATGCATTCATTAGACACGTAAAATCGCAGGGATATCATAGACATTAATGTACTTACATTTCACGATATATTTATTTTCCCAACAATGTTTACTAGTATTAATACTTATTGATATTTGTGTTCAATGCTTACATGTTAATATGTTGATATATGTTTACCATTTGTTGGTATGAGAAATATGTTAGATAAATGAATGATTGACCTTTTCACACGACAATCACCTCCATTACTTTGTGTTAAGGGGAGATTAGATCAATTTTTAAGCTTATTATCTTAGTGATAATTTAGAAGAGCTCAAGCTAAAAAAAATTAAGAAATATCATCATATTGGTTATTCATTTTTATGAGGTCACTTTCTCTGTGATATGACATATGGTGAATAATTTTATTTCACATTATCTCTCTTAATGTCAGATGTGAGTTATACACTGTGATTGTGTGAACTATCATTTGTACTGTATTTTTATGAGACATACACTCCATGGGAAAGGAAAAAAATACCGTAATACGGTTGTCATATAATATGTACAATTGCGACTAATAAGAGCAATACAAGTAAAGATTTCGATCTCGATATTGTGTGAGATCGTTAATCTCACGTTGAGATTATGTTAATTTCACGTTGTACCCTTTAGATTCTTATATGCTTATCAAAACTTTGATTCAATGATAACTATCTTGAAGTGTTCACTAATACCAAAATAAAAGCATAGAACATCATTAGAAAAGGAATTGAATTAATGTCGAGACATTCGAGGAAAGAGAAAGATCATTATATGAATAATATTACATTACCTTATATTCACTGGTTAATCAATTATATTATTTTGCGTGATTAAACATGATTGTGAATGCAAAATATATATGATAATTAAAAGAGATCGAGAGAGATACTATATGATAAATAATTGAGGATACTGCATATTTTACTAAATGACTTTTCATGCTGTTGAACGCATCATACGTGATTGAAAGATATTGGTGGATGGATTCGGGTCACCCATGATGGGTCAACCCGTACCCGATTCAACCACATTATCAAGAGAAGTTAATAAACTTCCCTTGGATAATGTGGCACATGCATGGGAAGTTGATAGCAACCACCTTTGGCTTCTTTTAAAAGGAAGCCAAAGTTGAAACACAATTTTCTACTGAACAAGTAAGTGCAACTAATGTTGTAATTTTACATGATTTGATTTGTGATCAAGTTAATTACTACTAGTACAAGACAAGATTTTGTGTTATTGAGATTTTGAATTAATTTCCTACCAATCTTGAATTGTTCCAAAATATGTGGGATGTTATCTAACATTTAACAATATTTATTCAATTCAGCTCTCATCTTTTCACTCAACCCTCAGATTTTATTTTCACCACCAGAGCTTGTGATTCACAATCTCTTATGTACAGAAGCATTATACCCCAGTAACAAAGATGCCTATCAAATTCTACTTTCCCTGGCTTACGATTTTTTTTTTTTTTTGAATCGATTGAATTTCCGCCACTAAATCATCCATTCCAGGCTTAAGGGGAGTAGGTAAAATCCTCGATTGTCCCAAGTTTTTACAAGAAACGCGCTCTCTGAATTCGAATCCAGAACCTCAATGTGAGATCCTGAGTCTTACACTACCAAACCGCATCCCTCGATGACCCATGCCATACAAATCACTTTAAATCTTATGATGATATTTTAACAATGTTTTATGATATATATATATATATATATATATATATATATATATATATCTATATATATATATATATAATATATATATATATATTATAAACTGCTTTACCCAGTAATTATTTATATTATTTTATGTTCTATGATGTGTCCATGTGTGAACATAAATAATAATTAAAAAAAAAAACTCATTCACCAATGGAATCATCCCAAACTTTGAGTTTGTCTTTGTTGTTAACGAGGAATAGATCTCTACATAAAGTATTTTATTTAATTGGTGCCTTATTAATGATATTTAATTACACACAATTTGGCAAGAAATTAGAAAATAAACAAATTATATATCAAATGGAAATTAGGCTGGATTTTAGCCAATAAAATATGGCAGTCAAAACTCGAAAGGGGCTCCAAAACAAAATCCAAAAATCTAGACAAATTACACTAATTAAATGAAATAATTTATAGTATCAAACAAAAACATGTGGGTACCCATTAAAATATTTTATTAATATTATTAACATAAAGAATTAAACTTATTGATGTCCTAAAATTTGAAAAAAAAAAATTGCTCCATTGACATCAAAAGTGGAAGAGCATTGCCTTCACATTAAATGATTTTTATATTATAACAATATTTATATTCGAAAATACAAAAAAAAAAAAAAAAATAATTATCAGGATTGAATATATATATTTTTTTATTTTATTGTGTGACATCTTAAATCATTGTTTCGTTTCATTAAGTAAAATTTAAATTTCTTCATATGGTTTAGATTTCTTTTAATTTATGTCTTTCCGGATAATATATATTAATATCATTTTTTTCCCTTATCAAATACAAAAAAAAGAATATATATTAGACATATCCGAATCATTTTAATAATAATCTTCTCCTAAAATTTCTCAATTTGGATATGTTAGTGATTTGAAAAAAAAATGGAATTTGATTATTTCTTAGATATCATGCCATCAATAGAATTGAGACCTGAGAGGGCCCCATAATCAGTGACCTTGTGTCGAACTTCCTATGAAGAATAGTTAAATAGGGAAAGTTTCAAGGATCAACAAAAATTGGCTGCCAAAATTCAAACTTTACAATTTATGACTTCCAAGAACTGAAACAAGTTGAAGACTTGTTAAAGAAAAGGTGAAGCTTTGGGGATTTTAGCATCTGGGTTGTTGTTTATAGATTGTTTTAGGAATATTGTGCTGCTACATTTTATCACTGAAGTTTTTTGGCATATCAGTTTTCAATTGTGAACTTAGTTTTTGGTAGAATCAGTTTATGTTTCAAAAATTTATAGATTGATTTTTTTTTACTATCAGTTTTGTAATTTGGGTATTGCTTAAACTGGGTTGCTGTGTCCATTTCGCTGGAGAACTTGATTGATGATATTGGGTTTAGTTCAAGTAGTTTGATGATCGTAAAATAAAAACTGAGTGATTAGGGTTTCTGTGTTTTGAAGTTAAAAGAGTGTTTGGTGATTTTAGGGTTTGATTTGGTAAGGTTGGCTTCTTGGATAATCTTTCAGTTAGAAAGATTGAGAATTTGGTTTTGCCAGTAAAAATTATACACCCTGGAATTAGGTTTTGATCAAAACTTTGGTTTTTATACTGAAATTTTGCATAGTATATGGCAAGTTCATGTAAAGTTCTTAGATTGACAGATTGTTATATATGAATATTTTTACCAGATAGTGAACTTATATTTTGCCATTTAACTGATGGCATCAAACTCATCTCCTCCATCTGCAAATCCACCAAACTCATCAACTCCATCTCCTCCTCTGCAACCTCCTGTTGCCCCATCACCCCCTCCTCAACAAACTATTTCGTCTCCACCACCCTCCAATTCTACTTCTCCATCCCCTCCACCAATTATTTCACCTCCACCCCCCGCAAGTTCATCACCACCACCAGTGTCTAATCCACCACCATCATCTACTCCACCACCAAATTCACCTCCACCATCACCACCATCTGATCCACCTAGTAATTCTTCTGCGCCACCACTGCCATCAGTAGAGCCTCCTAAAAGTCCACCCCTACCATCACCACCTTCTGTGCCACCCCAAAATCCAGCCCCACCACCATTATCATCGAGCCCACCTAAAAATTCACCTCCTTCACCTGTTGCTGTTCGTCCGAGTAATGCACCTCCGCCTCCTTTGCGAACTCCTGATCCTGTTTCTCCACTAGTTCCTCCACCTTCAAATCCGCCACCAAACACATTACCACCACCACCACCACCACCATCAACAATACGATTTTCACCCCCTCCGGGAATTCCAGTCCCACCAACAGAAAATACACCTGGGAACGGTTCCAATCCCACTTCTCCAGAAAGTTCTAAATCCCCAAGTAATAATGGCATTGGAACAGCTGGTACTGTGGCTATTGCTGTGGCTGTAGGAATCATTGCATTTAGCCTCATTGGACTGGTTGTTTGGTGCTTGAGGAGGCGAAAGAAAAGGGTTTCTAGACTTAATGGGGTGTACGTAATGCCGTCCCCGACAGGCTCTTCCTCGACATATGGTAATTTATATATATGTTGCATTATTTTTCTTATATTGTTACTTTCTGCATCCCTGTGGAACCTGTTCATCATCAATTCTTGTGATTGCTATTCATATACACCATCATCAACTCAAAAAATTGGCATGAATGCAGTTTCTGGATCGTAATGTGTTGTCCTTGAAGTTTGGTGTATGCTGTGAGATAAAAATATTGAATGAACATATGCTGGTTAATAACTGTAATATTTAACAGATTGAATCTAATAATTAATTTATTCTTACTACAAAAAATTATTAGATAGAAAATTAGATCATATATCAAATTAATTACTAATTAAAATGAAAATGGTAAGTTTTTTCCATGCTCTTGTCAGTTTTTTCCTTTAAAGTATGGACTGATAAAGGTTTGAAACTGGTTTGCAGATTTATCCTATACAAAGACACAGTCTTCAGCTCCCTTAATAGGAGGTGGTCCCGGTAGTGACTTAGAGAACTCACCAAAACATCCTGGTGGCTTAGGCAATTCGAGGTCATTGTTTACGTATGAAGAACTAGTCAAGGCCACTAATGGGTTTTCAGCTGAGAATTTTTTGGGTGAAGGTGGATTTGGTTCGGTGTATAAAGGTTATTTACCAGATGGGAAAGAAGTAGCTATTAAGCAGCTAAAAATAGGTGGGGGACAGGGTGAGCGGGAATTTAAGGCTGAGGTTGAGATTATTAATCGCATTCACCATCGCCATTTGGTGTCTCTTGTGGGTTACTGCATTTCAGACAACCGAAGATTGCTCATATATGACTATGTCCCCAATGATACCCTTTATTACCATCTTCATGGTACGCAGCAACTGTGTTTTGATAATATAGATCATAACAATAACCTACTAAATACTAATCTGTACTATGTTGCTCCTTTGATTTTGTAGGAGAAGGTAGGCCAGTTCTAGATTGGCCAACACGTGTGAAAATTGCCACAGGTGCAGCTCGTGGATTAGCTTATCTCCATGAAGACTGTAAGTATATAATAGTCAGCTTCTGATTTTAATTGTTATATTCACCTACATATTAGTAACTCCAAGGACACCACTTCCCCTTCTAAGTAGCAGATAGATTCATTCAACCAAAAAGCTGGAGGCAGGACCCAGCCCATTTCTTGTTTACTTCAAAATAGAAAAGGCTAAAGAGGAGGTGGACAATATGAGATTCTGTTTTGGTACATCTAACAACTTTATTGATAAACCTCAAAGTGTTAACAAAAAGGATTTTTTTAAATACTCGCCAATAAGGTTCTTCATCCAGCTGTGAATTGGATTAGGTCCAGCCAGTGTTGTTAAAGGCGCAAGGCGCACTAAGGCGCAAAGGGTCCTAGGGCCTAGGCGCACGCCTCAAGGCGCAAGGCGCGCGCCTGATAAAAGTGAGACGCAAATTGTAAAAAAAAATAGAAGTATCTAGTCAACTAAAATAAAGAGAAATCATTGAATATATATATATATATATATATATATATATATATATATAAACAATTACAATAATACAAATATTGATAATACAAATTAATTTGTTTGTCAAAATTTGAAGCCAACCCCAAAATATATCTTAATTTATTGAATAAATGTTATACAATTTGATTTTGGGTCGGGGTTTTCTCACACATTTTTATGACGCGTGCCTAGGCGCATCTAAAAGGCGCGCGCCTGATGAAGGTCGTCTGGCTTGACCCTTCATGAGATGCTGTGGTCTGAGCCTGAGCCTAAGGTGAACGTGCCTGAGGCATGCCTTTAACAACTATGGGTCCAGCATTTTCTGCTTCAACCACAGCAGGTAGAAAGACATCCGCCCAAATAGGATCTCTTGGTGGTTCTTCAGCTTTCCAGATGACACAATTTCTGCCCAGTGCCTAGTGGTTCTAGCAAGCCATTGGTATATTGTGCTATCGGATTGCAAGAACAAAATTGAGTTTCAAACCACTTTTGTTGGGAAGGGGATCCATGAATTGGAGATTCCGCTTTTAAGATGGTGTTAGAAAATTTGTTTTGACAAACTGATACGGTTGCTTGGTCTGGCCATTCATTTTTCGTTTTTGGACAATGACGGATGAGTTGATCATTGTTCAGTTCATGTTTGTGGGAGAATATCTAACACTCAATGACCTCCTTTTGGTGTCTGTTCTGAGGACTGAATTTGGGCCAACTGGAAAGTTGAGGAAAAAATGTGTTCCACCTAAACTAGCAGCTTACTGATAACAGATGAAAAATGATCTTCTACCTAGACTCATCTGTCCTGACTTTCTGATAGCAGACCACAAAGAGGACTAATTGACACATTATTGACCTTCTCATTATGTAAAAATTACGACCACTTCTCATACCCTTCTCTGTTTCCAATTTCACTATCTGTTTCAATGATCTAAATCTTAATCTTCAATTATCTCCTCACACTCAAGGAAGTTCTTTCGTAGGAGCATGGAGAATGTTACCTTGATTAAAATAGCAAACACATCTTTTTAAGCACTGTATGCTTCTTTCAGCCAAAGCAAACTAGCAAAAATAACTAAATAAAAAGCCATCTGAAGGTCCCTTTGTAAGTGCACTTGCTTCTGGGGCAAGACATGTTAAATGAGGTTCTATTTATTTGTTATCATCCATGTTTGTTTGTTTGTTTGTTTATTTATTATTATTAATAATAATTTCTGCATATATCAGGTCATCCTCGTATTATTCATAGAGATATCAAGTCATCAAATATTCTTCTGGATAGCAACTTTGAGGCTCAAGTATGCTCCGTTTATCTTTTCTCAAGCTACAATTTTCTCTTACCATATAGACTTAGTTTTACGGTTTATCGGTTTTGACCTTACAGGTTTCAGACTTTGGACTTGCCAAATTAGCTCTTGATGCAAATACACATGTCACAACACGTGTTATGGGAACTTTTGGGTAAAGCACTTATCTGTGATAAATAGATACTCCAGGATAGGACCTTTTCGAGGGCTCTTCTAGTTGTGGTGGCAAAGATCATAAAATGGGAAAACTATGTCTATATGCTTCTAATTATTCCAAATGGTTTTACAGATACATGGCCCCTGAATATGCATCAAGTGGCAAGTTGACTGAGAAATCTGATGTATTCTCATTTGGAGTTGTGCTTTTGGAGCTAATTACTGGCCGGAAGCCAGTTGATGCATCGCAACCCTTGGGAGATGAGAGTCTAGTTGAATGGGTAATTTACTAATTTTATAGATGCCACTCTTGTCTCAAGTTACCCAATCATCCAAACGCGATAGGCACGAATGAATGGTCCATTAAACTAAATCGTTGGGCTCGGATTGTTAGTCTCTTGGTTTGATTGTGATAATGTGGTAAAATCTTTAGTTATACTGTTTCTCTTTTCTTATAACTTGGTTAGTTTGATGTAGAAGGATGATGCTAGCAAGCAAAGCTACTGTCAGAATTTTAGGTGGAGGGCTCTTATGCTTGAGACACTGTAACTCTAAATGTCATTTCTGCTTGAAAATCTATGAAGGTTTTTCAATTCTAATATGATAAAATCATGAAATAGCTTCTTTATTTTCTTTGTGGTCCTGCTTTTATTATTCCAGAATAGTTGAAAATGAAGGAATAGATCAACCAAAAAAAAGACGGATTTGGTTACTCCAACGGCTTCAATATTTTTACAAATGTAAAAAAGGGCAAAGCCATTAATCTTTAGTCAACATATTTTAGAGTTTAGTAAAGATTGTGAATTTCATATATATGCATACGGCATCTGTGCATATCTAAGATGGGATGGGAATGGGTCATATGGCTGTGACAATGAACTTTCCAGTGAAATGGTCCCACTCCTAAACCATCACTGTCTGACAAATGCTTATTTTATCTTTTAGGCTCGACCTTTGCTTAGTCGTGCACTTGAGAACGAGGAATTTGATGCTTTAGCTGATCCAAAACTTGGAAAAAACTATGTTGAAAGCGAAATGTTTCAGATGATTGAGGCTGCTGCAGCCAGTGTGCGACATTCAGCTGTCAAGAGACCACGGATGGGACAGGTACTTAAATTTCTTGGCAGCCACCACTAAATCTTTGGATATGTGTTGCTCAGGCATATCTTTCTCACCATGCTAATGCATCTCAGGTTGTGAGGGCTTTTGATAGTTTAGCTGCTTCAGATCTAAGCAATGGAATGAAAGTGGGTGAAAGTGCACAACAGTCTGCAGAAATTAGATGGTTTCGGAGGATGGCATTTGGTAGTCAAAATTACAGTACAGATTTTTTTATCCAAGGTAGCTTGGAATAGTTGAGAGAATGGTAAATGCTAGTAGCGATCTCTTCATCTTTCAAGCTAGAGGATTTGCCAAGCCAAAATGGAGCTATCTTGCTGTTCACTTTGCGGAGTTGACTCAGCTGAGACAGGCTCATCATGTATTGTCTCTGTGATTAATTTCAAACCCCTCAATGCTTGTAAGTAGGTTCTGTAATAGCTTTCACCTCATTAGAGCAATTCTTTGACCTTGTAATTACCTTTAATGGAATTAACAAAGCTATCATAGTAGTTAGTCCTTTTTCCTTCTTCGTTGCCTCAGGATTTATGCAACTACTGGGATTTTAACTCAGTATACAAAACAGGGACCTGGTGTCGATCAGGAGACAAACTATATTATAAGAAACTAGACGAGGGCAAGAGGGTTGAAATAAATTTTTGAAAAATAAACATTCATAGATGAACATAATGAAACATTCATAGGTTTTTCAAAGTAACCAACGTTGAATGAAAAATTTTGCAGACTTGGAGTTTGGTTCTTGTTAATTTGTACTGGTCCTACAGACGGAAACCTTATATTGAAAATACAAGCTATATTGTGATTCGTGACGTTCCACAATGTTTGGGAGCAGTTGTGGAGCCGGGATTAAATTTTAGAGGTTATTATTTTTTTTATTTTTTTTAATATAAGTAAATATCACAAAACTAAACTTTTATAATTCAGAGATAAATCATTTTAATAGCTTACAATAGAGAAATGAAGTAGGGATGACAAAAGTCTGTCCGATTTGACCCAATTCAAGATAAAAAAAAGTTAGGGCTCGAGCCCGAGTCGAACTTGGCAAAAAAATTTGAACCGAGGTGGGGCCTATAATAATTATTTAAAAAATATTTTTTAAAATCAAATATGTTCATTTTCGATTCTAAATACACATTTATAAGTAAAGTTTTAAAATACTATAAAAAAAAAAACACTAAAAATATTTAAATTCTTATTTTTTCTAATCTTAAAGTAGTAAAATATTTTAAAATTTAGTTTTTTTTTTAAAATAAAAATAAAAAACTTAATTTTCAAAAAAATTCGGCTTGACCCGAGCCCGACCAAGCTCAATACCGGTCTGATAGTTGGGCATGGTTAATCCTGGTTTGGCGGGAAATGAGGGATATTTTTGGAAATTAACTTAATAAAAAGTGCTGCTAAAATTTTTGTGATGTTAAAAGTATAGGTGTTCACGGGTCGGGTCAGGTCGGGTTTTTAAAATTTTGTTAGACCCAATCGGGTCGGGTCGGGTCGCGGGGAAGTGGAATCTGATCGGGTTCGGGTAGGGTCGTCGGGTCATTTAAAAATAATAATTTTTTTTGAATTAATTATTTTAAAATATAAATATTAGTTATTTTATGTCCTAAAAATTATCATATATATAAAATTTTAATACAAAAAAATATATATTTGAAACAGTGAGTATTACCCCTCTGCCTATCTACCTTTCCTTTGGGGCAAGTATATTTTCAAGTGGAATTGGAAACAAAGCTTTTGTGGCATTTTAAAATATAGTATATAATAATTAAGAATGGTGTATTTTAAATGTGAAGGCTTATGCTGAATGGAGAATAAAATTTATTAAACTAATGAGATCTTAAATCTTAACCATTTAAAGTATCTATTCAAACTATTTATACTGATGTGGTATTATTATATCACTGCCAGATCATCTCGTTTAACTCATTTCATTCATTTATTTTTTTTTATCTTCACTCATCCATTACTTTCATGCCTCATCATTTTGACCTGATGGTTTGTATACGTAGTATTATTGAATCCTTGTGCTAAAGCGGCAGATGTTAAATTCATGGGACTACAAGTTCATATAGGATATAAGATATTATCTTTAAAATAACTTTAAAAATAATAATAAATATTTTAGAAAAATAATAAATATTTTAAAAAAATAATAAATTTTTTATAGGGTAGGGTTGGGTCAAGCTCAAGGAATCAAACCCGTTGCCCAACCCAAAAATTTCGGGTCGGGTCAAAATTTTGTAATTTTTTTATGAACCCGACCCTATAAACACCCCTAGTTAAAAGCTCCACCAAATTAAGCTAAATTCAAAATCGTAGAGTGTGGGCAAAATCTCAAAAATTTTGGGGGAAGACGGCTAACTTTCTAATTTAACCATGGGCTTTGGTATGGGTAGTCCATGTTGATATGTGCTTATGAGTGATAATCACAATTAATAAGTAAAACATATTGTAGATCGACTTGGGTCTATAGGTAGATTGTGACATCCCACATTTCTTGATAATGATGTTGGGAATTGTGTCTCGTTGGACCCAAATGTTAGATTTTGACATTGAGAAATGATGTTGGCTCCTTGAGCTCCAATATACATCATTTGGGAAGGACGAACACATTGATTGAAAAGGATATTGTGGATGCATTTTAGATGGATTTGAGCTTATAAAATCTTGACGAGTAACTTTGAAGTTGGACCATCTTGATCTGGCAACATATATATTAGCCGAATCATCACATACATAATGCTTCTAAACTTTGAAGATTGAAGTTACAGATTTCACATTGTTACGACAGCATATGATTCCTTAAAAGTCAAATATTGTATTATATTTGATAGACCAATTTGAAAGCTATAGTTGCATTTACTTGGTAATCCATTCCACCATGTGATTTGATTTGAAGCTATGACTTGTGACTAATAGCTTTAATTTTGCCACCTTATCATTCTTTACTTTTGCCAACCCATCATTCATTTTGCTTTACCCTTCATAATTCCTCTCGTGGAAGTTATGTATTCTATTATTTATTCGCCACCATCACTTCCTTTCAATTTCATGGCCATGGAAGACTGGAACACGCTTGCTGCAGATTGTGTTGTAATCTCCTGTTGCTGCCAATGCTTGATCCTACAAATCCTCATCTTCTTCCTCCTCAAACTTCCATGCAAGCTCATCCGAAAGACGAAACAATTATATGCCAGGAAGAAGAAGCTCAGGCATGGAAGGAAAGAAGCTGGGAAGAGTCAATATCCAAAAAAGTGTTGGGAATTTCAAGTTCATGGCCATGGGGATTCCAGTTGTTGTTGTTGTTGTTGTGTTCATATTGAAGGGTATTCCAGTTGTATGCAAGAAGTTGAGAAGGTGTTGGAGGAATTTTCAGAAAAGGGTGAGTTTGCATTTGGAAGCTTTTGGGGTAAAGAGAGATCAAGAAGCTACTCCTCAACAAGTTTATTAGCCCAACAGGAATTTGATCTGAGTGTTGTGCAATATGAAGTTGTTGCTTCTTTAACTTGTTCATAAGATAGTTCATTGATAAATATGGGTAAACATTTTATAATTATTGTAATATTCAATCTTGAAGAACACAAGTTAAATCAAAACCTGCATTAAATTCCTCCCATGCAAGTGCAGGTAGCTTTGAAGATATATTAATTCTTTTTAATGAAGAAGTTATTTTCATAACTTTAACCATGATCAAACAATCTAATAGAACAATTGCAAATTGTGAGTTCCATTTTTATTGGCATGTGTCCGTGACAAAATAAGTTCAATTGAGTTGCAATATGTCGTGAAGATCTTTGTGCAATTGGACTGGGTTTTGGCTGCTGTGCATCAGACATGCGTTCGTGGTGCGTTCGTTTCAGTGTTCGAACGAGTGGCGTTGATGCTGCGTTCGTAATTGGGTTCGAACGTGTGGAGTTAGTGGCACGTTCTTTATTGGGTTCGAACGGGAATTCCAGAGAGCAAATGTTCGAGTCTCGTTCTTGTTGGGTTCGAACGAGATCATTCCAGAGAGTTCACGTTCGTTGTGCGTTCGATTGACGTTCGAACGAGTCTTCACAGAAAGGGCGCGTTCGTGTAGCGTTCTAGTAAGCGTTCGAACGCGACTGCGATCTGAACGCGTTTTTGGCCTGCAAAACCCTAGGTTTTCACCCTACCTATAAATATAACACTTAGCCGCCATTCTCATTAGTTGAAGCATATTTCTCTTGAGCCAAATCTCTCAAAACTTTCAACTCTCTTTGAATCCACCATTGAAGACTTCTTCATCTTCTTGTCTTCTTCATTAATGGTGTGATTCCATCTTTGATAAACCTTCAACACATCATAACCCAAATTCCCTAATCCTTAAGAGTTCTTTAGGAGGAAGTTTGGTAGTCGGAGTTCCGGCGTTCGAAGTGATACAATCTACTCAGAGACTACAGAGGTTCTGAAGAAAACCGTAGGTTGCGGACTTAAGGTGTTGCCTTGAGTTCTTGCAGTATTGAGGTACTTGAGTCGGTGAAGTTGTCACCATGGGTCTTGACCATCGCTGTAAGTTTATCTCTATATAGTGGATTGGGGTGGTAGCCGATATACCCGGAGTGGTTTTTTTTTTACTCGGAAGAGTTTTCCACTTCGTCACCAAAATTATTGTGTTGATTTTGTGTGATTGTTTTACCTTTCCGCAATTTATATTTCGTATTAAATTAATATTGTGGAATTGTTTGTTGTTGGATATTGTGGTTGGTAGTTGATTTCTCATAGACACATTAATTAGGACTTGTCTCAATTAATTGTGATTATTTCCGCATAGGGTCAGAACTAAGGATAACCTCGAATTCTCAATTGGTATCAGAGCCTGAACTCGATCCTTGACCCATTAGCTATGGAGCGTAGTCAACCCTTAAATTGTCCGCCATTCTTTGATGGCACAGAATATTTGCATTGGAAAGTTCGCATGAGAGCGTTCCTTAAGTCCTTAGATGAGAGGGTCTGGATGACTGTTGAATACGGGTGGAAACCTCCCGTTGTTACTGTTGATAGGGTCACTTCCCCTAAAGACAAATTGACCTGGACCAAGGACGAATTTGATGCTAGCAATAGGAACAGCAAAGCTGTTAATGCCATACATGGTGCTGTCTGTTCTGCTGAGTTTAGGAGAATCTCAATGTGTGAGATAGCCAAGGATGCTTGGGACATCCTGCAGACTGTGCATGAGGGCACATTGTCTGTTAAAAATAATAGACTCCAGGATTTAGCCACTAGGTTTGAGGTCGCCAAAATGAAAGATGATGAGACCTTTGATGAATTTTATGCTGAGATTAACGATATCGTTAACTCTAGTTTTAACCTAGGTGAGACTATACCTACGAATAGGATAGTTAGGAAAATCCTGAGATCCCTACCTGATAAGTTCCTACCCAAAATCACCGCCATCGAGGAAAGCAATGACCTCGATCAGCTTAATTTAGATGAACTCGTAGGAAAGCTGCAGGTTTATGAGAAAAAGCTTCCTGGTTTTAGAGAGCCAAAAACGTTTGCGATGAAAATCGCTAAGGAAGTTGTGCATGATACGTCTGGTGATGGTGATACCATCACGGATCGTGACTTGGCCTTGTTTGCAAAGAAGTTTAAGAAATTTCTTAAACTTAAGAAGAGTAGCCATAGCAGTAATAGGGATAAGGAGGATAGGCCTAAAGAGAATAGGCATATCAGGAGTGAGTCTAGAGAGGATAGGGATAGTAGATCCCGTGGTGCCCAATGCTATGAATGTGAAGGATATGGGCACGTTAGATCTGTGTGTCCCACATATCTTAGGGCTAAAGGCAAGAAAGCCATGGCAGCATCTCCTAGTGATTCAGAAGGTGGTTAATCTTCTGATGAGTCTCCTAAAGGCAAGAAAAATTTTATTGCCTTTACTGCTAGTGTGACTGGTGAGAGAGAGATTGTGGTTAATGATGATGATTCTGAAGTCTCTCTTGATGAGTCTGTAGATGAGGAAAGTCTTCAGGTAGCTTATGTTGAACTGTTTAATGAGAGTTTAGCTACTAAGAAGACTAACATAGAGGTCAATAAAAGGCTGAAAGCTGTTGAGCTAGAAAAGAATGAAGCTCAAGCCAAATTTGAGCAAAGCCTTTTGATGGTAGATGACCTGGAGGAGAGAAATAAAGGTCTAATTAATAGGGTTCAAATATTAGAAACCGAACTTGAAGATACTAGAACCCAATTGTCTGTATTTTCTAGTGAGAATAAAAATGTGGACCGTATGTTAGGAATTATTTCTGAGCCTAACTGTGAGAAGGCTTCTACTTCCAAAGCTGTGCCTGTAGCAGCTAAACATGACTTAGGCAAGAAACATGTTGAGTGTAGTCATGTTATTCCTCCATTTATTCCTCGTCCTGTGACCCAACCTCGATCTAGAGGTATTGTGGGTAAACCTCGCTCTCATCCGAGGTTTGTGCCTGTGTGCCACCATTGTGGCAAGGCGGGACACATTAGGCCTAAGTGCTTCATGCTTCACAAGCAAAAGAAGAGGCCTAAAAAGGTGTCACCTAGATTTGACTCTTCAAATCTAGCTTCTCAAGTTTCTGCATTAACCAAACAAGCTCAATTCTTGAGTGAGAGAAACTTGCTTTGTTGTCTGGGAACTCTCATGTGGAAGAGGCTCCTAGAAAGGTTTGGGTGAGGAAGCAAGATGAATTTCCATCTTCTTCTGCGTGTCCTGATGGACATTTTGAGAGTACACTTCGGTGTAACTCTGCTTGAAAGATGCATTTTTATTTTCCCATTGCATGTGTGTGTGCGTGTGTTTTATGTTTTTGCACGTTTATTTCGTTTTCACAGCATATGGGTGTGTGTGTGTCTTGTTTTTGTTATATATCCCTTGGTATATATGATGGAAACCCGGACATAAATTTCATAGCCGATTCTGAATGGACGGTAGTATGATCTGCACTCGGGATACAACTCCACGTATCATTGGATGTTTTACAAGCTGTTTTGTGTCTTTATTTTTTTTGTGCTTTAAAACTGAAAAATCAAAAAAAAAATTATATATTTTAAAAAGACCAAAAATAATTTTATGGCTTGTTAGAGCATGAATAGCATGTACATGTGATCCTGGTATGTAGGATATATGATTATGCATGTATGATATGCTTTTATTTTTCTTGATGCTCTATATACATGAGTGTGTGTGATAAAAACCTTTGGTATATCCTGTGCTTGCACTTCCACATACACGTTTTTAATTTGTCAAGGCTTGGTCGCATGTATGAGTTTTTGGACTGGCAATCTAATTTCTATCATACTTTGTTCATTTAAATAGTGTGACATTTGACTAGATGACCTTGCTATCCCCTTTTGCAAAACAAAAAGAAATAAAAAAAATAATATTGTTAAATGAGACTCAAGTGCAAAAGAGCCAAAATGGCCAAATTCAAAAGATAAGGGCAAAAACCCTTCACTCGAAAGAGTTATTAAATATGAGCTCATGATATTTCTGGGGTAAATATTATAGCATGCAACCAATGTTGCTTATTTTCAGGTCCTAGTGGTGCTGGGTTTGAACACATATTTTGTGGACTTTGTTTGTTTAGAGATGGATTTCTTTGGCTGTGTCCAGCTCATAAAATAAGGTCTTAAGCCTTGATTCGTTATGCACTTTATTTTCCACGCAAGTGCTTTATATGCTTTGGTGTTTATGTCATATGCATAAGTGTTGTATTTAGCCACTTTTAAAATGATGCATATTGTTTCATGTCATAAACAGCTGAATACTGACTGGGTATCATTGTATCAGCTTGAAATGCTGTTTCAGTCAGCTTTTGACAAGATTTTTATTTATCTCAGTATGTGTCTGTGTGTGCTTCATGTTATTGCATACCTTTTTTTTCTTTCCTGTGCACCTTTCTGAGTTTTGGTTTGCTTCCCGTGTCTTATTTTGCTAACTTTATGTGCCTGTTAGTGAGGGGGAGTAATTCCTGTTTGTTTATGCTCTTGCATGTGTTTTCTCCTGTTCTCCTGTTATTTTTCCTGTTTCTTTTACCCTTTGTCATTTCGTGACAAAAAGGGGGAGAGTAATATATTAAGGGGGAGCGCCTTAATATATAGGAGGGTGCCGTAGAATATCCTTTAGATATCTCCGTTTTAAGGGGAGTTAAGATTAAGGGGGAGAAGGATTTCTACTTGTACATGCATGAGATTTTTACCTGCTTTATGGTTTACTTGATTATCCCAATACTTTTCACGGTATATTGTTGTTTATGGATGTTTCAGGTAGCAGGTATGTTGCTGCGGTGGCATTACTTTCAAGATTACTTTGTTAGGTGTTAGATCGAGTCCATTTGTAATAAGTCACTGTTTTGATGGTTGACAGTTGACTATTTTCTTTTTGGGTCTATTACCGTAGTCTTTGTATTAGGTAGTGTTTTGTCACGGAATGCCAAAGGGGGAGATTGTGAGTTCCATTTTTATTGGCATGTGTCCGTGACAAAATAAGTTCAATTGAGTTGCAATATGTCGTGAAGATCTTTGTGCAATTGGACTGGGTTTTGGCTGCTGTGCATCAGACATGCGTTCGTGGTGCGTTCGTTTCAGTGTTCGAACGAGTGGCGTTGATGCTGCGTTCGTAATTGGGTTCGAACGTGTGGAGTTAGTGGCACGTTCTTTATTGGGTTCGAACGGGAATTCCAGAGAGCAAATGTTCGAGTCTCGTTCTTGTTGGGTTCGAACGAGATCATTCCAGAGAGTTCACGTTCGTTGTGCGTTCGATTGACGTTCGAACGAGTCTTCACAGAAAGGGCGCGTTCGTGTAGCGTTCTAGTAAGCGTTCGAACGCGACTGCGATCTGAACGCGTTTTTGGCCTGCAAAACCCTAGGTTTTCACCCTACCTATAAATATAACACTTAGCCGCCATTCTCATTAGTTGAAGCATATTTCTCTTGAGCCAAATCTCTCAAAACTTTCAACTCTCTTTGAATCCACCATTGAAGACTTCTTCATCTTCTTGTCTTCTTCATTAATGGTGTGATTCCATCTTTGATAAACCTTCAACACATCATAACTCAAATTCCCTAATCCTTAAGAGTTCTTTAGGAGGAAGTTTGGTAGTCGGAGTTCCGGCGTTCGAAGTGATACAATCTACTCAGAGACTACAGAGGTTCTGAAGAAAACCGTAGGTTGCGGACTTAAGGTGTTGCCTTGAGTTCTTGCAGTATTGAGGTACTTGAGTCGGTGAAGTTGTCACCATGGGTCTTGACCATCGCTGTAAGTTTATCTCTATATAGTGGATTGAGGTGGTAGCCGATATACCCGGAGTGGTTTTTTTTTACTCGGAAGAGTTTTCCACTTCGTCACCAAAATTATTGTGTTGATTTTGTGTGATTGTTTTACCTTTCCGCAATTTATATTTCGTATTAAATTAATATTGTGGAATTGTTTGTTGTTGGATATTGTGGTTGGTAGTTGATTTCTCATAGACACATTAATTAGGACTTGTCTCAATTAATTGTGATTATTTCCGCATAGGGTCAGAACTAAGGATAACCTCGAATTCTCACAAATAATTTTAATTACTATTGAGAGCAATAGTATAACAAATTTCACTTTCCTCAATGCTCATTCTAATAAGAATAAATAAATATGTAATATCTAAATGGCCATGGAGATGAAGATTAGAGATAAATTTATTGCTCATCGAATTAATACAAATAAATATGTTTCAAACATAAACATTTCTCTATCGGAAAATTTAAATATTTTTATCTCAACTTTCAATTATAACAAGAAGGATATAAATTTATTTTGATTGAATTTGTGACAGGATATTTATTGCCAAGCATATTCATCAACGTCTCCCAATGATTATTTTCTTAGCATTTAATTGAAAAAAAAAAATTACTCTTCATTATGTGGGCACTTATCAAGCTTCTAGCCTCCAAGGAGTGTGATTTGGTCCTCCAAATCTCATGTTCGAATTCAGAATGTGTATTTTTTGTAAGAACCTGTACAGTCGGAGACTCGGAGATTTTACCTACTCACGGGTCTGGTGATTTAACACGGAATTTCCAATATTTCAAAAAAAAAAAAAAACTTATCAAGCTTCTAATTCTAGTTCTCAATACATTTTATTATCTAAATTCTGTGTAGTTCTGTGACTTTTAAGCTATAATCTTAAAGTGTTTAGTGAAAACTTATAATAACTTTTCTATTTTCGTCAAAATTATTATTTAAAAATTATATTTAATTTTTTCACAATTACATTTTTTCTCAACAACTATGACTTAATAACTCATGCATCTTAAAAAGATTAGAAACAAAAAAACCACGGATTTGTATCCTGTTTTGAGGATAGACTCTGATCACTGAACACAGCTACCCGAATTGTGTTCTTTTCTTATATCAAAATTGTGTGATTATAACTATTTTTTTTTCTTTAAGAAAAAATAGAGGAGGTGAAGTAATTTGTTTGGAAATAACTCCAATTAATGGACTTGTTGGGATGAATCTATATTGTGATCGTAAGTGGTCATTGGTAACGGAATTAGATTTGGTACTAAGTTAAATTTTATATTTAATTTTTATAAATTATGATTATTATAAATTATTATTCAGTAATTACCAATCATAATTAAACACGACAACTTAGAAAGACGATAAGAATTTAATTATAGATGGATTTGGAACATTTATTTGTTTTCTATACATGTAATACCCTTACTCATTAAAATTCTCGAGATATTGACATGTATGGTAAATATATGGTTTTAACAAAAAGTTATAATCCAGATTTTGGACTCACATTGCCACATTTGTTAAAAATAACATGCATAGTTGTGAAAAAAATTAATAAGCATTTCAAAAAAATTAATAAGCAAGTGAGAGACATGGGTTCGAGTCCCCACAAAAGTAGTGGGCACTCAAACCTTCATCTTTAGAAGGAAGAAATTATCCTATATGGGAGTTGATTCTCAAGCTGTGTCTTGGTTGATTTAGAATTTGTAAGTCCCGAACTACGTCTCGGTTGATTTCTGGGTAGTGCTATAATTGTATGTATCTAGAATCTCAGTTGATAGTATATTGTAATATATGTAGTTTGTAATAATTCAAAAAAAAAAAAAATATATATCAATCACGATTCACGAGTCATAAGCCCACTTACTGAAGTGTCAATTTTTTACCATCAAAATAAGAAAAAATAATATTGAGAACATCAGTTCGAGTCTTTTTATAAGAGGACTCAATAAAATTCATTTTTCATAAATTTAGGTAGATATAGATCTCTTTAAACATTAGTGGGAGCATCTAATTATCCCCTAAGAAGGTGGAGACTTTGCCATTATTTGAGGAAGATTTTTGAGCTATGGTTAGTAGGATTTTTTTTTTTTTTTTTTTTTTTGGAATTTTTGGAAATCCTGTCGCCAAATTATTTTTTCCGGGTTTAAGCGGACCCCAACTCTCACAGACTCTTACAAGAAACGCATTTATTGGATTCGAATCCATGATCTCAGAGTGAGGTCCTGAACCTTACACTATCAAGCCACGTCCCTTAGGGACGCTATGTTTAGTAGATCTCTAGGTTATATTATAAGTTTATAAAATTAGATTTTCAGCATACTCCATATTGTAATATCTATAGATAGTAATAATTTTAGAGTGTTTAAGAAAAACAAAGGTGAGCCAATTTTTAACACAATATTTTTAAAAAATTTAATGAAGGTGTAGGTCATATTAAGGGATCATCTAGTGTCCCATAGGGGTAGGCGCGGTTTGGTATGGTTTGGTTCGGTTTTTGCTAAAAACCAAACCAAATCATATTTTACGGTCCTGTTTTTTTATCTCTCAAATCAAACCATTAAATAACAGTTTGGTTCAGATTGAAATTTTTTTAAACCAACGGTTTACGAATTGGTTCGGTTCGGTTTACGGATTATTCTACTTAAAAAAAAATTCATCCACTTAAGTGAAGACAAAAACAAAAACAAAAAAAAAATTAGTCTAGTGAACAAATAGTATGAAGTGCTACGGTGTAAACTGTGACTCCAGAGAACACATGCACTCAATAGAGGATTGAAAAATGAGGCACAATTAATTCTTGTATTTTTTAAAAATTACCTTGAATAATAATGCTGCCATCATTTTAATTAAGAGATAAATCTAACAGCTTACTTTCAAGAATAAACCATAAAACAAAAAAAATTAAGAATAAAATTATTAACAAATAAATTTAAGAATAAAAGTATTAACAAAAAAATTAAGAATAAAAGTATTAACATACTAATAAAAAGAAAACATAAAGTAAAATTAAAATAAAAATAAAAATCTTTTTATAAAAATATATAATTTTTTTAATTATAACAATTCGGTTCGGTTTAACAGGTGCGGTTCGGTTTAGCATCTAAACCGAATCGTAAACCGTTTGGGGTGGGCCAATCCAAACCGCAAACCGAACCGTTAGAAAAAAACCGTAAATTCGGTCCGATTTAGTTCGGTTTACGATTTGATTCGGTTCGGTCGATTTTTTTGCCCACCCCTCCCACATCAATTGTT
Source organism: Zanthoxylum bungeanum (assembly GCA_019454045.1). Lineage (NCBI taxonomy): Eukaryota > Viridiplantae > Streptophyta > Magnoliopsida > Sapindales > Rutaceae > Zanthoxylum > Zanthoxylum bungeanum. Next base: position 814,098 of record SKCR01032772.1, on the reverse strand, counting down.
CTGAGTGAGCACAATAATCTCATTTCCTGTATAAAGCCATCAGCAATATGTAAATCAACAACTACTTCTATTATTCAAATTCTAAAATCTAGATACATTTAGGAACCAGTACAAGATGCAAAAAATAAAAGTAATAAAAATAGAGGTATAGCCTCAAAAGAATTAAAAAATACAGCAACTAGGGCATTTTCTACTAATCCAACATATACCATATGGCTGAAAAAGGCTGCTGTACAATCATCTATGTTAAGTCATATACAACAGCAGAATTATAAAAAGGATGATCCGGCGTACGAACCTTCTCACACTGTGGACTATGGAGGCACCATTTATCACGAGTAGCTCACATGGTTCTTGTTTTGATAATACCTATCCTTGACACTACTAGTTCTTGTAGGAAAACGTGCTGTGGAACCAACAGTGGTTGGCCGAATTGATCTTTGCCTCACCATATCACAGTACTCAGGATCACTTGATTGCCCCTCGTGCCTTATCCACTGTATCATCCCGTGATACATGGGGAAGAACCTCATCTGGATTGCATTGTATGAGAAGTATGGGACTAGGGCTGTGATCGCCATGAAGAGTGTGACGATCCAGAACGAAGGAGCAGGTGCAAGGGCTTCAATGAAGACTTTGTAAGCATTGGTGGAAAAGGTGGGTGTAATAGCCCCGTATGCCAACATAAAAAGATACCACAGAGCAATCGAACCCCAGATGAGAATGTGTTGTATAATAGTGAAGTAACTAATTGCAAGCGCCATCTGCACGTTCACAACCCAGACGATACATGTATACATCGTAGCACCAAAAATATCCCTTCCAACAGTTCTCCCATCACTATCGAAGGCCTGATGCTCCATTGCTTTCTTACAGAAGAAGAAAATGATAATGGCACTGTACACACCATTAAACATCCAACCAAATATCCGGCGCCAGCTGAAGAGGATATTTTGCACCCCTTCTTGGTATAAAAGAGGAAACTGCGATGGGAAACAGGGCAAAAAATGAATGATCATAATATATACAAACATTTGATAACGACACCAAAGCGTTTTTCCAGCAACTATGGAGACTCTGGATATATGACAATCATAACGGATGGTACAACATTTACAGTCTTTTCAATTTTCAAATCTTTTGATAATATCACAGTTCATATTTTGTTGTGATCAGATATGATCAGTTCATATTCCCTCTCTTACTAAGAAATAAGATGGTTAATTAAACGTTAATAGCTTGTCCCCAATAGGTATGGCTTGATGGTAAAGGATTTAGGACTTGGTTGTCCGGTGTTGGGTTCGAGTCCAGATGTTGCATTTCTTGTAAGAGCCTGGGGCAGCCGAGGTTTTACCTACTTCGCTTAAGCTTGATCCGCATAAACTCGGGTCGAGTGGTTTGATGACGGGTTTCCAATATTTTCAAAAAAAGAAAAAAAAACTAACAGCCAAATAAACAAAACTTAAATAAGACTATGACACGTGAGGCAGGTTTTCAAGTGTGACTTGGGTGCATGACTTCAAGAAACCCCACGGAAAACAAAAAAGAAAAAGCTCTCCGCCAAAGTATAGGGTTAAGAATGTTTGTGCAAATACGTTGTACTGAAATGAAGAAAAGACAAGAATTAATGGAGTCTACACATTGTGCTGGAGGGCCTACCTTGAGACAGAACCGTGCAGATACATCCTGATCAAAAACACCCATGGCAACTGCCGGAAGGGATGTAAAGAAGACACTATAAAGTGACAAAAACCAATCATTGTATGCCGGTTGCGCTGAGAATGACGTATATGCCTCATATAAGAACACGGACAAACCGAATGTGATGTTCTTGTAGAAGAAATAGCATACCTGCCAACAAAAGAAAGATATAAACAAATTTATCAGGTTCAAGCACATGATAGAACTTTGTTACAATTCTTCTAAAATATTGACCTCTCAAGTTATAATCAGGATTAAAAAGTGATGTTTGTTCTTACCATTGATGAAATCCTCCTATAGCACCAGTGTCCATGCACAAGCAGCAAGCGTTCCAAATACCGGAACTGAGCAATGGCAATATCACTTGACATGACCGCCTGATATGAAAATAATAACAAAAAGATTTCAAGATCAATAAGATATACATATATATATTAATATATATAGCGACACATGAAGTTTTCACTTAACCATAAATGTGCAAAAATACACATTGAATACCTGCATTCCTTCAACACCACTGATTCCAATTCCCACATCCGCTTCTTGAAGCATCCCAACATCATTGGCACCATCACCAATTGCTAATGTGGTTTTCCCAGTTCCAGATTTAACCAGTCTTGTAACCTGTGTTATTTAGTTTCATCATTTAACTAGCTTATCCTTGAAACAAAATTGCTAAATCCAATCATTTCTGAATGGAGTTATAGAAAGAATAACTGCAACCAGGATATGAACTAACCAATGCCTTTTGTTTAGGCGATGAACGGCAGCATATAACAGATGCACACCAATAGCCAGCTCCAAAAACTTATTCTTCATATCGTCCTCAAGAGCATAAGTAAGTGATTTCCCATCAATGATCAAAGCAAATACGTCAGAGCTCCCACCTGACGCAGACAGCTGAGCCTTTCCTTCAGTAATCTGACGGAGGACACTTTCCTTTGATGCCTAAAGATGGATTCATACAGCCATTAGTATCACATGGACAACTTTAAATCAGTTTAGAGAGCCCCCATTACAGGAGCATTTACTGAAGCATAGCATTTGTGAGCTCCAGCAATAACACGAGGAAATTTAACTATGCAAATATCACTCATACATGCACAATAAAGCACTCTATGTCAAAGCAATCTCCTTCATTTATTCACAGAAAAGAACATGCAAATATATCACAAATAGGGACAACCAGAGATTGACTTGGTGATGAAATCATGAAAGAAACATTGCCACCGAGTCTGAAAGACTAAGAAAGATCTAATTGAATTCAAGTTACCAACGCTAATATTAGGAAGGACTAGTGTCACACCCCAACTTTGGCTGCTTGAGCTCACAGAGTGCAGTTTCACTGCTCAAGGCCGCACGTCCAAGGTAAGGCTATGACAGTAGGCAGATATCTATAGATGCAATTAGTAATGAAATAGAGGGAGGAGGATGGCCCAGCACACGATGCTTCCTACACTGTGGGCTCTGGGGAAGATTCAATGTGTACGCAGCCTTACCCTTGCTTTTTGCAAAGAGACTATTTCCTCGACTCGAACCTATGATCTACAGGTCACAATGGAGTAACCTTATCGTTACGCCAGGACTCATCCTCGTAATGAGTAATGAAATGTATAGTAATAGGGAAAGTTCAAAGCAGGAAATGTATAGTATATTAGGATAATTAATATAGTCTTTACAAGTGAAAATCAACAATGAACCAGTCAGCAACGACATTATTGTATGGTAAAACAGACAAAAATAAGTCATTCCAATGTCAAATGGATTCAAAATCTAGATGTAATTTTTACCTTGGTGATTTCAGACTTTGCTCCTGTTTTTTCCAAATCTAGGATTTCTGGAGTTTCCAAATTAATTATAATCTGCTTCATTCCTTGTCTAAGCAAACTACAAGCAAAGCTGCAAGTTTATTTTCTTTAAGTTAGACTTTTGAAAGTTATAGGAACTTGAAAGCATAATATAAACAGTCATACCCAGAAACCATACCCAATATTGATGGCGGTCTCCATCTTGTCTCCAGTCAAAACCCAGATCTTAATTCCTGCTTGAGCAAGCTTGTCAATGCAGTCTGGAACCTAAGAGGTTCAAAAGAAAGAAAAATCAATTTCAAGTCCCATACCTTATGTCTGAAAAAGTTCTAACATTTGATAATGCTTAGCATTTTCTGACTCACCCCATTTTGGAGCTTGTCCTCAACAGCTGTCGCACCAAGAAGAACAAGATCCTTCTCAATAGTCTCTGTTACTTCATCGATTAATGTTTCACGATCTGCACTAATTGAATTCCTGGCCTCACTGAATTTTTCATTGAACTCTTTGTATTCTTCTTCACCAAGTTCTCGATATGCCAGTATCAGGGTCCTCAATCCTGCATCAGCATATTCATTTACATGGTCCATGGTCTCAACTTCAAAATCCCTACCATTTTTGGCAAGCCTTTCAAACATGACACTGCATGGAAGGGAGAAAGAATTACGGAGGTTTAAAACAGAACAAATAGTGGAAGTTTCAAGGATTTTAAGGTAGATGGTCACAAACCTGTCAGCTCCTTTACAAAGTAGCATTAGTTTTCCCTCATCTCTTACGATCACTGACATCCGTTTTCTTGTGCTATTAAATTCTAAAACATTCAAAAGTGTATACGACCTGCAAAAAGGAAATTACTGATTCAATATCATTATTCATTAAATAGGCACCACTTTTTAAGAAAGAATTGTAACCCCATGCACGCGCACAGAGAGTGTAGGAAGACCAGAACAGTATTATAACATATATTCTAGACTTTATGTCCACCATGCAAATGCTTATCAAGAACAACAGAGACCAAAATGTATGGTGGGGAAGCTACAATAATATCAGCAAAAATGTAACACCTACTTGGATAACCTTGATCTTAGACCGTCAAAACTTAGGGAGTACAGATTCAACCTCACAAAGAACTCTAATTTCGCATGGTGCTATCAAGAGCCATATCATGCAAGTAAGAACAAGAAATCAGCAAAGTGATAGTCTGCCAGAAGCAAGACAGAGGAGGGCAGATTGGTTTCTGTTGGGCATTCCAGACTAAAACTGTATGGTTACACAGGTATAAAGTCAAAGTGAAGTCCAATAGGGTCCTTGTGAACTGTGTATCAAGATGATCAACAACCATGCGAAAGCAATTAAAGATAATAGAATACAGTACATGATTTCTTCAGCTTATAGGTTCCTTTCTCTGTTTAATTAAAACATGATAAGAGACACTGACCTTTCAACTTTCTTGCCAGTCGTTGGATCTAATTCATGCAGTGAGATGCTTGTTTGGGTCCTTTTGTAGAATTCGAAACCAAGTTCTCTAGCTGCAATCACAAATGCTGCTTCATCTGGTGATTCAGCTTCATAGGCAACCTTACCCGTATTTTCATCAACTTCAGGTATAGCAGTATGACAGACTGCCAATAAACGAAAAAACTTCTGGATGACATCTGAATTGGGCTCATTAACCCAGTTTCCATTTGTTATCCTTTCATCTTTGAAGTTAAATCCTTTAACAGATGGCCTTGACTCAGTTGAATCCTCCTCAGGGTTAGTATCATCACTTAAAGGTGAACCTTTTCTTCTACCCATAGCTCTCTCAACCTCTGTAACACCAAGACCATAGGCTGTTCCAGCCACTGAACACTTGATGAACTCCATTGAGTTGCAGGTCAATGTTCCAGTCTTATCAGAGAGTATTGTGTGAACTTGGCCAAGTTCCTCGTTCAAGTTTGAGGTACGCGCATGAGCAGGTTTATCACACTCCTCATAATACATGTGAACATCTTGATTGATGAAGATACACTGAAGAACTTTGACAATTTCTATTGACACATACAAGGAGATTGGGATGAAATAACTATATAACATCAGAGCTGTCAGAAAATGATAAATTGCTGCCACTGGTGCTCTATCAGGGTCAAAGAAAATTGTAGAGCGGTCCGGTCTAAGATACCACCTTTTCATCTTCCCATCGTCCAAGTCTTTTTCAGTTGCAATGCCAAAGAAAATGGAACCAACAAATGCAATTGTAAACACAACAAAAAACATTAAGTAGATGATTTGATCCATCTTCTTCTCAATACTGCTTCTCTTTGAAGGGGGGTCAGTAGAATTTTGAATAACCTTTGTGTCATGACCAGTGAAGATAACAGCCCCATATATATAATCTGTATTTCGGAGTTTTGAGTCTCTGAGGAGGAGTTGTTGAGGAGTAAGAGGGTGCTGTTGTTCTTCAAATATCATTGATCCAACAAAAGAGTACAAATTAGCATTTGGGTCTTCACATTTAATGGTGGCCTTGAAATCCCTGAAGTTTGAGTCCTCGTTTAAGAATGAAGTTACCTCCAATGCTTGTTTTAGTTTCAAATTTGTCTCCCCATCGAGATTCATGGTCTCAACATAGCAGATAGCATCTTCATAGCTGGACGAAAGCAACAGGAGGTCTGCTGGAAAGAATTCATCCTTCTCCACCTTCACTATATCTCCCACTTTCAGATTCTTCCATCCAGTAGAACCAAAAGTTCCATTACCATTATGGACTTTAACCTTTCTATTATTAATCTCGACATCCTGTGAATATACCATATAAAAGTTTTTATAAATCCAGATGAAACAATATAAGTATGTCAAATTAGTTGATATGTGAATCAATTTCAAACACATTTACAACAGGGAAGAGAACATAGCACAGATCGATGCATGATCAAAATTTTATAGATCCTACAACACTATACTGAAGGCATATGAGTCGAGAGATAATCGCATAACACAACTTCATAATTAAAGAACATAAAAGCACCCCCATATACCTAGTTTATTTAATCTCATTTATTTATTTTTATCTCCCTAAAAGTAATTGAAAATGCCCCAATAAAAAGACCCCTCATGTTCCATCATCATTTATTTAAAAGATGAAGCAAGCTTTCTCAAATCCTCCACGTATAACTATCAAAACACTATTCACATCGACATTAAAAAGGACATTATTCAAGAAAAATATATAACAAAGCTCAAAATCAGAAAATTTTATAGATTTTTATGCTAACATGCTTCTTTCAAAGACCTTCTGAATACCATCAGATGACTTTTATGGTCCCTGGTTTCTTCATCTATCCCATAGGAAACTTCTCCTTACAAAATTTAAATAAATAACACATATTGCAGTTCAAAATAGAAACAAAACAAAAAAAACAAAAAAAAAAAAGAAAGAAATCAAATAGAAGTACCTGTTGGTTTCGGCGCCAATCTTCAACACCCTCTTTCACCATTGTTGCTCCAATTACAATAATTAGAGGAAGAATAGCACTAATAGCAGAATAAGGAGCTAGTTTAGTAAAAGACAAGATGCCAGATACCAAGAAGTAAAAATTAGCTACTCTCCTGAACTGCTCAAACAATGATTTAGGCACGAAAGTAGCAATAGTATATTTTGTAGTCCTAACATAATTTTCACAGTAATTCCTAATACCAGCATCAAAACAATCTGGTTCATTACAGTAAACCACTCTTGAATATCCTGGTCCCCCTATCTGTGAATGATCTTCCTTAAATGATTCCTTCCCAGTCCGACGTGCATATGAATAGATCCTGCTCAAATTCAGCTTCTTCCTTCTATTACCAGCCATTTAAAGAAACCCCAGAATAAAAAAACCAAGAATCACTAAATAAACAAGGGAAAATTTTGCTCTTTTTCAAATTAAATGCAGCTTCTGACTCTTTTAAAAAAAAAAATCCCAGATGAAGTTTCAGTTTAAAAAATCACAGAACAGAACCCCAGCTTGTAACAGAACGAAACCTTAACTTAATAATATTTGACAGAATAACAAAAGTGCCAAGAAACAGATATGTGTATGTCAGTCAGAGGCTATGAACATTAAGAACAAAACTGACGTTTCTGAACATACCCTAATATAAATAAGTAAAAACTATTAGACGAATATTCTCTGCTTTGATATTTTGTTTGATGAAACCTTGAACGAAGACTCGGCTTTGAGTATGATGGTATCTAGATTAATTTTGACTTTGAAATAATAATACGCGCATTTGGGACTTATTTATTAACTCAAGTTACTGCAATATACTTTTCTGACAGAAATGGGAAGAAAATTCTATGAACGGAAATAAAGTAATAATTTTTATAATGTTTGTAGCTCTTGATTATTAATTATTTGAATATTATAATACAAATATATATATATATATATATATATATATATAAAAGGAGCCATAACCTGGACGGCTCTGTTGGTATATGAATATTTCAATAACTGTGTGCAGATTAGGAAATTTGACGAATCTAATTTACATCGAATCTTAAACGAATCAAATTAAAATTTGATGGATTTGTATTCGATTCGTTTATTAAACGAATCCTAATATCATGATTCGTATTCAATTTGTTTATTAAATGAATCGACGAATATTCATTTAATCATGATATTATTCAATAACATAATTTATCATAATTTATTTACATTAATTGTTCATAAATATATACATATGGAATATGTAATTAGTGTATTTATTAAAAGTAGTCCACCAAATATTGATAATATTATTTTTTTCCTATGGTAATTAGTCATAATTTCTCGAATTTTAATTGAAAAATAACAATAACTAGTAAAAAAAAATAATAAAATGAATTTTAAACGAATCAATGAACTTAAATTTATATTCGATTCGTTTAATAAACAAATCAAATCGAGCCTGCTCATTTATTAAACTCATATTCATTTTAAAACAAATCGAATCGAACGAATAAAAAAATCTCAAACCTAATTTACCACCGTTAGTGGAAGTTGATGATGAACTTTCTATAGCATTCAATTTCAATGGCATTTTTTTTTTTATGGAAATTAACGAGTGAATGAATGTTAATGTCATTTCGCGGGCAGAAGTTTGGCGGGAAGAACTTTCTTCTGTGTCTCTCTCTCAAAAGTTGAAAGAATTAGAGAGAAGAAAAGACAGCTCTGTTTTTGTTTTTGATTAAGGGTAATGCTAATCAGTGTTTTAATGATATTTATTAAGAATTTATTTTTAGAAATTTTTCATATTATTTTTATGAAAAATGTAAAAAAATAATCAAAATATTAATTATTTTTCTTTTTTTCCATGAAAATTTTTCTAAATTAAATCTTAAAGAGTGTCATTAGGACACTCATTAACCTTTACCTTTGATTAATATCAATCATTCAATAACCCGTGCACAATAAAATGTCTCTAGATTTTTATATTTTCTCAAACAAGGACATGATGTTTTTCATTTAAATCAAACAAGTCCTTTAACTCATGCTGAAATTGCCAAAATACCCTTATAATGTTGAATTTTGAGAATTAACTTGTTTATAGAAGAAGCCAACTATTATGGATAGCAAAAATTCATGTGAGGTCTAGTATTTTTGGGTTGGATAAAGAGATAATTTTATATATTCATTGATTATATGGGTCGGATATTAGTATTAGTGTCATCGTTTAAATATAAGTAAAATTCTCTGTATGAACGAGACCTATAAGGAAGCCTGCAAGGCCCAGGATTTTAGTTTAGCAAAGGCCAAAATTAAAAATTATAAAATTAACTAGACTAGAACATAAAATATATAATATTAAAGAAGGCAACAATTGGGTCATAATGAAACAATCATTTAATTATGCAGAATATAACAAAATTATATAAACACGTGAAGGGATAAACTTTAAATTCACATAAAATATTGATTTTTTTTTTTTTTTGGGGTTATTTGTGGTGGCTAGAGCTGCCCTAAATTTGTGTTTGGTTCTGCCACTGGTTGTAGGATTCTGTAAGGGAAAAAAACAAGTTAATTCATTTTTTTTTTTAAATGCTATGGGATGAGTGAATGTAAATATATTTTTAACCTATTATTTTTTCCAGATTCAAACTCGGATGATAAATTTTTTATTAATATATTGGAAAACCAATTCCACTTACTCTTGAAAGACTAATTCATTTGCTCTATGAGAGTAGTATGTAATTATCACTAAAGGGTTCTTATGTAATTATATAAGGGTTATAAATAAATACTCTTTTTTAAAAAAAGATAATATTATTATGAAATAAAAATAAAAATAATATTAAATATATATATATATATATATTCCGTTTGAAAGGAAATATTGGAACAGGTTAAAATAAATGTCTCCGAAGGTAGGCCGTCAGGGCGTGGGGAAACAGTCAAACAACCTTTTGTAATCTCCAATACAGTCCACATAATAATAATAAATTTGATTTTATGATATTGCCTAGTATCTTCATATTTGCTTTGTTTGGGTCAATTATTAATTTTCTTGTTCATATTGTTGGAAGCTAGCTCCTTTTGATAAACTTAACAATTAAGTACGCTTCTGTGTTTGTATATATACACATTTTCTTTCGTGCAGACACTTTCATTTTATAAAATACGGGTCTTGTTAAAAAATAAAAAATACGGATTTTAAATATATTAAAAGATATAAGAATATATTTTTTTAATACAATTTTTTTAATCTTTTAGCAAACGCCTGTATATAAGAATGATTAACGTATATTCACACTTCATTTAATGACTTGAATTATTTTATTGTACATTAAATTTATGAAACTATTATCATTAACATGCAACTATTACCATTAAACATGCGATTTAAAGCAATAATATATAATTTTTTATGCCTTGAAATTCGAACATGCAACAACGACTATTAACTGGGAGAACATGTGGGGCATCCTTCTTTGGCGGCTGGGGGTCAGAGACTGCTTCAATTTCCTTCCCCTTAGTCTTTTTATTCTTCCTCCGTTCGAGCATTTCTTCGACTAAAGGGAGTCAGAACTGGCTCATCCTCTCCACTGCACACAAATTTTTCTTGGGGGTTAGAGTCCGTAAAAAGAAAGTCTCTTCGTATAGGAGCCGACACGCCCAAGTTATGAGAATGACTGTCAATATACTTTTTGTCAGAGGCAATGGGGTAAATTCCGGGTAGAAAGCCTCCTTCCATAATTGAGTCAACCTTAATCTTTTCTCTTCCAAAACCACCCTCCAATTCCTCTCAGATGCTGTAATACTCAAAATATAATTTGTATTCGCTACGACCCCAAGCGTCACGTCGAAGCTACGATTACGATTTGAACCTACAAAAGGGATAAAAAAAAGGGTAAGAGTTTCATCGAGCCTACATGCAAGAAAAGAGTATAAGACCAACACTCACTCGTAATTTCCCAACACTCGGGTATTCTACATGGCCCAGTCGACCCAAACACACCCTCTCATTTTACAAAAAAAAATAAGCATTTTGCCAGCCTCCTCTATCATTCGTATTCAGCCTAGAAATCAAATGTTCCCTATTTTGTCGAAGAAACAAATGATATCTTCCTTTCTCCACTACATGTTCCTTCATGTAATATATGTAGAGCAGGTCCTTCACCCCGAACCTAATTCCCAACTCGTAGGTCAGAACTTCAACCGACATCAAGACCCTCCATGTGTTTGGCATTAGTTGGGAGGGGGCTATCTCATAGTGATCAAGTACCTCCCATACTAGGTTTGGGATTGGGAATCTAAACCCATCAGCGAAGGGACGTTCATAGAACCCAATCCACCCAAGGATCCTATAGTCGACTCGTTCTCTCGACGAGGCTAACCTCACTTGAACCGACTCGGGGAACCGGTATTTTAATTTTATCTCCCTCATGGCTCTTTCGGTTATATTACTTTGGGGGGTTTTTGGTTAATAGATTAGTCGGTTCACTTGTGCTGGGTTCACCCGACTCGGCAGGAATAGATCGCAGTGGTGGAACATCTTTAGGGATACTGAGCGGAGCCTCTGTCGATGCGACAGTTAGGGGTGGGCAAAAAAACCGACCGAACCGAACCAAACCGTAAACCGAACCAAACCGGACCGAATTTACGGTTTTTTTTCTAACGGTTCGGTTTGCGGTTCGGATTGGACCACCCCAAACGGTTTACGGTTCGGTTCGGGAGCTAATCCGAACCGCACCTGTTAAACCGAACCGAACCGTTATAATTAAAAAATTATATATTTTTATTAAAAAATTTGTAGTTTTCTTTTAATTTTATTCTATGTATTCTTTTATAATATGTTAATACTTTTATTCTTAAATTTTTTGTTAATATATTTATTTGTTAATATTTTTTTCTTCAATTTATTTGTTAATACTTTTATTTTAAATTTTTTGTTTTATAGTAGCATCATTATTCTTAAAAGTAAGGTGTTGTATTTGTCTCTTAATTAGAATGATGGTACTATGATAGCATCATTATTCAAGGTAATTTTTAAAAAATACAAGAATTAATTGTACTTCATTTTAAAATCCTTTATGGAGTGCATGTGTTCCCTGGAGTCACATCTTACATCCTAGCACTTCATACTATTTGTTGGATAGACTAGTTTTTTTTTTTTTTTTCACTTAAGTGAATGAAAATTTATTTTAAATATAATAATCCGTAAACCGAACCGAACCAATCCGTAAACCGCTGGTTTAAAAATTTTTCAATCCGAACCAAACCGTTATTTAATGGTTTGGTTTGAGAGGTAAAAAATCCGAACCGTAAAATATGGTTTGGTTCGGTTTTTAGCAAAAACCGAACCAAACCGAACCGCGCCCACCCCTAGCGACAGTTAGCACATCTTCATCACTCCCGCTCAGTATGTCCATACCATACATACGAAGAGGAGAGACGACCCGCAAGGGCGAGCCTACGTACATCTCCATCAGGGAATTACTTGAGCTCGAGCAACTTTCAGACAACATATCAATTCACTCTACAAACAACGAATGAACCTAAAACTAATATGATAAAATGTCAAACCTAGGTCTCACATAAACACAATCCTAGATATCCCCAAATCAATTACAGATCAAAGTCCTAACCCTAGCCAAGAACAAGTTGAATATATCATATGAACAACTTCAAGAATTGAAGAACATGAAGAAAGGAAGAAAGAATACCTTGAATTCGAAGAGAGCCCTCCAAACTTACGACTCGAGAGAAGATTTTTGCAAATGAAGTGAGTGAACCCCCTTAATTCTCTTTACACTATTGGCGCCTCATTTTCCCACCAAAAAGAATACCTCGATATAAACGCCACATTTAATGCGGTTTACGAAATCGAGGAGTACAAGATTCATTCGAAGCCGAATATGTGTTATGTTGAGTGAGTACATCCTCGAAATCACCTTATGGGAGATCCTATCCAGACGACATGTAGACTCTGTTTGGTCCCTCTTCGATAACAAACCAAACGAGTGAATCTCTTCCTGGACTTCATCAGGTCCAGTCGACGGAACACTCCCCAATTGGCCCGTGATGGAGTCAAGTTTAGTTCATGGACCTTCTACTAGTCTAGACGACAGGGCGACTCGGTTTGGTTCATCTTCGATACCAAATGAGTGAATGTCTTACTGGACTTCATCAGGTCATGTCGACGGGAACACTCTCCAATTGGCTCGTGATGGAGTCAAGTTTAGTTCATGGACCTTCTGCTGGTCCAGACGATAGGTAGACTTGGTTTGGTCCCTCTTCGATACCAAATGAGTGAATGTCTTCCAGGACTTCATCAGATGCAGTCGACGGGAACACTCCCCAATTGACTCGTGATGGAGTCAAGTTTAGTTCATGGACCTTCTGCTGGTCCAGACGACATGTAGACTCGGATTGGTCCCTCTTCGATACCAAACGAGTGAATGTCTTCCTGGACTTCATCAGGTCCAGTCGATGGGAACACTCCCCAATTGGCTCCTGATGGAGTCAAGTTTAGTTCATGGACCTTCTTCTGGTCCAGACGACATGTAGACTCGATTTGGTCCCTCTTCGATACCAAACGAGTGAATGTCTTACTGGACTTCATCAGGTCTAGTCGACGAGAACACTCCCCAATTGGCTCGTGATGGAGTCAAGTTCAGTTCATGGACCTTCTTCTGGTCCAGACGACATGTAGACTCGGTTTGGTCCCTCTTCGATACCAAACGAGTGAATGTCTTCCTGAACTTCATCAGATCTAGTCAACGGGAACACTCCCCAATTGGCTCGTGATGGAGTCAAGTTTAGTTCATAGACCTTCTGCTGGTCCAGACAACATGTAGACTCGGTTTGGTCCCTCTTCGATACCAAACGAGTGAATGTCTTCCTGGACTTCATCAAGTCCAGTCGACAGGAACACTCCCCAATTGGCTCGTGATAGAGTCAAGTTCAATTCATGTATCTTCTTCTAGTCCAGACAACATGTAGACTCGGTTTGGTCCCTATTCGATACCAAACGAGTGAATGTCTTCCTGGACTTTATCAGGTCCAGTCGATGGGAACACTCCCCAATTGACTCATGACGGGGTCAAGTTTAGTTCATGAACCTTCTTCTGGTCCAGACGACATATAGACTTGGTTTGGTCCCTCTTTGATACCAAACAAGTGAATGTCTTTCTGGACTTCATCAGGTCCAGTCGACGGGAACACTCCCCAATTGGCTCTTGATGGAGTCAAGTTTAGTTCATTGACCTTCTGCTGGTCTAGGCGACATGTAGACTCGGTTTGGTCTCTCTTCGATACCAAACGAGTGAATGTCTTCCTGGAATTCATCAGGTCCAGTTGACTGGAACACTCCCTAATTGGCTCGTGATGGAGTAAAGTTCAGTTCATGAACCTTCTTCTGGTCCAGACGACATGTAGATTCGGTTTGGTCCCTATTCGATACCAAACGAATGAATGTCTTCCTGGACTTCATCAGGTCCAGTCGCCGGGAACACGCCCTAATTGACTCGTGATAGGGTCATGTTTAGTTCATGGACCTTCTTCTGGTCCATATGACATGTAGACTCGGTTTGGTCCCTCTTCCATACCAAATGAATGAATGTATTCCTAGACTTCATCAGGTCCAGTCGACGGGAACACTCCCCAATTGGCTCGTGATGGAGTCAAGTTCAGTTCATGGACCTTCTTCTGGTCCAGACGACATGTAGACTCGGTTTGGTCCCTCTTCAATACCAAACGAGTGAATGTCTTCCTGGACTTCATCAGGTCCAGTCGCCGGGAACACTCCCCAATGGACTCGTGATGGGGTCAAGTTTAGTTCATGGACCTTCTTCTGGTCCAGACGACATGTAGACTCGGTTTGGTCCCTCTTCGATACCAAACGAGTGAATGTCTTCCTAGACTTTATCAGTTCCAGTCGACGGGAACACTCCCCAATTGGCTCGTGATGGAGTCAAGTTCAGTTCATGGACCTTCTTCTGGTCCAGACGACATGTAGACTCGGTTTGGTCCATATTCGATACCAAACGAGTGAATGTCTTCCTGAACTTCATCAGATCCAGTCGACGGGAACACTCCCCAATTGGCTCGTGATGGAGTCAAGTTTAGTTCATAGACCTTCTGCTGGTCCAGACAACATGTAGACTCGGTTTGGTCCCTCTTCGATACCAAATGAGTGAATGTCTTCCTAGACTTCGTCAGGTCCAGTCGACGGGAACACTCCCCAATTGGCTCGAGATGGAGTCAAGTTTAGTTCATGGACCTTCTTCTGGTCCAGACGACATGTAGACTCGGTTTTGTCCTTATTCGGTACCAAACGAGTTTTGAGCTCCTGGCCTACATCAGGACCAGTCGACGGATACACTCCCCGCTTAACTTGTGATGGAGTTTGATAGGGGACAACGCCTAACTCGGGCAAACTAGGGACATCCCCCCTTACTCGTAACTAGTCAGATTCAAGATCGTAGCCACACTAACCAGACAACACTGAAGACTCCCGGTCGTGGCCCACTTCGGGTAACGAAGACTTTCCTGGTTTGGACCAGGCGACACGACCAACGAATACTCTCCAAGTTAATGACTCTTTAACTTAGAGAGTATGGGACAAACTGTACGGGCCAAATTTGGTCCAAGGAAAATTTCGACATTTTGCTTCATAACCAATGTTGTACGCACCCCAGAAACCCCAACATAAGACCCAGGCCCAAGTTGCTACATCAAACCCACACACTAAAGGAATCCCAAATTTAAAACTCAGCATTGGCCTAAAGATAATACTCAAGCCTATACCTAGTAAAACGTCATACCTAAACCATAACCAAGACTCAGCATATGTCAGCCCATGAAATGCCCAGGTACATAAATACCCGTCATGGATCGACCGTTTCCAGCATCCAACCGACAAGGATAACTACTCTTCATGAATCAGCCGTTACCAACGTCCAACGGACGAGCAATCAAATGCAATAAATACACACGTCTCCCAAGAGTGTATATAAGGGAGAAGAAAGTCTACGAGAAGGACAAACAAGATTCACTACTCATAGCTCGACAATCTCTTATTCAGTACTTACATCACATCCAACCTACCGCCCTCACGGCAGCATATCAGGATCAATGTAATATCCGACCTTGCTCCTTCTACTACGGCCTTTACAGCCCATCACTTCCGCTGACTTGAGCGTCGGAGTGCCTACGGCTTCAACCACACCGGTCATCCTCGCCCAAGAGTTGAGGAGATTCCTGGTGACCACCCTTTCTTCGAGCACTTCTCCTCGGACGGCTCTGTGCCGATTGTGCAGGATCCGGATGATGAGACTGAAGTGCTGGAGCATGTTTGGTCGACTGGGACTCTGTGGCGCCACCTTAAACAATTTTATCCTCTAGTGCGTAGGATGTCCACTTCGGGGCTTAGAGGGAGTTATAGGGATGTTGATGGCCTTTATAGCTTGGCCGAATTGGAGTCATTAGAGGAGGCTCGGTCCTCTGTATAAAGACGATGTCCTTCGTCGTATTTACGAAGAAGACGAAGTCATTTATATTTTTGATTCATCCGACTCTGATTCTCTTGCAGATGTTCGGGCCGACTGCCATGCCTCAACGTTCGATGCCAGAGGCCATGTCCCCCAGTACTTCTGCGTATTTGGCGTCGCCTTCAGCACAACCATCAGCTCTGGCTCTTCTGGCTCCCTTCCCCTCAAAGGGAGATTTTTGAGCCTGAGCAGCCATCGTCTTCAGCCTCCGTGATTGCTCCTTCCATGGCTCTTGCTCAATCGGTTCAAGTGCCAATCGATACTGGACGATCACCCCCTCTTCGAGCCGATTCTCTTGACTTTCCATCAACTTCTTCTCGGCCAATCTCTCCTCAAGCCGCACAGCAATTAACTGTTGTCCCCCAGCCTCCGCCTCCTGCCCTCAGAACAAGGACTGATGCAATCAGCAGCTGGAACATCTGAGGGCACAACTGGATCAGTCTTGTAGCTCCGACCCTGGGATGGTGAGTTCCTTTTCCTGTCCTCTTGGATTGCAGTCTTGGTCTGTTTTTTTCTAACTTCCTTTTCGTATGCAGCCGTCCGATTTGTTGCTGCAATCGGTTCAGAGTCTTCTGGACCATCTTGGACAAGTGCTCTCTGTCCATTTTCAGCCATCTCCGCCTTTGGCCCGCACAAGCACGGACTTGGAGAATCTTCAAGAGATTTTCAATCAATACGCCTCTTTTGCTGCGCTAGAGGTCAACCAAGCTGTTCAGCCCCAGAATATTCTTCAACTGGACCGGTGCTCCAATGAATTAAGCCGGTTATTGGCTCTTCCCTCATCGCCGATACCTATTGACGATCAATTTTCCTTCAAGAGATGCAGGATGGCATAGAAACCTTCTCTCCCAACACCGCATAGTCCATAGCCGGAGAATTGGGCTTCGCTCATCCTTGGTGAAAAGGGAGGAACTCTGTGAATCTCTCGGGCAGCTACAGCAGGCTTTGATGGAGACTACAGAAGACTTGGTGACAGAAAAGTCAGTCTTCATGAATCTGGAGCAACAGTTGAAAGAGCTTCAACGTCAGCTTGATGAAAGTCGAATGAGGAAAGAGGCGAGAAAGAGGGCCGTCATTGCCCAAATGAAAGAGGTGGAACGGTCGGTGGCGGAGTATAAGGGGCTGGCTCGCATTGACTTCGAGAAAGATTTGGCCGATTTGGATACAGCGAGCGCGGGCATACAAGACGAATGGCGTCTGAGGAGGGAAACGCTCTCAGCCATCAAAGACTTGCCTGGAGATTTTAGGCAATTTTCGGGCCAATGATAATGTAATGCAAGACGTTTTTCGTCTATTTTGTAATCTTAGGACGTTCTCGTCCTTTATTAATGCAAACTGTTTATTGTTATTCTTGGACGTTCTCGTGCTCCCATAGTGAGGGCACATATTTCTTCAAGTATTTTGTTTATATCGCTCTCGTATGTACTTGCCCTTTTAAATCTTGTAAATGATAAGCTCCATTTGGCAACACGCTTCTCACTATAAATGGGCCTTCCCAATTGGGCGACCATTTACCATACACTGGGTCCTTAGAGCCAACTGGCAGTATTGTTTTCCATACTAATTCGCCCTTCTTGAAAGACTTAGCCATTACCTTGAGGTTATATTCCTTGGCTATCTTTTTCTTCTGTGCTTCTAGGCGGTTGAGCGTGTCGCACTTGCTATCGTCCAACTCCAGCAAATTCTGGATCATCACCTCGTCATAGTCTTCATTTGTTAGCTTCTCCTGCACTGTCACCCTGGTGGATTCAATGTTCATTTCTACAGGAAGCACAACTTCTTGTCCATATACTAACTGGAAAGGCGTCACCGAAGTGCTCGTGCGTGGCGATGTCCTGTAGGCCCATAGAGCTTGACTCAGATATTCGTCCCATCGTCTAGCATTGTCCGTCACCATCTTACGAATCAACCATTTGAGAATTTTGTTCGACGATTCTGCTTGACCATTTGACTGAGGGTAGTAGAGAGTAGTATTTACTAGCCGGACTCCATATTCGGCCAGGAAGTCTTTTACCTTTTCACCGTTTAATGAGGTACCATGGTCTACCATGATTGTCTGTGGTATTCCAAATCGGTGAATTATATGTTCTTTTATGAACTTGATTATCTGCTCTTGTGAGATTTCTACAACTGGGATGGCTTCTACCCACTTGGTAAAGAAATCAGTGGCAACAACAATAAAGGTGTGCCTTTTACTTGATGCGGGATAGATTTTCCCTATCAAGTCTATTGCCCATCCCATAAACGGCCAAGGCTTAATGACTGGGGTCATCTCGGTTGCTGGGGCCCTTTGAATGAGACCGTGCTTCTGGCAAGCTACGCACCATTTGGCGTATGAGACGCAGGATTCCCCCATCTTCGGCAATAATACCGCTTCGTATGATTAACCATCTCATCTTATCTTGATTCCAGCTTGGTGAGCCCCACATATGCCTTCGTGTACTTCGGCCATGATAGTTTTGGATTCTGATGGCCCTACGCATTTCAACAACAGCCCGTCTTGTCGTTTCTTATAGAGCACGTCTCCTGACATTACGTAGTTCAAGGCTTTAAGCTTCAATCTTCGGTCTTTTCCTACTTCAGGCTGTGTTAAGAACGCCCTGATTTCGTTCTCTCCAATCGTCCTCTACTTCTAGGATCGTGACGTCTGTTTTTTTCAGCTCGCCTTGTGAGGGCTGGCTTGACTTCTTCGCTTCTATACACACCCCTTATTTGGTTTGTTTATACCCGGAGGCTGCTTGGGCTAAATTATTGGCCAATTCGTTCTTCGCCCTTGGAACATATTCCAAGTCAACGTAATCGAATCGTTCTACTAATTTTTTGGCCATATCCAATAATGCCACGACCGATGGACTTTGGCATTTATAAGTTCCTATTACTTGTTGGATTACCAGCTGCGAGTCTCCCTTGATAGACGCATGGGTTACTCCCATGTTGAGAGAGCATTTCCAACCCTAGTATCAGGGCTTCATATTCTGCCTGGTTATTGGTGCAGTACTCGTTCAATTTGGCTAAGACTTGGAAAGGTTCTCCCAATGGGCTAACTAGGACAATCCATATTCCAGCCCTTTCTGCTGTGCTGGATCCGTCGAAATGCATCGTCCATGGCTTTAGGCTGCATTCGTCCAAATCCAGTTCTCTTTCCCTGGTTGTGCTTAAGCATGGATGATCGGCCAGAAAATCGGCCAACGCTTGACTTTGACAGCCTTTTGGGGTTTGTGCCGTATGTCGAATTCTGAGAGTGACAGTGACCAGAAACCAACTCTTTGATGCAAGATAGAACGAGAAAACATGTATTTTATTATATTGATTTTCGTGACCAGATATATAATGTTCGGCCTAAGGTAGGCACGTAGTTTAGTACATGTGAAATATAAAGCCAAACATAATTTCTCCATGGGAGAATAATTACGTTCATAAGTCAAATTGTCTGCTGATGTAATAAATGGCTCTTTCAACATTTGTGTCGTCATCTTGCGCGATCATCCCAGCTATGGATTGCTCCTCAGCCGCTATGTACAACTTGATTGGCTTTCCTGACACTGGAGGCACCATCACCGGCGGCTGTGACAAATATGCCTTCAGTCTATCAAATGCTTGTTGATGCTCTTCGGTCCAAACGAACTCTTCCTCGCCCTTTATTACTTCAACAAAGAGGAGAAAGCTTTGGTCTTTCCTGCACAATTCGAGATAAATCGCCTTAGGAAGTTAACCTGCCCTAGAAACCTTTGCAGCTCCTTTTTGTTTCGGGGTGGCATAGCTTCAGTAATCGCCCGAGATTTATTGGTATCGATCTCGATTCCCCGTTGGTGTACCAGAAATCCTAAAAAGTTGCCCGCCACACCCCAAAAGCACACTTGGCAGGGTTCAGTTTTAGCTTGAACTTTCTCATTCGCTCAAAGGCCGATGTCAAATGGCTAAAATGTTCATCCATGGTTATGGATTTAGATACTATATCGTCCACATAGACTTCCACAAACTTGCCAATCATGTCATGAAAGATTGAATTCATGGCCCGTTGATATGTGGCACCAGCGTTTTTTAGGCCGAACGGCATCACCACCCATTCGTAGCACCCTAGAGACCCTGGGCACCTAAAGGCCGTTTGTGTGCACGTCGTCCTCAGCAATGTAAATCTGGTTATAACCTGCGTACCCATCCATAAATGAGTATACCTGATACCCTGGCGTGGAATCTACCAGGGAGTCGACCGTCGGCATTGGGTATTGGTCTTTTGGCGTTGCTAGATTCAAGTTCCTGAAATCTATGCAGATCCTTATCTTCCCGTTCTTTTTCCTAACTGGGACGATGTTGGACAATCATTCTACATATCTGGTCGTTCTGATAAATTCTGCTTCTAACAGTCGTTCGACCTCTTTTTTAATATCAGACATAACATTAGGCGCGAACCTTCGCGGAGACTGCCTATGAGGCCTATGACTTGACAGGATTGGCAGTCTATGCTCCACCAAAGTCCTATCTAGGCCAGGCATCTCATTATAGTCCCATGCAAAATAATCTCTGTATTCTCGTAACAAACAGAGCAGCTTTTCGCGTACCAGGGGGCCCAATTCCTTGCTGACATAGGTTATGCGCTTATTGTACTCATCCCCCAAGTTTACCTCTTCTAAAGCATCTTGTCCCCTCGAGAATTTTGCCTTGCGTCGTCCGTTCAGAGCGTACTCGTCCTCAAATGCGTCTCTTCCTTCTATCAAACAGTCCATTCCGCACAATTCTTTCACTTTATCTTCCATCTGGTGCATCAACATTTTCCCCTTTAAGGCCGAAATGGCGGCCTGTGTTTCGTCCTCCTTCCTTCGTTCCAGAACATAGGCCATTAAATTGGCCTTAGAGGCCGCAAGGGCGGCTTGCTCTTTATTCTGGTCGTACTTCATTGATACCGACATGTGTGGGTTATCTAAAGACCATTGTGGTTGGTCTTGTTTGTGCGAACAGGTCGTTTAACAATCCTGTAGGGTATGGCTCGTCATTCTGGGCTACGATAGTCGGGCTCTCCCCTTCGTTTAGAACCCTGGTTGGCCCGTAGTTTCCCTCATACATAAAGTATTCGGCCGAGTTTGTGTCTGCAGCGAAAGGTTTGTTGTCGGCGTGTACTATCTCCATTTCATTCTTTTGGTTCCAGAAGACCAGACACTGATGAAGGGATGATGAGATGCATAGGCTACCATGTATCTAGTCTCGTCCCAGAAGCATGTTATAAGAGGTTGGCCCATCTATGACGAAAAACACCACAGTCTTCGTAGTGCTTCCCACCTGCAAGTCTAGTGGTATAACTCCTTTCGCCGTCATCGCTCCTCCGTTAAAGCTAGTGAGGACTACCTCTGTGGGGAGGAGATCTTCCTCGGACTTAGCCAAACGCCACAACATCCTAACTGGAATCACATTGATGGCTGCTCCGTTATCAATCAGTACTTTAGACACGGGGATGCCATTGGCCTTTGCCTTCACGTACAATGGCCTTAGATGCTTCGTCATCTGAACTGGTGGTTGTGGAAAAATCACTTTCCCTGACATCCCAATCTCCATAGCTTGATCACCTTCGCTGTTGAGTTGGGGCGATTCTTCTCCCGTGTCCCATCCGGAAGGTGGCCGTGTTGGGGGTGCCTCCTACGAGACGTGATTGATGGTCAATCTTCTCTTCTCGGCTTTGGTGAAAACCCGCTTCACCTTGGGCGTTCCATACAGAACAAGGAATGGATATTGCCCCAGGTCTTCTCCCAGTGTTCCGACGGCTGGATTCCCGGCTTCATATAGTTCTTTAAGAAGCCGATTCTGTGATATTTTTCTCTTTCTAGCTTCGGTTCGGACGTCGATTTATTCTTCTATATCCGTCATCTCCTCATCCTCGACTTCCCGATCTGTCGTGCCCCTGTCTGTTATCGAGAGCGAGGCGAATTCGGCCTCATTTCCTTCGTAAACGTCTTCGCTCGGCCCAGCTTCCCCGTCATCATTTCTCCGAAATTCTCTGGGCAATAAGTAGTGATTCGCCACGACTGGTGGCATGCTGCCGAATTGAATGACGATGAGAGGTTCCTCATCATGGTCTCGTCCCGCTTTCTTTACTAAGCTTAGCGTGCTCATCGCAACTGGTTACTTTCCCTTTTTTCTCATCATGTGCTTTCTTGCTGTCTTTCAATTTTTCTATGGCATGAGGGCTGCAGCTAGTGGTGGCCTTTGCGTCATTCTGTCGACGCATCATGCGGCCGTAATTTCTTTGGTGCCTCCTCAGCTGTGTCCTGGTCATTTCCTCTACGGGAGGATAATTTTCGTCCGCCCTTGAGTGTACCCGTTGCCCTGGGCGTGGCTCTCGGTATGAATGCCATACGTTGGGTCGATGGATTTTTGGCCGAAACGTCCTCACATTTTGGACGAAGTTCGAGTTCTTTCCATAGAACCTTGGTGCAAAAGTTCGCGGCTGCCATGATGATCCTTTCTCCATGGGCCTCTCACAAGGGTCTTCTAGTTCTTTCATCCAATCAATGTTGTTCTTGCACCTTACACAGTTGTTCTTCTGGTCCCTTTATTCTACAGGCTCCTTCATCCTTTCCAGTGCGCTCGGGCGGCGGCGGTGTTGTCTTTCGTCCAGCACCACCTTTATCTTTGGCCGACTCAAACTCGTAAGGTCTGGACTAATCATATTTAACTCCGCCGATTTTGGGAAAGGGTTGCTGTCTACTGCCATTTTCTTCTCGAACGTAATTCGTCCAGACTCTATGGCATCCTGGAGGACATTACGAAAAACAAGGCATTGGTTAGTCGCATGAGACCATGCGTTGTGCCATTTACAATATTTTTTACTGTCGATTTGCTTGGCTGTTGGCAACGTGTGTCTGTCGCTCAAGCTGATTTGCCTGTCTTTGTACAATTGGTCGAATATAGCGTCAACTTTAGTAATGTCGAAGGCAAATTTCATGCCCTTTTTATCATTTGCCTCACTGGTTTGGGGTTCCGCCCACGTCTTACAAATGTAAGGCTTCCATTTCACCAATTCGGCCAAACATAAATCGGCCGAGTCGGCGTCCACTTCGCCCATCTCATAGTCAATATTTCTATAATATGTCCCTTTGCTCGAATTTTTCACCTGCTCTTCTTCTCGTAATAATCGCTCATAGCGCACCACACTGGTGGTGAGTTGGGGCAGGTCCCAAAACTCACGATCCTGGAATTTCTTTTTCAGGTCGAGATTCAGGCACCCTTGGGCGATTCTTAAAAATTCCTTTTCGGGCAAAGGCACGTAACATCGGCCTCGGGCTATTTTAAATCGTTGTAGAAATGTCTCGGCCCATTCCCCTGGCAATTGCCTTAAATTTGCCAAATCAGCTAGGGCTACTTCAGATTCGGCCTTATAAAATTGCGCATGGAACAGTTGCTCTCCATCTGCTGCCAAATTTCTCTACTGAATTGGCTGGTAAACTAACATACCAGGAGAAGGCCACTCCTGACAATGAGCCATGAAACAACCTTAGTTTGTGGAAATCATTGACTTCCCCGCACTGAAGGGTGAAGCGCCTTATGTGTTCCATAGTGAAAACTTCCCTAGGCCCCGTAAAGAGGGCAAATTCCGGTATCTTGTAATCTCTCGGCCAAGGATAAGCCACATCAACCCAATCAGGGTAAGGCTTCCGATATCTTGGCCGAATTGGCCGTATGCCTAGACCGAACTGGTTTTGTAGGATTTCGGTCATTTGCTCCCTTAGTATGTCGTTGCCATTAAATGGCATAGCCATGGGCGGCGGTTGCGGCCCTCTCAAAAGTGGGACATAATCGTGATTTTGTCCTTGAGAAGTTTGGACGCCCTGAGGCATCACAATTTCATGCTGAACCATGTTTGGCCCTTGATGGATGTTTGGCCCCAACTGTGGTCTGTTCCCTCCGGGGCTTGCTCTTCCCTTGAGAACCATAGGGATATTGTCCCCTTGTGGGGGGACACTACTGGGACTAGTCTCCTGACCGTTTGTTGCAGGGAGAGGCGTAGTCCACATCAGTACTGTTCCGCCGTTCACACATTTGGCCATTAATTCATTCATTGAGTTTAGGTGTTTGGCCATATTTTGTAATGTGAATTGCTAGTCGATACAAATTTATCTATAACGTGCGCATTTTGGAGCCTGACCTGTTCGACGACATCTTGCGTGAATTCGCCAAACAGTGCGCCCATCGCATTAGGGCTGAATTCCCTCATAGATTCGTACCGGCTGACATCTGCTAGACCCTCAAACTACCTACTATGGCCGGAACGCTGGGCTGGTTGGTTTGCTCCAGTCCACCTTCCTCCACGGTTGAGCCAGTCTGAGCGTTTTTTTTTCGGAGGCATCTCCACTTTGTTACACCCAAGCTCCCACTGTGGTCGCCAAAAACTGTTTGCGCAGTTTTTGCGTTAATGTACGCGTGCAGGGGAAAAAAGCGTTTAAGGTTCAACCTCCTGAGATAAGTCCCAGCAAGGGTGTATTGAATCGAGTGAATAAGCCTCCAAGGGGCACAAGCACACAAGTTACAGTCCTAGGGTATAAGCTAAGAAATAAAAAGATAAAAATGCTCGAATGAGTCTTCATTTTTCTCCTTCTTTTTCTCCTGGTGTAAGCAAATTTTTATAGTGTCGCTCCTTAACTGCTCAGGGCAGTTCCAATGTTTCCCGGCGTTTCTTGAGGCTTGCTGGTAACTGCTGAGCCTCGTACCCAAACTGCCTGATTGTGGAGGGAGATTCGCCCAACCGTTGTGATCGTGGGGATAACCGCATCACACGTCTTCGTCCTGACTACTCGCTCGATCGTCCTAAGTCCTTTGTCGCTCTTCGCTTCGTCATCCTTCTTCCTTTCGCACTCCCTTTCGTCTTAGGACGATTTCTTCCTGTGGGGATTTTATTTGTCAACAGCTTCAAATTAAAATCTGAATTTTTTATTTCCACTCATCTCATATCAATTGTCCTATCACTTAATCACTTATGCAATAATGCAAATTCCTAACTTTTTTTATTATTATTTCGATTATTCTAATGCATTATTTCATGATGTGTCCAATAAACTGATTAGAATAGCTAGTTAAAATTTCATATTGGCCAGGTAGAAATTAGCCATATGATATACATTAAAAAAAAAAAAAAAACTCTAAAAGTTGTGTTTCTTAATTTATTAACTACAAAAAAAGCTATTTTTTGCGTCAAAATCTTTATCGTCGAAACACCATTCGATGTTAAAGAGTCATTTGAGCATTGAAAAATCATATTCGACACTAAATGAGCAAATATATAGCGTCGAAACGCATTTCAGCACATATAATGTTTCTTTAGCGTCCAAAATTTTAATTCAACACAAAATGTATGACTTTTATCCTCGAATTGAAAAATTATTTTTAGCGTCAAACCTCGATCGTCCCTCCATCACAGCAACAATGATTGTTGTTTTTTTTTTTCTAATTGTATAAACTTTCATTTATTAATTTTTAATAGACTATGTATTTATTTTATTTAATAAAATTTAATTATAAATTTAATTTATTTTTAGATTTATAAGAACAATAAAAATATCAGAATAAAAATAATTTTACTATTATTCAGTAAAACTATTTTTATTCTAAGAATATTTTTAAAAAAATACTTAATCCTTCATTATAAAATATTCGACATTCGAAAAAATACTTAATAATATTTTTAAAAAAAAATACTTAATCCTTCATTATAAAATATTCGACATTCGAAAAAATACTTAATAATATTTTTAAAAAAATACTTAATCCTTTAGGTAATAAAACAATTATTTATTTTTAAATATTATGTCACCTTTAGCGTCAAAACATTCGAAGCTAAAGTTAATAAAATAAACTTATTTTTTAAAAAAAAATACATTTAGCATCGAATGTTTCGATATTAAAGGTAAAATTTTAAGTTTTTTAATTAAGTAAAAAAATCTTTTACGTCGAAACAATTCGTCGCTAAAGACATATTTTAGTGTCGACACTTATTTTTAACGTCGAAAACATAATTTCGCCGCTAATACTTTTTGTCGTCCACTTATTAGCGTCAAACCACAAGTATATGAATATGAAGATTTTACAATTCACTTGGGCACTCACAAAAGATAAGAAGATTCAAGATGTGAGTTTCTCACCCAAATGTATCAAAGCTCACTAATATGAATATAAAGATGAAGTATGTGCTTTTTCAAATGTAGAGAGTGTACGATATAGAAGATTTAAAAAACTCTATTTGAAAGTGTTTGAAGCTTGTTTGTGTGATCAAAAGATGTATGAAAATGATTTTTACTTTGAATATACTTTTCCCAAAATATTCCCTTAGAAAAAATGAAATAAAGCTTCAATTTATAGGCATAAAACTGAATATGGTCATTTTATGTTATAAGGCCGATATGCATATCTACAGTACCAGTATGCCGATCTGACATCAAGAAATAGCTTATGACAATATGGCCATTGTGTTTTTGAACGTTGAAAAGAGATCGGTATGGATACCGGTATGGAAACCGGTATGATTTGGCCCGATTCCAAAATGTATGAAAAATCTGACTGGTATGGTGATCGGTATGCCTGTCTCAGACCGATATGGTGAGCGGTATGTCTGTCTCAGTAAGTTTCTGATGACTAGTCAATACTAACAGCACTCAGTATTTTGGTCATAACTTGCTCTAGAAAATTTTAAATCAAGATCCGTAAATTTATAAATAAACTAGACACATAGATCTATCATATGTAAAATATTCAGCCTAAAAAATATTAAGATAAATTTTGTAGAATTTTTCTAATATGATAGGTTTGTAGAAAATGCACATCTGTACATGTTGTAGTAATATGACTCTAGCAAAAGTTCTATTTATCGAAATTGTGTTCCTTTTGAACCAAAGCAAATTAGAGACACATATCTATCTAACAGTATCTCATTTGAAATTTAATTCAACTGTTTGCTAATTTTTCAAAACTATTTTCCAATGCACTTGTGCATTGAAATTCATTTTGATGCAAATAAAGTGCAAATGATCCTTTAAGCATTTTAAGCCATTTTAAATGCAAGTGATGCAAAATGAATGATTCCTAAGAGCTTTAAAATATTTGAATAAACTCACTTATAATTAGTTTTTACTCTTAATCATCATATTGATCTTCATCTTGCTTTGGCCTTTTCATCCTCTTTTTTTTGCTCTTTATCATCTTTGCTCTTTTGATCATCTTGTAGCTCATTTTAACTCTTCATCAACAATTAATTAGACATCTTCTTATAATATCCACAAATGCGCGTCAAAATCTTCTAATATTGCATCATCAAAATCTATCCTGCAACTATGTTGCTAATATGGGTGGCAGTCAATTTGGCAAATGTGTGATACTCAGGGGTACCTTAGCATTGGCAAGTTAAGATCATTGATCCCTCTAATTGGGTCTATGTCTAAACTTGTCTTTTCATCTATGTTAACCTCCATTTAGGGGTGGACAAAGCTGGGTCTGGTTCGATTTCGAACCGAATCGAACAAAACCTGAAAACCGATCGGTTCAAGAACTTAAGAATAGATCAGAATCAAATGATTAAAACTGAACTGATTTGGTTCGGTTTGGTTCTGTTTGATTTTAATATATGGGTTTGGTTTTGATTCGGTTCAGCTTTGAGCCCAATCGAACCGATTTTTTAGAAGAATTAACCTCCAAATTGATTGATTTGGTCGGTTCAGTTCACAATTTTGTAAACCAATCGGTTCACAGGTCTAGTTCATGATTCGAATCGAACCAAATCGATCGATTTAACTCAAATATAAATCGAAAAACCAAACCAAACTTATATTTTAGATTCGGTTTACTCAATTTTCCCACCTCTACCTCCATTGGTTGACAAATGATGAATGTTTGAACTCTGATTTTTATGGAAGGAACCATGTACGAGCTATTTAAGTCCACAAATCTCTTTATTGGCCAGCAAAACATACCATAACCAGCTAGTGGTTAAGTCAATATTTGTACACTTCCATATTCGGGATCCCTAACCCCGACACTCACATCGGATGCGACCACATCATGCTCTCATATATAATCTCTTTAGGTGTCTCAATCATACATGTATTTTTTTGAGAAAATATCCCACCGATGTTTAGTTTAGATGAATTTTTTATCCATTCTATAATCTTTTTAAGGTTTTGGAATTAGGGTGGAAATATTCATGTAATTGTAATTTTAAAATTTTATTTCAAAACAACTTTAAGGATCGTAGTTATATCGTTATTGATGTAAATAAATTACGCTAATAAATTAATCTCAATTAATTTAAATAAACTTGCAACTTATATTTATTTATCAACACAGATAAATTCAACAATAAGAAAATATACCTAACTGTATTTTTCTTTTCTTAAGCTTTTCTTAAATTTCTTTCTTGAATTTTCCCTTGTTGTAGTGCACTAAGCGTTGCGCCTCTAGTTGGCACATTATATCTTTTTTACGAACAAATCGGGCTCCCACTTTGAGAACAAAGAAAATAATTTTCTTTCTTGGATGTTGAAATCTTAGATTAGAGATCAAAGAAATAACTTTCCTTGAATTAATTTTAGAACAATTTGGAACAACCAAAGAGAGAGAGAGCATCAAAATTTCGGCCAAGGGCCGAATTTTGTTTCTTTAAATAGACTAGGGATTGATTTGTTTGTATCCCAATACAATAAGGATACAAACAAATCAATCCAAGATATCTCCAAATCAAATTTGGACTCTTTAATATTATTTCCCAAATTAAATTAGAAAACTTAACTAAATAAGACTTCTTATTTATTCTAAATTAGGACTTAACTTAGGGTGTTAGCCCACTAAATTAAGGCCTAATTGATTAAATATTATTTTGACCAATAATTAATTAACTATTAATTAATTTCATTTACTTGATTTTAATTAACTATTCATCAAAATTATATTTAATTAAATTTAATTTATTTAATATAAATATCAAATATTTATTTAAATAATTCAATATAAATTTTATATTTCGAATTTATTAATCAAATTAATATTTCCAAAGTATTCTCAATATCCTAATATTATTAGGAAATCTTATTTTAATTGAAAATCTAATTTTCATACTAATTGTCAAAATAATCATTTATTAACTTTTAATAAACATCATTGGATTTGTAACATAGATGAGAACTATATTTATGCTACCGTCTTAGGTTCATTATTGAGTAACAATGGAATGTTATTAACTCTTTAATATTTCTTCTCTATAATATCTCACAGACCATAGATAAACACCTAACAGCATGCCATGGTCCCTAGTCAATGAATAATGTAGGAAAATATATGAACCTGTTAGAATACACTTCGAACATGTTATCTCATTCCTTCTAATATTTATATTTCTTAATGAGTCAGGGATCATGGTTAGGTCAAATCCTATTCACTTGATATATATTAAAACTCGATATTTTGGATTTGATATCTCTAAAATATTGATTGCTTTGGCCAAAGACTTGTATCCACAACTTTGAATTTCGTTGAAACATCTCTAACTTTTATTATCAAAGCTATCAGATCACTTCTTAAAGCACACATGACTTCATATGTTAATAGTTTAATACCATATAACATTTATTCATAGGACGTGGCTAGTCGAATGATGATATAATAGTGACCATTGAGTACTATCGTACAAGTCAACATGTGATCTCAGGTCAGAGGATATAACGACACTAATATATTATTACGAAGATCAATGACCTTAGATAATATTTCCATGTGATCTTACGCTTATGTGGTCGAGTTCGATATTTCATTCTACTAATGAAAACATTTATTGTTTGTATCCTTATGATATGAGGCTCATCATCTATTCTATTAACATCAAATGTCAATTTAGGCGACACACAATAATATTGATCGGATGATATATTATTGTCCTATATAATAATCACATTTTACCAAGAACTTAATTTGAGACTTATTCGTATAAATATCGTTAACCCTCATAATTACAAACGTCTTTTGGATTAACAATATTCGTATGACGTAATATATCAGGATATACACATAAAATATGGATGTAACGATGTATAGAAAATAAATATCTTTTATTAATAAATATTAAATTGTATTACAAAACATTACGTATTAAATCATAATAGATTTTAGGATATACACTCTATCAATTTTGTTAGTCCAAAGTTGATATAATTTATGGTTAGTGAATCTGTGAGTAAATTAAAGAAATTGAAAGAAAATTTATAACAATAAAACTCGTATATGAATGATGTCTGCATAAAACTCAGAAGACAATTGGTCGTGTCCTACAAATTCGTCGCCATGTAAGCGGGAGGCACGAACTCGACAACAGCTGAGTAGTGTCGTGCAAAAGTCCTCGCCGTGTGCCACAACCACATAACCACGGTTTTCGTCCACCCCAAAATCCTCACCATGATATTCGTCCGCCCTCGATCATCATGGGATACTCTACCACGATATTCGTCTCAAACTTAAATCGTTGGATTGCGCCAGCTCCATCAACCACAAGTCGATCAAAATTTAGAAAGTCTCGAATTAGTACTTCTTGACAATTGTAATTTATCGCAAGGATTAACAATACAAAGTAATCTACCAATCTTTTCGACCCACATGGAAAAAAGTTACACAGACGTACATTGATGGCTTCTCATAGGCTGTCGGTCTCAAGTATTTTTTGAGATTTAATTGCTCTATGCATATAACCTTTTTACAAAGTAAATAAATATAATTATTAAACCTTACTGTTAGGAAACATAATCTCTAATATATTTACATGTTCGTCCTCTTAGAATCTAACCATATATGTATTACTAGTCCTAAATTTATTTACATGCTAATTGAAATAAATCTATGTTAACCACAACACAATTGCATACCTTTTATGCTTGTAGAGACCTCTTAATCAAACTTAATTGATTGTTTAACTCAATAAGCAAATGATCTTATTTATAGGAGGGAAACCAAGTCACTATTAGCTCACATGCATGGATTACTATTAATCCTTGATTACTATTTAATCACATGCATTGATTACTATGTAATCACATGTATTTGGATGCATAATGACTTTCTCTAACCCTTCCAAAAATGTTACCATCATGGGTGTACCATATGTTCCACATTTAACATTTTACTAATTGTTGTCACTTAACAACTCTTGTTGTTACTTAATTATTGATTAACAACTCTTGTTGTTTACTTAGTAATGAAATCATTACTAATTGTTGTTATTTAACAACACCACATAATTAAACTTAATAATTTTCAACATGAAATTATTACTAATTGTTGTTATTTAACAATACCAAATAATTAACTTAATAATTTCCAACATCTCCCACTCACACATGATGGGATCAACAGTTTTTATTATCTCTACAAGAATAATTCATACTTTGCAATTGTGCCGTGCGACCAGCATACTTCGAGAGCTCACTTGCTATACATCTGTTAGGAATATATAGCCGCTCGAAAAATGGATAGAACCATAGTGGATTATGTATGCAGTATCCTCGATCATTTATCACATTAAATCTCTCTCGATCTCTTTTCGAATGTAATATTTATTTTGTATTCACAATCATGTTTGATCACATAGAATAACATAATTGGTCGACCAGTGAATACAAGCTAATGTGATATTACTTATATAATGATCTTTCTCCTTTCTCGAATCTCCCAACTTTGATTCAATTCGCTTTTCCAGAGATGTCCTTTCAGATCGAATCTCTCATGATCTTTCAGTAACATTCCAAGATAGCAATCATCAAATCTAAGTTTTAAGAAGCAGTCAAGAGTCTAAAGGGTACAATGTGAGATTGAAATAATCTCAAGGGTCTCACACAATATCAAGACTGAGATCTTTACTTGTATTACCCTCAATAGCCGCAAATGTACACATGGTATGAAAACATGTGCTACGGTATTCTCTCATTTCCCATGGAGCGCATGTCTTATAAAATACCGTACAGATTATAGTTCAGACAAACACAATGTCTAACTCATATCTGACATTAAGACAAGTAAGGTGAAACATACTTATTCACCTTAGGTCATATCACAGAGAAAGTGACCTCATAACGACATTACTTAATTTTCAAGCTTGAGCTCTCTAAATTATCACTCAGATAATTAGCTTAAAAATTTGTGTCATCTCTCATTAACACAAAGTAATGGAGGCGATTGCCCGTGTGAGAGGGCCAATCATTCACTTGTCCGACATACTTCTCATACTAACTAATAGTATATTTGTTTAAACATGTATCAACATAATAACATGTAAGCATTGAACACAAATATCAATGAGTATTAACATTAGTAAACATTATTTGGGAAAAGTACATATCATAATATGTAAGCACATTAACATCTACGCAATCCATGAGTTTTTACATGTCTAACAAAGACATCTCTAGGAACAGGCTTGGTCAATGGATCTGCTACCATTTCTTGCGTAGAAATGTAATTCATGTTTACCTCTTCTCGTGCAACTATGTCTTTCACAAAGTTATATTTGGTATCTATATGTTTCATTTTACAATGGAATTTTGGGTCTTTTGTGTAGGCTATCGCTGCTTCACTATCGCAGTTAACTAATACTGGACCATAAGCTTCATTTGACATACCCAAATGATCCAAGAACCTTTTCAACCACACAGCCTCTTGTACTGCTGATGAAAAGGTCACAAATTCAGCCTCCATTGTGGATAAGGCTATACAAGATTGTTTCTTACTGCTCCATGAAATGGCACCATTGTTTAGCAAGAAAACAAAACCGGAGGTAGATTTTCTTTCATCTAAATCTCCTCCCCAGTCAGCATCAGTATAGCCTCTCAATTGTAGATCATTTCCTTGATAACACAATGAGTAATCAGTTGTCCCTCTCAGATACCTAAATATTCTTTTAACTGCTTTCCAATGTGCTAGTCTTGGATTGGATTGGTATCTACTTACCATTCCAACAGCGAAACAGATATCAGGTCTTGTACACAACATTGCGTACATTAAACTTCCAACTGCATTTGCATAAGGAACTTTCTTTCTTGTTCCTTTTCCTGTGGAGTTTCAGGACACAATCTACGACTCAAAGCTTCAGTTTTCGTGATATGAGTATCAATGGGTTTACAAGCCTGCATTTGAAAGCGTTCAAGAATTTTCTTTATATATGACTCTTGTGAAATAGATAATAAATTCTTTGAACGATTTCTTGAGATCTTAACCCCAAGAATATATGCAGCTTCACCCATATCTTTCATCTCGAAGTTAGATGATAACCATTCTTTAATGTGTTTTACAACTCCTTATTATTTCCGGCTATAAGTATATCATCCACGTACAAAGATAAGATAATGAACTTATCTTTATCTCTCTTGGCTACGTGGTGTACACACAATGATCCTCATCTATCATTGTGAAATCATTCGAAATGATTGTATTGTGGAATCATATATACCATTGTCTAGACGATTGCTTGAGACCATATATAGACTTTAAAAGTCTACATCTACTTTCTCATTTTCATTTTCTTTTATGAAACCTACTGGTTGTTCCATGTAGATTTCTTCATCAAGTTCTCCATTGAGAATAGCAGTTTTTACATCCATTTGATGTAATTCTAGATCCATGCTTGCTACTATAGCCAGAATTAAGCGAATTGAGGTAAACCTTACAAGGGGTGAAAAAGTCTATTCGTAGTCAATTCCTTCATGTTGTGTATACCCTTTTGCTACAAGCCGTGCTTTATATCTTTCGATATTGCCATCGGCATTACGCTTTATTTTAAGAACCCATTTGTTCTTAACAGCTTTGCGTCCTTTGGATAGATCAACCAATTCCCAAACTTGGTTGGACCTCATTGACTCCATCTCTTCCTCCATTGCTTTCATCCATTTTTCCTTAGCAGGACACTGAAGAGCCTCTCTTATGTTTCTAGGTTCTTCATCATCTTGAGGTAGAATCATAAAGGTTTCTCTTCGATATCGAAATGACGTCGAGGAATGCCTATACGATTACTACGTCGCAATTGGGATTCTAGTGGTGGAACTGATCCTCCTCACTTTCGATATTATCCCATTTGGATCGTGCACATTGCTCCCACTTGGATTATGTACATCACTCCCCATCGGATCACGTAAATGAGACTCGTGTGAAACTAATTCATCATTTTGAGATTCATGTGAAACAGATTCATCATGTTTTCTCAAATTTCTCTCATCACTCCCACTTGAATTAGGTAAACCCGAGTGTTCACCAATCATGTGATCCATGTGATCTTGAGTTTCATATAGAGATAAATCTTGACCTATCTTTCTCTGCTTAGGAAAATCATTTTCTAAAAATGTGATATCTCGTGATTCAAATTCTGTCACGCCTCCACTTTCATGTTCACCTATGCAAACATATCATTTTGATTGTTCAGAATATCTTATGAAGATACTTTTTTTTCCTTTTGGGCCTAACTTTCCATGTTCGTGAGAACGCACATGAACATAAGCCGCACAACCCTAAGGTTTTAGAAAGTGAATATCTGTTTTACGACTTGTCCATAACTCATATGGTGTGGTGGACGCAGATTTAGATGGCACTCAGTTAAGTACATATGTGGCAGTTAATAATGCATCATCCCCCAATAGGTTATAGGCAAATTTGCTTGTGCCATCATAGACCTAACCATTTCAAGAAGAGTTCTATTTCTTCTTTCCGCAACACCATTTTGTTGAGGAGTAGCAGGAGTAGTCAACTGACGACTAATTCCTTTTTCATCACATAATTCTCTGAACTGATCAGATAAGTACTCACGACCACGGTCAGTGCGTAGTGCTTTAATTTTCTTGTCCAATTGATTTTCTGTTAAATCATAAATTTCTTGAAACATTCTAATGCTTCGGATTTATGAGCAATCAAATAGACATAACCAAAACGAGTAAAATCATATATAAATGTGATGAAATAAGATGCTCCATGCCTTGCCCTGACATTCATTGGACCACATATATCTGAATGAATTAATTGTAATGGAAATTCTGCTATAGTCCCTTTTCCAAATGGTTTTCTCGCAGTTTTTCCTGCCAAGCAATATTCAGAGGTTGACAATTCCACCTTCTCATATTTTCCAGAAAGCCTTCTTTGGCTAATCTGTTCATTCTTTGCTGGCCAAGTGTGGCTAAGTCTAGCATGCCACACAGTTACATCACTATCATCACTGACATATGAAGTAACAAATGAAAACCGAAATTGTGATTAAAACATTCAACATTTAATACAATAAAAACCATCCAGAAAATAACCAGAACCATAGTGTATTGTACCTAAGTACAAATCAACACCAAATTTATGGAAGTTCAATTGAAACCTAAATTAACCAAAACCAACACATAGACTAAATTTTGACGAATTTGTGGAGCAAACAATACATCATGTATAGTAAAGTTTTTCCACCATGCATGACTAACTTGCATGTTCCTATGCCTTTGACTTCAACCTGTGAGTTGTTGCCAACATATATCCACTTCACCCCAGGTGAAATTCGCCGAAATTCCACGAAGGCATCTCTATCCTTCGCTACACATGGTTGTTGTGGCTCATGAGTCTACAGTCCACAGAGGATTAGATTCAGTTAGAAAGATTGAACTTGAAACACATATTTCATTTAAATATGCACGAAAGGTATTCACCTTTTTTGGCTCAGTGCAGTCACGAGCAAAATGACCTTTCTTACCACAGTTAAAACATTAAACCTTTGCCATGTTTTTCTTTTTGGTTTTTTTCCGTTTCCTTTCCCATGTTGATTGGTTTTTTTTGTTCTTTTCTGGCTTGGAAGAATTTTATTCTTTTCCGAACTGGAACCCACCACCATGAAATTTTCTTTTCTTCTTGAAACCTCAGGTTTGCTAGTTTCTGTCATATACACTTCAATATTTGACTTAGCAGCCGCAAGGCGGTCGCTTTCTAATTCAAGGTGACGTTTAGCATCATCAAAGGTTTGATGCTCTCATTGTGGGTCAAATGCATCTTCATATGCTCCCAGCTATTTGGAAGAGAACGAATGACCGCTTGGACTTTCTGTTCATCTGTAAGAACATGTCCAGCATCTGCCAGTTCAGTAATCATGTTTGACATTTGCCTCAAGTGTTTTGACATAGTGAACTCAGGACGTTTCTTGTATGTGTCAAACTTGATTGTCAGTGACCTGAGTTTGGTTATTGAGGTACTACCAAACTTTTCAGCTAGTGTGGACCACATGTCCTTAGCCATGTCATATTTCCTGAACTCTTTCATTAGGTCATTATCCATACTACTCAGCAACGTAATGCGGGCAATGTAATTCTTTTTCTTCCAGGCCTCATAAGCCTCTCGGTCTCGCCTGTGTTGGGCCGTAGTGCCCTGTTCAGGTCCATCCATGCTCATTTTCAAAGTTTCAAGAACCTCTTGTTCTTCTAGCACATATTGGATTTTCATGCTCCAAATTTCATAATTATCGCCATTCAGTTTCTCACCCTTGTTGAGTTCAGCAATAATGTTCTTTGTTGCGGAAGCCATTAAAAAACACAAAGTTTCTACAGACATTCATGCACAAATGTTAATACTTTTGACTTATTTTATCATGAAATAAATTATGCTTAATAAGATTTTTCAATGGCGTTAGAGTCAAAAGGCCACTATGTGTCCAATCATCATCCAATTACCCAATGTAAAAATATTATCAACATAATCAATCATGTAAAATCATTTTCTAAAAATTACATAAATTCTTAGAACATCTTAATTATGCGACAATTGTACATGACAATCATTGATTTAATTACAAAAATTAAATTCAACATGAAACATTCATATATATAAATACAATATTTACATGCCGTAAAATAACACATAGAAACAACATGAAAGAAATTAATATTTTACAATAATAATTTTCCCAATTGTAGAGTCACAACTCATATATGTTTTTGGATACGAATCCTCAAACTCTTTGGGTAACTCGTAATTGATCTTGGACAGCCATGAAAAACCTATAGCAAATTTAGGATCCTTACAACGTTTCAGGGACATCGAAGGAAAAATAGTATTATTTGCCTTATGCCGTAGATACTGAACCGCTAACCTCTCAATGGCTTTATTATAAGGAACATGTTTTTCCTCACGTTTTACTAATATCCAAATACGAGTAAATTGTTTTTGCCATATCTTGGGGAGAATGTTTCTCAGTAATCTGAATCTATTCGGCTGTCCTATCCAATTACCTGCCCAGATAGACTCCTGTAACATGTTATTGAAAGTGATGATATGCGAAATCATATCATCGCTTTCACTCATTCGATATTTATCCATTTCCATCAACATGTCTAATATCATCTCCTGGTCTGTGGGTGTCGTAATCACTTTTACAATTCTTCGAATAATCGCCATGATTTTTCTGCAACAAATACAAGGAAAAATCAATACAATGAAACGCAAAGTTACATTGACTAAAATAAACATCACAAAGATATTCATTTTCATAACACAAAGTTTATATGATAAAACAAATTTATCGTGGTCGATTAAAATATTTTGCACAAAGGATTAGACTTTTAACCATGACGGATCAGAACTACCGAAGCAAACCGATACAGACATGACCAATACGGGCCTCACAGATTTTCACGCGCCATCCACGCGCTACAGGAGTGGCTCACGCGCCACCAAGCGCCGTCACGCGTCGGCCACGGGATCCCACTCGCTCTCACGCGCTCTCACGCGCCGGCCAGCCTCGTCCAAGTTACACGCGCAGACGACATGTTGTCCGCGAGTTCTGTGGCTGTATGACATGTCGGTTGTCATTTGCAGGGAGAACCGACTTGTCGGTTTGGATGCTGTGGACGACATGTCGTCCTTCTCGGTGTTATGCATACGACTTGTCGTACATAACTGGATGACATGTCGTCTGTGACTAAGGGACACGTACGACTTGTCGTACGGTAAAAGCGGACGACTTGTCGTCCTCTTCTCTAAATAGCGGATGACATGTAGTTTTGAAACGCGGCAAACGTACGACATGTCGTACAGAATCCGGACGACCTGTCGTCCCCTTCTCTAAAGACCGGATGACATGTAGTCCAGCTCTTCTGGGAGTGTTTTTCTGGGAAAAAACAGATTCATCTAGCCAACTTCTAGGGTCCATATCTTTCTCAATTTTAATCCAAATTAAGCAAATGATATACCAAATTGAAGATCTCATGACCTAGTTTTCAAAACAGATTTGAACATGCGATTATCAATTTTCTACAGAGATTTATTATGGCCCAAAGTTGGAAGAAAATCATTTTTGTAAAAACAAAAACCAAAAGCATTTTCAACATTTTTCATGCATGTTCATGCAATTTTTGTGTAATCCAACTAGAATACATGCATTTAAGCTCTGATACCAATGTTAGAAAACATAATCCCTAATATATTTACATGTTCGTCCTCTTAGGATCTAACCATACATGTATTACTAGTCCTAAATTTATTTACTTGCTAATTGAAATAAATTTATGTTAACCACAACACAATTGCATACCTTTTATGCTTGTAGAGACCTCTTAATCAAACTTAATTGATTGCTTAACTCAATAAGCAAATGATCTTATTTATAGGAGGGAAACCAAGTCACTATTAGCTCACATGCATGGATTACTATAAATCCTTGATTACTATTTAATCACATGCATTGATTACTATGTAATCACATGTATTTGGATGCATAATGACTTTCTCTAACCCTTCCAAAAATGTTACCATCATGGTGTACCATATGTTCCTCATTTAACATTTTACTAATTGTTGTCACTTAACAACTCTTGTTGTTACTTAATTATTTGATTAACAACTTTTTTTGTTTACTTAGTAATGAAATCATTACTAATTGTTGTTATTTAACAACACCACATAATTAACTTAATAATTTTCAACATGAAATTATTACTAATTGTTGTTATTTAACAATACCAAATAATTAACTTAATAATTTCCAACACTTACTATGACCAAAACAAGTAACATCACCTCCTCGATGGGTTTATTAACAGAAACTCCAATGGCACATTATTGAGTATGTCATTGGGGTTTTTGGGCAACCATACTTCCAAATGATGCTCAATTTTAACGTTGTGAACAGTGGCACGCTATTGTTTATTAAGTCAAAAAAAAAATTGTTAAATTAATTTGAATCCCTATTAGTTTTAAGTTGTATCATTTATATTCTTATATAATTGTATTTTGATCTAATAAAATAAATTTTTACTATTTGGATCCCACATGTTATTTTAATAATAAGTTTTATTTAAAATAATGAAAATAAATAGTTATTTTTAAACTTAATTTATTAATTTTCAATTCGAATAATTAATTTTATATTTATATGTATTTTAAAATTTTTTTAATGTAGTATTTGCTTTTACTTTATAATAATAAATACAAAATTTTATTAATTAATATAATTATTTATTATAATATATTTAATTCATCTTTAAAATTAATACGAAATAGCCAAATATTTAAATGTAAGTATTATGTAGTGAAGGGGTGAAATATTAATGTTAAGAAATATTTAAAATAAAATATTTTTAGGAATATTTTTTTGAATAAAATTTGAAACAATAGATTGGATTGAAACAATAAATTGGAAACGAATGTATAATTTAATGTAAAATTTGATACAAATCTTATACCAAAATTATATTTACTATTGAAGTTGCCCTAAATAAATCCACCAAAACCGCATCCTTTAGCGTATCCACTTCATGATGCGGGAATATCTTCATTTGGTTCCGTTGGCATAAATTGATGCGAAAATCCAAGCTTTAAAATAGTACGGTAAACGAGTTAGAAATCAAATATACATAAATCATGAGGCAACGCAAATTATCATCACATAAGCCACGCCCGAGTAACGGATCCTCAGCTTAAATTACCGACTTCTAATAAATGATTATAAAATGGGTTCTTTAAAACTTGTAAGGGGATTGATAATTGGAATTTCGATGATGCTAAAAAAAAAGTAAGAAATAAAAGTTACTGAAATGAAAACTTTACTTTAATTGAAATCTAAAATTACAAAAGTTATGAAACTGAATTCTACTGAAATTTGAATAAGCTACAATTACAAAGGAAGTCTTTACTAGAAGATTAACTACTTAGCATAACTAGTAAAAATTGACATGTTGAGTTTTTGGTTGATGTGTTAGGCCCTTCCCTCTATGCTATGCTTTGGATTTTATGACTCCTGAAAATAACTTCCTGGAATTGCTTCTCAACTTGCTGCTCATGTTTTGCTTGTCTTGTAATTTTCTCAGCCCATCCTTTAGTTCCTGTGTTCTTCTCAATTTCCTCCAAGTGCGTATCAATTTCCTGCTTAATTTACGTTACGTTGACGGAGGATAATTTCCTACTTAATTTGCTATTTTTCCTACTTGAAAAATAGTAATTTCTTGTTAGGTTCTGAGATGAGCTCCTATGCTGCTCTAATTAGGCCGGACTTATTATTTTTTAGGTGCAAACACTTATCATTAATGTACTTCTAATTGATTTTATGGTCCTTTATATATTTATTCATTTTACCTTTTAACATATTGTTTGTCTGTGCCCTCAAGATGTGTGGCTTAGTAACAAAATGTCTAAGACTTGGTTGTCAGGTTTTGAGTTCGAGTCCAAAATGTGCATTTTCTTGTAAAAACATAAGGTAGCCATAAGTTTTACTTTCTCCTCTTAAACTCGAGTCGGCTAGTTCGTAAACAACCTCCTAAGATGAGGTACCCTATGGAATGCTATTAAAATATTCTATATTGTCTAGAGTATACTGTTGACAGGTGATTTTAGTTCCAGAGGCAATATTAGGATAGTGCTCCCGGGACAATCCTCCTCCAACCGTGAATTTGTTTGGTTATGGGGGATCAAAAGCAAATTTGGCAAAAAGACAAAGCAAATACAAAATCGACAAAATGGTTTTACGTGGTTCGGCGGAGTGGTCCAGCCTACGTCCACGGGAACAAAGTAGAGTGTTGATTTTTATTATCAAACCGAGCTCGGTCGACCTGCTTTGAAAGGTGGTCTAATGTCACCGAGCTGTTTGCCTTTGTATTGTTTTTACTAGTAGTGTTTTTTTTTGAAATTTTTGCTAACCAACCTATACAAATGAGACTACCCTCCCTTTATATAATAAGATAAATACAACATTATTCCCATATCTTTACGACGTCAGCCACGTGGATCTTCCGCTGATTGACGGGCTCTCTGCCCCAACTGCCTCGCCGAAAGTAAGCCTGCCATCTGACTCCCTTTCACATCACGCTGTTTTATACACTTCCATACTCACAATCATCATGACAGCCTATGAAGATCTCTCGTACGGTGATTCATATTAGGGGAAAAAGTCCAAACGGTCCCGGTCCCACGTTGGGTGTCATGAGGACGGCCAAACGTTGAACCGAACTACCCTTACTACTTCCGACCTGACCCGAAATATCCGAGCTCATCCTCCCTATCTAGGAGGAAGGATGGGACCGAACCGACCTACCGAGCTAAAGTGATCGGTCTCTGACATCTGCTTCATACTGTGTCCTCTGGTCAGTCAAATCTAGGAAAACTGGGTCCGAACACCATGCTTGGCCGATGAGTAACTAATATCCTCAGAACGTTTGTCTTCATCAACCGAGAAATTCCATCTATGCCATTTCCGAACTGTTCAAATAATTTGCGACAAAAATCATCATCAACATCTGTCCTATAGTTCTCGGTTTCAACGGGTGTACGAGTTGGTACCATGAACTACAAAGTTAGGTGCGTTCTGATCAGCCAGGAGGTGGTCGGCTCCAGGTGCTACAGAGAAACCTGTCTGGTCTACTAATCAGGTCGTTCCTATCATCTTCATGTGCTCGATTACAGAGGATTCGAATGTCCATCCATGAGGAAGATTCCCCAGCCCCGTGTTGATAATAATCCACTCGGTGGGACGTAACCCGACCCCGAGCTAGCGGAGCAAATGGCATCGACAGAACGAATCTGCCCCCGAGCTGGTGGAACAAATAGCCTCGGCAGAATGAATCAAGCCCCGAGCTGGTGGAACACATAGCCTCGGTGGAACGAATCCGGCCCCGAGCTGGTGGAATAAATAGCCTCGGTGGAAAAAATCCAGCCCCGAGTTGGTGGAACAAATAGCTTCGGCGGAACAAATTCAGCCCCAAGCTGGTGGAACAATTGGTCTCGGCGGAATGAATCCATCCCATAGCCGGTGGAACAAATGAGACTTAATCGAGAGGGAAAAAACTTCAACCTCCGAGGCTCCGTGGATCCCGGCGCAGGCGTCCCTTTGCCGGTCATCAGTAAAAATAAAAAGTGGAAACCAGACAAGGTTAGTACATCGGAGGTGACTTAGCATATACTCCATACAGACCCAAAAATATAGAAACTCGGGTGCCCCGAGACAGCGTCCTGTCTGGTGCCTCCCAAAACAACAATTCTGAACCTTATAATTCAGCGTGCCGGCTAGCCGGGCTATGGATCAGTGAGCTGCCAAAACCATTGGGGGCTGAAACCTCCTAATGCTGGGCGGGTCTGGAGTCTGCAAACTCTATGGGGGCAAAAATCTTCTAATGCTATGCTTCTCCTGATATGAGGCGGTTAGGCAGATAACTCACGGGGGAAGAAATCTCCATGTGTTCGTCATCCCTAAGGTTGTAGGAGTCACGGAGGCACTTGGGCCTTCACCGCGCTGTGCACCTGGTGTTTCTCAACGGGACTCACCAGCCAACTCGCAGGGGAAGAAACCTTTTTGGGTCCGGTTTACTCGAGGTCACAAGGGTCATGAAGGCCATTCGGCCTCCCCATGCCATGTGTCTGGTGGTTCTCAACGGGATTCACCGGCCAACTGGCAGGGGCAGAAACCTCTCTGGGTCTGGTTTACCGGAGCTATTCCTCAAAAATTCGAGTAATGGGGTAGTAACGCTCCGGCCTCGGGGATTTGATAATGACACCCGGGATTGCCGTGCCACAAGGGGTTTGCGCTTTTCCCACGTGTACTTCATCTCTTGATGCGTTCTGGATCCTGAAAGTTGAAAGAAGCTAGGTCGAGACACTTCCACCCGGGGGTTTGATAATGACACATGGGATTGGCGTGCCACGGGCTTGGTGCCCTTCCCAGCTACCGAACACCGCTTCGTATCGAGCACATCCCAGGAATATTGAACATAGATTTCGCATTCAATTAATAAACAAGTAAAGTGGACAATTTTTTTAATTCAAAAGAGAAAGTCTTATTCATATTCAAGGGACCTACTGCCATTCTTACAACTCTTTGCGGGTTATTTCAAGAGAGGCTCTACAATAAATTTTTGATTCTTGTCTGGTCGTCCGAAGAGGGAGATCTACTGGAAATACTTGCTCAACATTTTGGCATTCCAAGGCTTATTGACTCGGGTACCGTCTAACTGTTCAAAAAGATAGGTACCCGGTCTCTCCACCACTATGTACGGCCTTTCACATTTGGCACCCGGCGAGCATTTTTCGGGTTTCCGGGAATTCAAAGTAACTTTCCTCAAAACCAGGTCTCAATGAAGGAAAGACCGAGTTCGAACCTTCTTATTGTAGAAGCGGGCCATCCTCTGTTGGTAGATGGCCACTTTTATAACTGACTTCTCCCGTTTTTCTTCGATTAGATCGAGGTGGTTCCTGATGAGCTCTTCATTTTGCCCGATCTCGAAATGCTGGACTCTGTGGGTGGTCATTTCGATCTCCGCTGGGATAAATGCTTCACACTCGTAGGCCAAAGAAAACGGAGTCTCCCCTATGAAGTCCTTGTAGGTTGTCCGATGAGCCCACAATACTTCTGGCAGCTCTTCAACCCACAGACCCTTGCAACATCTGAGCCTGGCCTTTAGGTTTGCCTAGATTATTTTATTGGCTACCTCGATCTGCCCATTAGACTTGGGGTGAGCAGGTGAAGCGAATCTCAAGGCAATCTGGAGATATTCACAGAGCTTCCTGAAACCTTTGCTATCAAATTACTTCCCATTATCAGTGATAATGGCCCGGGGAATCCCGGACCTGCAGACGATATTCTTTATCACAAAGTCTGTTACCTTCTTCTTCATGATTGTGGACAGGGGCTCAGCTTCTACCCACTTGGTGAAATATTCAATGACAACGATGACATACTTGGCCTGACCTCGCCCTGATGGCATCGGCCCAATGATGTCTAGATCACACTGGGTGAACGACCAGGGACTGACCAGAGTGGTCAACTGCTCTGCTGGTTGATGGTGAATGTTTGCATTTTTTTTGGCATCCATCACACTTCCGAGCTATCTTCATCCCATTCTGATGCATAGTGGGCCAAAAGAATCTCTATCTTAGCGCCTTATATGCAATTGA
This sequence comes from Zanthoxylum bungeanum, assembly GCA_019454045.1. Lineage (NCBI taxonomy): Eukaryota > Viridiplantae > Streptophyta > Magnoliopsida > Sapindales > Rutaceae > Zanthoxylum > Zanthoxylum bungeanum. Next base: position 769,197 of record SKCR01032772.1, on the reverse strand, counting down.
CTGCTCCCCGACATGACTCCCATAAATCCATCCATGAATTTCTCTGAGCACATATTCCGCTTCCTCGGACGTAAGGCACCTCAAAAGTGGCATCGTGTACCCCCTCCGGTATAAGACTCCTTCAATCAGGCAGAATTTAAAACTCTGGTACTTTAGCTTCCTTGCCTCCTTCTTGTCTTCAGGCGTCTCCCCGGTCTCCAAGTACTTCCTAATTGAATCTATCCAAGAGGTCTCCCCCTACATTTACTTCCATAATCTCCGGCTCCCCAACACTCTTTACCTGCAGGCACACCAGATGGATAATTCTAGGCTTCTCTGACTTGATTGACGATGCCAGCCGAGCCAAAGAGTCTCTCTGATGGTTACTTTCCCGGCCGATTTGTTCGAACTGTACGTTGCCCATTCCCCCGGCCAACTTCTTTACTTCGGCCTGATAAGCTATCATTTTTGGTTCTCTGGCTTGGAACTCGCCATTTAACTGTTGGATGGCCGGTTGAGAGTCGCTATTTACAATCACATCTCGGACACAAACTGCCATGCATAACCTCAAACCAGCCAAAATGGCCTCATATTCGGCCTCATTATTCGTTGCCTCGAAGGCGAATCTCAAGGCATATACCACATATTCCCTATCGCTGCTCCGTAGGACAACTCCGGCTCCACAGCCTTGCGAACTAACCGAACCGTCTACTGACAATTCCCACTTGGTCTCTGAGACTTCCAAGATCTATGGTTCTGTGAACTCGGCTACAAAATCTGCCAAAGTGTTCCCTTTTATCGCTGCCATCGGCAGATAAGATATGTCATGTTCACTCAGTTCCATCAACCATTTTACCAACCGACCCGAGACCTCTGGATTATGTAGGATTTGTCTTAGAGGGTGGTCGGAATAGACCCCGATGAGATGAGCTTGGAAGTAAGGTCGCAACTTTCGGGCTGTCGTAATTAAGGACAAAGCTACCAGTTCCTGAGCCGGATATATGGTTTCAGCATCCAACAAGGCCTTACTAGTATAATACACTGGCCTCTGGACTTTGTCGGCCTCCTGCACTGGGATCGGATTGGCCAAAAGAGGGGGTTGAGACAAGTATTACTTCAGCTGCAGGAACGCCTCCTCGTATTCTGCCGTCCAACAGACTTCTTTTGGAGATTCGACTGTTATTTCCTCTTCTTCTATCTATTTCCTCTTCTTATTGTCTTCTACAAACGCAAAGAGTCTACTTCGAGACGGTAGCGAAACAACTCATGCCTGCTTTCTGACTCCCACATATTATCCCAATCTTGTCTCGGGTGGGAAATTTCAACTTCAGATAGTAACATGATATTGCGGCCTTTGTTTTCATCATGAAGGGTCGGCCCACAATAACCCGGTAACTGCTCATACAATCCACCACTATAAAGTCCATCATGATAGTCCGGATGTGAGGAGTGGTCCCGATTTTCATGGCCAGTTGTATTCTACCTAAAAGAACGATAGTTGCACCTCCAAACCCATACAATGGTGTTTCGTCCTGGGTCATAGTGGCATATTCCACCCCCAAATCGTCCAAGGCTTCCTTAGAGATTATGTCAATTGCACTCCACGGATCCACCAGGATTTTTTCCACCTCGGCTCCTCCTATCACAGCCTTGATTATTAATGCATCGTTGTGAGGGAAGCTCATCCCATGGGCATCCTCGTTCAGACCTGGCCGGCGGTTCGATTCCGATTTGAAACCGAACCAAACCAGCCGGTTTTCGATTCCACAAGTGTGGAACCAGAACCGAATCGGTTAATTCCGGTTCAGTTCCACACTTAAGTAGAACCGAAACCTTGAACCGAACCGAAACCGACCGGTTCGGTTCGAACCTTTTTTTTTTAAAATTTCAAAAATAAATTACATTAATTTAATTAATAAATAAAATTATTAAATTGAAGAGCTTGAACTTAAATTTTAAAAAATTTAAGTTGTCTACGTATCCTCCAGGGATGAGAGGAATCAAAGCTCACGTAGTTCCATTATAATTTTAAGATATTTCCCCTTTGTAAATTTACAATTTTGTAATTATCAATCATCATTATCAGTTGATCCTTCAGCTCCGGTTCCACTTGCACTTGTTGTTGCTGATGCATTATCGAACAAGTCTTCGAAATCATCGGGGGCATCTTCTTGTTGTCTCAGATCAGCTCGAGTCCAATCATTCACACAAGCTGTTACTTCTAGAGTGCTTGGATGTAATGAAGATCGTCTAGATTCCAATATATTGCCTCCCAAGCTGAAGGCTCGCTCAACCGCAACAGTGGAAATAAGTGCTGCCAATATCTTTTTAGCAATAATTGATAAAACATGATATATATTTTGATGTCGGTTCCACCATTCAAGGATTTTAAAATTTTTACTAACTAAACTTTCAGTAGGAAACTCGAAATTTGTAGATAAATAATTATCTAATTCGGGGTTATTAGTTGTCGTATCCCTAGTTTTTTTATTTCGTTGCAGTAACCAACGATCCCATGCACTAAGTCTTGTTTGAATGACCGGTTCGCTACTACTAGATTCACTTAATGTTCCTAAGTTATATCTTACAATATAATCGTTAAATAACTCAATTAAATCATTTTTTAATCTCACTATTATTCTTGTAATATCAATTTCATTTAATATTCCTAAATAACCATAATAAGCTTGTAAAGCACTATTCAAACCTTCTAATTTAAATTTAGGATAAAAAACAGCAGCAATAAGATAAAGTAAGGAAATTTCTCTAAAATAATTCAACCATTTTACCTTCATAGCAGTAATGACTTCGAACAAAACAAAATCATTAGGATCGTTACTTTCAACATGTTCATCCAAAGTACCAACAATATTCAAACTTTCAAGAAGAAATAAATGTGCTGTAGGATAATAAACACCGCTAAAAATTAAAGTAGCATCATTAAAAACTTTTAAAATATCTAAAAAAAATCCCCAAATATCCCATTTACTAGAAAAAAGTGTGATATTTTGAACATGTTGAGAAAAAAAAAAGTACATAATGCATCTTTGTATTGTAATTCTTGACATAAAAGAAAATAAGTTGAATTCCAACGTGTTGGAACATCTCTTGAAAATTTAATCGGTTTAATACCTTTTATTTTACAAAACTTGGCCCATTCTCTTATAACTTGAGAATATGACCAAATATAATTAAGTGCCGTCTTAATGGGATCAATGAAAGGTGATAATAATTTCAGACCATCTTGAACACATAAGTTAAGGACATGACATGTGCAACAAATATGAAAAAACCGACCCCTAAAGTTGACATATTTCTTTTAAATCATTTATGGATGCAGTATTTGCAGATGCATTATCAAATCAAATTGTTAAAATTTTATCTACTAAACCATATTCATCAAAAATTACCTTCATCATTCTATAAATATTTTGTGCAGTATGTTGGTCATAAAAAACTCTAAATGCAATAAGTCGTTTTTGCATGGTAAATGATGCATCAATCCAATGACAAGTCACACCCATGTATGACTGTGTTTGCCAATGGTCACTCCAAATATCAGAACATATAGAAATACGACCTTTAATCTCTTTAAATATTTCATTTAAAATAATTTTACCATATTTGTATAATTTAAAAATATGACGTTTTGTTGTGTTTCGAGTCATTTTACATGCAACATGATTTAAAGCATTATGCACGTAATTAGTAAAATGGAGTTTTTCACCAAAGCTTAAAGAAAGATGTGACATACAAGTTAATTTCGTAAATTCTTCTCTATTTTTTGCATTAGAATATTTAAATAAATCTACAACATTCGTACCTCTACTAGATGATGCGTACCTGGCCATTTGAGTTTGCGTCGTATCAATTCCAAGTTCAACCGCATGATGTCTTTCCAGGTGCTTGATCATATTGCCGTATCCACCAGAAAAATTGTAGGAAACCCCACAATGGTTGCAAATTGCTCTTGAAGTATCATCGTCTTGGCGGTCTAAATGAAAATGAATTTTGAAAACATCCGAGGAACGAGCCTTAACTTCTCTTCTCTGTGATTGTGCACCGACACTAGGGCCACTCTCTTGGGTTGGCATATTTGACATTATATTCTCAGATGAGCTTGCCATTTTTTTTTTAAAGAAATAAGTAAGAGGAATAAGAAAATTGAGAATGATAATAACTAACTGAGATTGAGAATAAGAGAATTGTAGAAATTGAGAGAGTTGAGAAATTGGTGTGTTGAAATAATGAAAAATGAATCATATTTATAGAATTTTAGAATTTTTTTGATACCAAAAATGCCCCTAAATAAAACTGTTTTATTACCGTTATTAGGGATATATTAGGAATTTACTATATATATAATTTTTTTTAGCCTTAACAGTTTTTTTTTTTTTTTTTTTTTTTTGCATCAGGGTAGGGAGCCGTTGGCTCCCTGCCCTCCCCAACGGCTAGTAGCCGTTGGGGAAAGTAGGGTTCCTGTTGGAACCATACGGAATCAGTTGGAATCGGAACCGTCCGGTTCCGAACCGGAACCGTGACCGAGTCTATCCTCGTCTGTTAACATAATAGGGACCGACCGACCCCTCTGAACCCTCGAGGCCTGCTCCGTTGTCAGTACTTCATATCCTCGGAACCTGCTATAACTCTTTCTCGATCAGTTTGAGTCTCCGGCCAATGTCATCACACCAGCGATGGTATACATTTGTCTAGGTTTCCGTCGTTGTTGGGCCGCCATGACATCTTGGTCAATATAATCATTCAAATAGTTGTTTTGCGCCAGGTTTTCCACATGTTCCCGCAAGTCCCTACAGCCTTTCGCCGTGTGCCCTCTCATGTTTTGATGTACAAAATAGGACTTATCGCTCTTCTTCTCCGCCAGATATTTCCTCAGGTTTGGTTCCATCAGGAGGCCTTTATCTTGGATTTCTCTGACAATCTGAGCCAATGGCTTATTCAAAGGGGTATACACTGCCCCCCCCGACCATATGATTTACTTGCACCTAAGTCATTCTCTCATGAGGTGCATTGTTATGAGGCATCAGCCTGAACTCCCTTTGCCTCGGAGATGGTTTCCTCAATTATCGGTCCGACCTTTGCGGCATCTCCGACCTCACAAACGTTCCCTTATGGGTCCCCACTCTTTGGGAAACTTTCTCTTTTCCTTCCATCAGAACAAATTTTCTGGCCAATTCTAGTGCAGTGACATAATCCGGTACATCCCGAATCCTCAGGTGAGTCCACAACTTCCCGACCCTTAGGGCTCTTTTGAGACTTTCCAACGCCTCCAATGTCTCATATGCTCCGACCTCGAGCACCAAATTGTGGTATATTTCAATAAAATTCTTCAGAGGCTCATCATCTCCCTGTTTCATCAGTCTCAAAGCTCCCACCGTCTTCCTTGGCACACACGCTCCCTTGAAATGTCGAACAAAAGATTTTCTGAGCTGAGAGAAACTACTGATGCTTCTTGGGGCCAAACCTCTAAACCACAAAATCGTGGGCCCGCTCAGGGTTAAAGGGAACACCTCACAGATGGCCTCTCCTACCATCCCTTGAACCTCCATCAGCAAAACGAAACTTTCGATATGAGATTTAGGGTCGGTATGACCCTTATAGGAGTTCATAGACGGCATGGAAAACCGTCTAGGGAATTCCGCTGAAAAATCCGTGAAAGGGGATGTCGCTTCCTTGTCCGGGCCATCCTATTTGCTTGCCTTCATGTTTTCTTCTCATATTTTCATCTATTTCCTGAACCAGGCTTTCATTTAGCTGTCAGTACTATCATGTTGCCTTCCGCGGACTTCTTCTCGCCTGCTGCTCCGAGCACGATGCACGCCGTGGCTGGATGCCTCTCGATCCCCCCACCGTGTCTTCTGTCATCCCCCTTCTGCTTAGAGCGGGGGCTATTACTAGAGGGCTCTGGCGTTTGCCTCTCCTCCTCTTCTTCCCACATTCTTTCTGCCGGCAAGGCTCCGGTTATCACAACAGATCTCACCTTATGGGGATCCTTCCTCCCGGGTTCATCATCTCCGCCTAGATCTACGACATTTTTTCCTTTCGCTATCTCTTCTCTCCTCTGACTTGGACCACCCTCTAGCCTTTCATCGTTCATCTTTTCTAACCTTTCCAGTTTCTCCATCATGGCCTTCATGAAGGTCCGGTTTGACTCTCTTTCCTTCCTCATGCTCTTTTCCATTTTCTCCATCCACTATGTTGTTGAACTCTCCGACGATCTATGGTTCCCATCTTCTGCCATCATCTTACTACACAGCTAATTTTTGTTCTCTCCCCACATACGGCGCCAACTGTTGACGGCTGATTTTAGTTCCAGGGGCAATATCGGGATAGTGCTCCCGGGACAATCCTCCTCCAACCGTGAATTTGTTTGGTTATGAGGGACCAACAACAAATTTGGCAAAAAGACAAAGCAAACATAAAATCTGCAAGAGGGTTTTACGTGGTTCGGCGGGGTGGTCCAGCCTACCGGGCTAAAGTGATCGGTCTCGGCTCTAATGTTGTCAGTCTCTGACATCTGCTTCATATTGTATCCTCTGGTCGGTCAAATCTAGGAAAACTGGGTCCGAACACCATGCCGAGCCGATGAGTAACTAATATTCTCAGAACGTTCGTCCTCATCAACCGAGAAATTTCATCTCTGCTCTTTCCGAACTGTTCAAATACTTTACGATAAAAATCACCATCAACATATACAAAATCTATGTATTAACTCTCATCCAAAATCATACCTCACAAGTAACACCTTGATGTCAAAATAATATAATGCGATCTTGACCGCATTGGTGTGTGAAATTTTGGTAAATTCAATTGCATAAACTTTTCGTTCATACTTCATATCACAGAATTTACCAAACATCATGTCGTGGAAGTATTTGTCTCGAATTTTGTGTGAATTATTTTTGATTTTTTGGAAGGATCGCATTTAATCCCAGTGACCAAAGACCACTCTCGAGTCTCGATAATCATATTAAATCGTAGCCGATGTGGAGCCAGAATTAATTCTTGGACATAATTTTTCGATTGCACAACACGTCTAAGCAACAAATTATGCATTATCACTCCCATTAAATTCGTATCGATGTCTAAGAAATGTCTAAATATAGAATCCTTGAACAATCTTAGTTGTTGATTAATCCATAATAACGTCAATAACCCTTTTTAATTCTGGTGATGTTGGTCACATAACCCTAAATACAATTAGCAAATTCCATGCATGCGTTCCGTCCGCTGATTAGATATCAAAATGTAGGGACAAACGCCAAGAGCCAAAACGGACAGACATGGAGTCTTGCGGTAATTGAGGGCAGAAAGTATTTGCGATCGGGAGGCTTCAAAAGAGTGAATCCAGTTTTTGCTGTTACAGTGCTATCTTATAGCACAAGTATTGATTGATTAGCATATAACTGTACGTCTGCTCTGTGTTAATTTAGCGGATCCATGTGCTAGCAAATAATGGTATCTTCTCCTTGGAACCCTGGACCAAAATAATTATTTTTTAACTCTATTGAGCCAAGTGAAAATTGGATCAGGTACTGATCTAGGATCAATTAGAAGGATAATGGTTCCTTAATTAGCAAATAATGTCACACGTGTGGCAAGAGTCAGTTCAGCACTCTTAGTATGGGGTGCTCCAAAGTTAGAGAAGGCAGCTGCTCCAGTCCATCGTGGGATGCTGGCAGCAGCAGCAGCAGATATAATGCAGCAATTCTTCCAGCTTAGAAGAAGGAAGAAGGAGAAAAAAATGCAGATCCCTCGTCTCCCCCAGATTGTCTTCTCATCCCAAATCAAAAATCGAAAATCCTGACGAAGATGTAGCATTCTGTTTTTTTTTTAAGAATCCTACATTGAATGGACATAGCTTGCTGAAATCAAATTGAGTTATTGTCTTCCTAAGTTCATAAACCCCATTGACTTCAAATTGTTCATCTCAATATGATGGTTCACATTTGAACGACTAATCAGAAATAGTTGGGATTAATTGAAAATTATAAAGTTGACATTTCTTATGATTGAGAATAAATAAAATACAAAATTCATCTATCAAGACCATCTAAAAATCATTTATTTATGATGAAAAATGTCTAAATAATTCAAGAATCTTTAGTCACTATGTTAATGATCTATTTTGATACAATTAGAAAAAATTATCTCAATTTAAGAAAATGTAACAGTGTCACACCCGTCCCCTTGGGTAGGGTAGGGGTGAGACGAAAACTAGATTCTGGCAGAGTTTCCCCTGTAATATGGATTAATCCTCCAAATACAAGGAAAAATCTAAACTGAAAATTTCATCATAACATAGGATCTCCATGATCCAACTCAAAGGAATATCCATAAAGAAAATACAATATCCTCAGTACCAAATAAAGGCTCAAATGCCTAACCAAATAACAAATTCTTCCAAGAAAAACATAACAATGACACTCTATTGTTGGCACAACCTATTGGCAGGAAATGATGACCTACTAATCTGCTAAACCTGAAATGTTAAAGAAAGGGGTAAGCTCACGCTTAGTGCAATGGATCACAGCTTAGTGACGTGGATAAACAAGTAACAAGGTGGATCGAATAAGTATTTCATACTATAAATAAGTACATAAAGCTGTAAATCATAAATTCAACATTTACTTGAATTCATAAATCTCATTTCTCATAAAACTCATACTGCTCAAGAATACTCTGAATAATAAGCTGTTTATTCATCTATATGCACACTCTCGTGACAAGATGGGATGGCAATTTTACCCACAAACTCGCAACCCGCAAAAACCCGCCCGCAATGGGTAGGATTTGGTAATATATTAGTGGGTGCGGTGCGGGTTTGGTAATTTAAAGTAGAAACCCGCTGCGGGTGCGGTGCGGGTTTGGTATTTAAGAAAAAAATGCGGGTATCCGCTGCGGGTATCCACATACCCGCAATATTATTTTTATTAATTAATATTTAGGACAATATAAAAAAACCTTCATATAAAAACAACTAACAAAACCTAAACCTAAAACACTAATCCACAGTTCCACACTCCACTCAGCCGCAGCCCGCAACCTGCCCAACTGAAGATTTTTTGCATGACTATTATTTTTTTTTCTAATCACACTTGTTAATAAAATTATAATGCAAAATTTGGATTAAGTTCACATAATCAGAAACGGGAGAGGAGCAAAATAAGCTAGTGTTTGCTGCAACTTCAGTAGCTTTCCTGCTTCTTCATTACACTTACATCACTTGAGCCTTGTAAGTATCACTTCATTACACTTAGCATAAAAAATATGACCAAAGGTTGGTGATTACTTTTTAGCTTATTGTCGATTGAGTTGACTAATTTAGATCATTATAATTATGAAGGGAATAACTCGTTTTAATTATGTTTATATGAAAAAATAAACATATGGTACTGAGTCTTTCATACATTATGTTATTTATGTACTGTATATACATACATTGCATGTTGTATATGTCAAATGAAAACAAATGTGAAAACTACAACTAGCAATTAAAAATAATTATTTAATTAAAAAAATTATATTATTAAGAACACAAAGTAATTCAATATTTTAGAAACCCACAAAAAATCCGTTGGGTACCAATGCGGTTTGGTAATTTATTTTTATTTGCGGTGCGGGTTTGGTAATGAAAATTAAAACCCGCAACGGGTATGGTGCGGGTTTGGTAATTTATTTACATATGCGGGTACGGGTTTGGTAATGGAAAACCCGCACCATACCCTACCCACTGCCATCCCTATATGGCAAAGCTGGCAACATGGGGCATCCCCACGGCAATAAACTGACATCCGGAGCAAATTGGCAATATGAGACCTCATCTCACGGCAATAAACTGGCACATATATGTACACGGGGTGCATCCTAACATAAAAATCATTTCCAAAATCCATGCTCATATATCTCAAATCATGCAAGTTTCTCATATATCACAAACACATGATTTCAACATAATCAATATTCGATCCATACTTCGTAACAAAATATATAAACTTTCTAAAAACAAACTCATTTAATGCATTACCTTAAAATTCATTTAAGAAAACATACATACTGTATACTTTTGAAAATATCAATGTTACAGGCTTATCCACGCACCTGGAGAGCTGACTACAGATAAAAGGAACTAGGCAGCATGACCGTCCCCGCTTACGGTATCACGATCACCTAAAAGACAAAAGAATTTACTATAAGGAACATAATCCTAACTAGAATAGATGAAAGAATATGCGAGAAACGTGGTTCGGTTGCTCTCGTAATCATAACGAAAAATTACACGGAAATTAAGATTCGGAGGTCCGTTACTACTCGGAAAAGTCTGAAAATCACGGAGGAGACTCGGAAAGTCGGCACGAGCTTACTGTCCGGAGAGTGGTGGCCACACGCCGTTTACCCAGGCCGAGCGTGGGCCTCACGCGCCGCCACATAAGGCACGCGTGAGCGCCACGCGCCGGTCGGATCAAGAAAATTCTGACGGCCGAGCGTTCCTCTCCTCATCCCGGTTCTAATGCCGCTGACGGTTCGTCGATCGGAGTTCCGGATCAACGGGAAATCGAGAAAAACCATAAAAAAATTCTTACCGAGATCTCTACAAAAATTGGGAGTTTCCCGAGATGAAACCACCACCAAAATAATCCTCTCGACGAGATCTACACTTTTCCTTAAAGACTCGGTCGGGTTAACTTCGGATCGGCCGGATCGGGACCAAAACCTCTCTTTTCCTCTTTTCTCTTTCTTTTCTCTCTCACGTCTGCTTCTGACACTTCTCTCTTTTTTTTTTAAAAAAAAAAAGGGGCTGGTGTGAGTGTGTACATAATAAACATACATGGCAAATTCCATTTGCCACCCTAAACTTGATCTTAACCACATTTTAATTCCAACTTCCACAAACTTAAAAATTTAGTCCTTAAATTTCTATCCACCAAAAATAATAAAATAAAAATATGGGTAAAAATAATTTGGGGGGTTACAAACAGAATAATGATACTATTATTATTATTCAATAATAATTCTTTTAAATTGAAACATATTTTTACTCATTTTATCATTTCTAACAGAATTATTCATTTTTTCACACAAATCATTATTCAAAACTCCAAAAAAATAGAAAAACTAAAATTAAATTTAAAAATGAGATTGGATGATTTTTAGAAAATCGGACGATTAATCGATCAAAATCACCAAGAAATTGATGTCGATTTAAATTGGTCAAAATCCACTGGAATGAATCGCGCAAATAGCTATTTATTGGTTAAATAGCATAGATATGAATAATTGAATGAATCCCCGTTACCTCTTCATCTGCTGTTACAGAACATGCATCAAATATGTGCAGGGATCATGGTAGGGCATTCAGTTAAAACACTTCTGGCTGGCAACCTGTTTTGATCGAATCTTCACCAACTGTACTGCCCAAAAGTTAATAATGTTTGATGTTGACTTAAATAAAGATAAATTTCTATCTGGGATTTTCACAGAATCAACACAGTTTTGGCATCAAATAGCATCTATGGATTATGGTTATAGGGGAGCTATCCTTTTTTCCATTTTCTCTAAATTTCACAAAGCAATCTATTTTGGCTTACCAATGTTTCCAAGTAAAAATGAAGCACATTGCATTTAGGGAATGCATTGCAATTGCTTCTTAACAGCCTCTAGTTTCCTGTTCGAGCAAAATGGGCAGAACTCGGTGAAAGTAAAGAGAAGCAAGCAAGTTCTTGGCTTGATGTTCTTCATAAAAGTTGAAGAAGACTCCTTACCAATGTTTAGGTTGTGTTAGGATCAAACATCCTAGTCTGGATACAGGTAAAGGGTTGCTAGCATTAACATCTGTATCCCAACTCTTTCATTTCACTTCCAATGCTTTGCTTTTTTGGTTATATACCACCACAAGAATTTTATGCAACAATGAATGAGAATGAAAGAGATAAGTAATAAGATGAGAGCCTGAGAAATTTAATTTTCCCAATAATGACCTCAAAAATTCATTAAAAGGGATGTAACCTCTCATGAGGATTACATCTCTCCTTCCAACGTTTCACCAAACATTTTTTACTCCATTTTTTTTTTTTACTTCCATGTTGTATATATAACCACTAGTCTTTCCTACAATTTCCATCTAAACAAAATGGCTTCAATGTTTTGGGTTCTCTTTCTAGTTTGCTCCAGTTTTCCAATAGCCATCACCAATGCACAAACACCAGCAGCCTCTCCCTCTAATTTGCCAACCATTACACCTCCACCAGCCACCACAGCAGCTCCACCAACCACCACAGCACCTCCACCTTCGACAACAGCAGCTCCAACACAGCCACCAGTAAGTGCGGCAACACCCCCATCTGCAACAACTCCTGTATCAACACTATCTCCTAAAGTTGCACCAGCTACAAGCCCATCAGTTCCACCACCACAACCTCCACAAAGTCCTCCAATCTCAACTCCATCACCACCGCCAGCATTGCCACCACCACCGACTTTACCGCCACCACTGGTATCCCCAACACCAGCCCAAGCACCACCAGCACCGGCACCAGCTAAGGCACCACCAGCACCGGCACCAGCTAAGGCACCACCAGCACCGGCACCAGCACCAGCTAAGGCACCACCGACTCCAGCACCTGCACCAGCTAAGGCACCACCGACACCAGCACCTGCACCAGCAAAGGCACCACCGACACCAGCACCTGCACCAGCAAAGGCGACACCAGCACCAGCACCAACTAGTCTGCCACCAGCTACTCCACCTGCTCCCCCCAAGCACAAGAAGAAAAGAAAGCACAAGCACAAGCACAAGAGGCATCATCATGCACCAGCTCCAGCACCAACTGTTCCCAGCCCCCCTGCTCCCCCTACAGTACCAGACTCAAACTCAGACTCAGAGGATACAACACCAGCACCAGCACCATCTCTGAACTTGGTAATGTTATCAATAATAGATAAAATACTTTCTTGACTGCTAACTAACAACATTTTGCATGGATTGAGAACTATATATTCGGTGCGTTCATTGTCCATAGAAAATTGTTCTGAATAATCTCCCCTGCTTTTTTGGCTTACAGAATGGAGCAAATGCACTGCACCAGCAGAAAGGAAGAGCTGGAGTGTGGGCTACCACTGGATTAGCTGTTGCCATCCTGCTGGCTGTTACAGGCTGAACTCTTATTCATGAAAGATTATTCATACGTACCATATAAGATCAACCAGAAATTTGCAGAAGTAGGAATGAATAAAGCAAAAGACGAGCCATCAAATTTTCAACATTTTTGTAGTCTTTTTGCTTTTTCATTTCATGAGTGAGAATATTTAATGGACATGAATTTTTAAAACCATCAAAGCTAGAGTAGACAAAAGATGAATTCATCATCACTTATCAAACTTGATTCCATGTTGGTTTCTTCCCTGAAGTCATTCTCAACCACAAGTCCAAGGTGGTGGTTATTCAGTCCAAGGTTATTGTTATGGAATCTGAGGATGTATAGAGTGATTTGTGGGACATGTTATAGAGTGATTTGTGGGATTATGATTGTGATATTTTAGAAATGTATTGAATGCTTTGTCTATTGTAATTTCCTATTTAAATGAATGAACATAGAAGGAAAAGACCATCTTCTTCCTCTCATTCTGCGAGCCAAACCCTAACAGTAACAGTTGTCAACTAATTTGTGATGCCTCAGACATCCAGCGCCCTGAAGCATATTTTGTTCGTCAGATTTAACAAAAAAGGCAAGAAAAAGAAAAAGAAAAACCTTTTACTCTACTACAAGAACTATAAGCAACTTTTCAATAGAGAAAAGAATTTCATCACGATCGAAATTACCTGCTAATAAATAAATAAATACCTGTACGTAAACAACCCCTCGGCCTTGTTCATAAGCTAAACAATTTACGAGTCTCTGTGTCCTTCCACAACATTCTTCACAAGTAAATTGTACAAGTGAACTCATTCTTGGCAATTTTATGTCAGTAGTTGCATCCTGCATATATATGGCATGTGGGAAACAAGAACAAGTTAATGGAGGTGAACATTTAATTAATAACAAATAACAAAATACATATGTTTGGGCTCAAGCAACAGCAGTATATCAGAAAATTACTGAAGACGTGAAATCTTTTATCCCAATCTCAAGCAATCTCCGCGGCTTTCAAAACTTTCCTAGGAGTAATAGACACCAACATAATTAGTAAGAAAAATGGAATGGTTAGTTAATGAATATCAACTGAAACCAAAAATCACATCATTCACAAGCACAGCTTGAAGCCCATCAACTTGTTGATGGTGACTTTCGAGAAATCCTGAAGCCTGAAGAGAGATATAATGAAATTTGTACTTAAACAGATGCAGGTCCAAGGTCCTTGTGAGGATGAGAGGTCAAATAAAGAGATCCGAGCCCGAGACAAAGAAGGACGTGAGGGAAGAACCAGCCCCGACCTGATATAAAGGCATCAGATTCGACAACACTTGAGCATCTGTGAAGGCCGACCTGACTTAGTAAAGTGAGGAAAGTGAAGGTCTCATCACCGACCCGACCTGGTTGGATAGGTCGATCATTTCAGTTTACAGTCGATCATCTCAACTTACTGGCCCGAGGAGGTAGGTCGGGGTAATGGTATTATGTTCAAGTTTGGGCGACGTGAGCCCTAAACGGAAGTTCGGGTTTCCCAAGGATTGATGAGATAGAGGTAGGCCAGCGGCTGATGGGACGAAGTAGAGCTGCAAGTTTATTAACTGACGCACGCTATCGCGTGAGAGTGATTGGGATACAGGCTGGCACTGTGGCATAGCATGTAGCGGTTACCTAAAGTAGTATAAATTAATAAGATTCAGGTGGCAGGTCGTAGGGATGTCAGGCGGCTGGGCTATTATCCATAGAGTAATTGGGGAAGAAAGCCTATGCAATAATGGCTTGACAACGTGGCTGACGTCACAGAGTTGGCGTAACAGTGTAATTAGACTTAGTATATAAATGGGTTAAGAGTTCATTGTAAAATGTTGATCAATTTTTCATTCAAAAAGCATTTGTAACTTGTAATAGAGAGACTGAGCTATAGAAAAAAAGAGGTCGGTCAGACCCGAACCAATAATAAAAGTTTCATTTTCCCTTGTGTCCATGGACGTAGGTTGGATCCATTCCGCCGAACCACATTAAATCCTTTGTTTATCTGTGTGTTTTCTTTCTGTCTGCTAAGTTTACATTTGTTTCCCAACAAACCAAACAAATTAACTGCTTCAGGGAGGTTTGTTCGAGGAGTGGTTTTTCCTGAATTACCTTTGTAATGAAAAACAGCCGTCAATAGTTGGCGCCGTCTGTGGGGAACAGTACAAGAAGAGCAAACACACTAAGAAGCAGCAAGCAGCAAAATGTGAAATTGGAGGAAACCCAGAAGTGAAAGCAAGAGAAAAGAAAACCCTAAGTGGTTTTTAGGGTTTAGGGTTGTGGCGAGTAAGATTAGGGTTTTCTGTGTTGGAGAAAGAGATTGCTTGAAGGAGAAGATACAGAGGGAAAGCAACTGCATGCTGTTATTGCAGCCATAGCGGTTCCGTTAAATTTCTGTTACACAGAGCTCATGGGCTTTTGTTTTGTTGCATGTCATTGTTGTTTATTACCAATCCGAAGGGACATTATTTATTTATTTATTTACTAAAATTATTTTTATATAAGTAAGCAAAAATGATAGATACATAGAAAAATAGTATAAAAATATTAAAAAATAAGTAAAATTATTTGACTTTTAGTTAAATTTTATTCATCTTTTTATTTCTTTGTGTTATTTTTTTTGCTAATTTGTGTGCCTATCATTGCTTGTCTTCATAGGTGGCTCGATTATTCGTGAACTTATGCCATTGCCTATGGCCCCACTCCAAATATAAGATCTCATATATATATATATATATATATATATATATATATATATTATATATATATATATATTTAAGTGTATTATAAAGTTATTATTAATTTTTATATGAAAAATAATAAAATTTCTCTAATTGATTATTTAATTATAGTATAGATTTATTAAAATTATTAAATTTTAGTAAATATTTATCTTGATCTTTCTTATTTTACAAACAAATAATATAATTATTTTTTTCTAAAAATATCTCTAATTTAATAAAGTATCCTTAAATTTTTTCAGAATTCTCAAAAAAGCTTGACCCGCCGTTGTTTGTCAGTAAGACTAATTGAAAAAGGAAATTGTGTAATGATATCCAGCATGCATCCACTAGGGGTGAACACAATTTCGGGTCAAACCGTGAACCGCACCGCACCGAATCGAACCGCGCGGTTTGAAAAAATATTAAAAATGATTTTGAACCGCACCGAATTGAACCGCAAATTTCGGGTCGGTGTGCGGTTTTGACCCATGTCAAACCGCGAACCGCCCAAACCGCATATTTTGACTCGAACCGCGACCCGAATCGCCTAAACCGCCGACCCGCGTACAAATTAAATATTATTTTATATTTTTCTTATTCTTTAACTATGAAAATTAAGATATTTAATGATCATATAACAATATGTAATGAATAAATGAAAATTATGTAATTTTTTCTTCAATTATAATGTGAAAACACACAAAATTTTCTTAAAAAATTTATAATCCAAACCGCCGACCCGAACCGCCCAAACCGCTAAACCGCCAACCCGAACCGCCGTGGTTTTCCTTATCAAATTTGCGGTTTCATTTTCTAATTTCCCAAACCGCCAACCCGCGCGGTTTGAAGTAAAAAACGAAAAAATCGCCCCGAACCGCACCGCAAACACCCCTAGCATCCACAAGCTGCCATGCATGAATTATGCAAGTGCCAACTACCATGCAAGAAGCCAATGAGACTTTCGGTGGTGCTTTGAAGATTGAAGAAACAATCAAAGTGATTGCATGATTCAAGGAGTAAATGGTGGCAGAGATTAGGGTGTACAGTAACCAAACTTTGTATTATAAATTGAGTCCAATTCTCAGTTGTAAAACCATCACAAGGAGTAGATAATAGAGAGAGAAAGAGAGGTTTTTTGTAAGTTTCATTTGTAAACTTTGTGTACTCTATTCTTGTATAGTAATAGAACGAATTCGGTTTTTCCTCAAATACTCTCTAAAGTGATCGGTGAATCACTATAAGTGTATTAGAGCCAGTTTGTTCTTTGGGGTCATAAAACCGAGTAACAGAGCTTCCGTTCGGAAAATCGGTTCCGACGAAAGTTATCAAAAATTCAATTTGAGGGTACCATCAGCTAGTTCACGTCGAGACGAGCTCGGTGGAATTTTCCTTCGATCAAACGGAGACCTGAGGACGCCGCACGCGCCGACACGAGCCGGCGAGTGAGGTCCAGTCTCAACACGCGCGTCACACTCCATTCCAAGGTAGAAGACGATTACATAGCGCCACGTCAGCGCCACACAATCAGACATGTCAGCCAACAACGCACAGTCAGCCGCCACGTCAGACGCCACGTGTCTGCCACATCAGCATATCTGGTCCCACCACTGCCACATCAACTGCCACGTCAGATGCCACATCATCACTGCCACGTCAGCAGACTGGTAAATTTTATTTAGCCCCCTGAAGTTTTGAAATTTACAGTTTTGACTCAGAACTTTTAGCCCCAGTGTCAGATTTTGACCAACGAAGTGTCTATTCCACTATTTTCGACCGTTCCGGACGCAACGATGACCTCAGATTTATGAAATTCATCCCAGATTTTAACCTATTTTTATTTTAAACTTTAAAACTTAAAATGGAAATGGAAGATTCTCTTTCTGGTGCAATGATTAAACTGGCTGCAACTAATTACTCATTCTGGAGACCTCAGATGATAGATTTCTTGCATTGCAAAGATTTGTTTGATGTCATCGAGTTGAAGAGATTGAAACCAGAATCTGTTAAGGAGTATGACTGGAATAAACTCAACAACAGAACTTTGAGTCAGATTAGGCAGTGGATCGGTCATAGTGTCTTCCACCACGTAGCATAGGACACAGATGCTTATGAAATTTGGAGGAAATTGGAAGACATGTTCCATGCCAAAACAGCTCGGAATAAGGCCTTAATCATGAGGCGTTTGTTGAACCTGAAGCTACGGAGTGGAACTTCTGTTGCAGAATACACCAACGAGTTCCAAAGCCTTGTGAACCAGTTGTCTGCAGTAGACATGCAACTAGTAGACGAAGTTCAAGCCCTCTTGCTACTCAATTCTCTTCTTGATAGCTGGGAAACTTTGATGGTTACTCTCAGCAACTCAGCTCCAGGAGGCAAACTCACCATGCCTATGGTAAAAGATGCATTATCAAATGAAGAAGCCAGAAGAAAAGACGTGGGCTCAGATCAAACAGAAGCCCTTGTCTCGGAGCAACGAGGAAGACAACAGGAGAAACATCAAGTGCTTCCATTGTGGCATAGAAGGCCACTTAAAGAAGAATTACTGGAAACTGCAACGGGAGCAGGGACAAGGCAATAACCAGCCGAAGAACAATGATGCAGAGACACTATTAGTTACCACGGTAGATGTAGCTATATGCTCCGGCCAAGAAAAAACATGCCTTCACACCACAACTCAGGATGTCGAATGGGTGGTAGATACTGCAGCATCCTACCACATCACTCCTCACATGGATTTCTTCACAACATACAAAGCATGAAACTTTAGAGCAGTGAAGATGGGGAATACCAGTTTTTCTCAGATTGTGGGAATTGGCGAAATACAGTTGCAGAAAAATGCAGGGTATACAATATCCCTGAAGGAGGTCAGACATGTTCCAGAACTTCGGCTCAACTTACTCTCGGGGGTAGCCCTTGAAAAACAGGGTTATGCTAGCTATTTCAGCAATGGCACTTGGAGGATGATAAAAGGTGTCATGGTCATCGCCCGAGGACATATCTGTGGAACCTTATACAAGACTCATGTGAAGATTTGTGCAGAAAGCCTCAATGTAGTTGAACGGGAGGCTTCTCAGAATCTGTGGCACCAGAGACTCGGTCACATTAGTGAAAGTGGGTTGTCTACCTTGACAAAAAAAAGATCTAATCTCTGTCTCCAAAAATGATGCTCTGGATCATTGTAACCATTGTCTATTTGGTAAGCAACACATAGTCTCTTTTAATTTCTCTTCTACAAAGAAATTAGAGTTACTCAGTCTGGTGTACTCTGATGTATGTGGTCACTTGGAGGTAAATTCACTAGGCGGTAATAAATATTTTCTGACTTTTATTGATGATGCTTCTTGGAAAGTATGGGTGTATTTTCTGAAATCAAAGGACCAGGTCCTGGACTATTTCAAACTGTTCCATGCCATGGTCAAGCGTGAAATAGGGAAGAAACTGAAGTGTCTTCGCACAGACAATGGAGGCGAATACACTTCCAGAGAGTTCGATGCCTACTGCGGAAGTCATGGTATTCGACATGAAAGGACTGTTCCACGCACCCAACAACACAATTATGTCGCTGAAAGGATGAGTCGCACCATTATGGAGAAAGTCAGAAGCATGATCAACATGGCTAAGCTGCCAAAGCCATTCTGGGGATAAGTTGTTCGTGCCGCATGCTACCTGATCAATAGATCACCATCTGTACCGTTGAACTTCGAGATTCCGGAGAAAGTGTAGTCTGGTAATAATCCCTCATATTCTCACCTCAGCATATTCAGATGTTTAGCATTTGCACATGTATCCAATGAGCTCAGGCAGAAACTTGATGCAAGAACTACTCCATGCATCTTCATAGGCTATGGAGACGAGGAATTTGGATACAGGCTATGAGACCCGAAGGAAATGAAGGTCATTCGAAGCAGGAATGTAGTGTTTCTCGAAGACCATATAATATAAGACATTGAAAAGCCCAAGATGTCTTCGAAAACCAGTGCCAACAAAGCTGATGCAAATCCAGCCACAACCTCAGCACCAACACCAGTGGCCACATATGATGATGGGGTGCAAGACATTCCAGAAGCAGAACCGAATGAGGAATGAGGAATGAGGTGTTGAGCATGTGGAGCTGCAGCCTGCTCCATCAGAGGCTTCAGGATCATCCACAGATCCGGATGACAACAGAAAGCCAGAACCTCCAGTACGAAGATCTGAGAGAGGCCGGATTCCATCATCCAGATACTCAGGATCAGAATATATTCTGCTTACTGACGATGGGGAGCCAGAAACCTTCAACGAAACTGTATTTCATAAAGATAAAGAAAAATGGATGCACGCAATGCATGATGAAATGGAATCTCTGTAGAAAAATAACATTGATGAGATAGTCAAGCTCCCACATGGAATGAAGGCATGAAGAACAAATGAGTGTTCAAGCTCAAGAAAGATGGCAGCGGAAAAGTGGTGAAACACAAAGCTCGGCTAGTAGTCAAAGGATTCCTACAGAAAAAAGGAATTGACTTTGATGAGATATTTTCACCAGTGGTAAAAATGGTTTCAATCCGAGTCATCCTAGGATTGGTAGCCAGATTGAACTTGGAGCTTGAACAGATGGATGTCAAAACAACATTTCTTCATGGTGATCTAAATGAAGAAATCTGTATGGAGCAGCCAGAAGGATTCAAGGTTTCAGGAAAAGAAAACCTTGTTTGCAAGCTGAAAAAAAGCTTGTACGGGCTCAAGCAAGTACCGAGGCAGTAGTACAAGAAGTTCGACTCATTCATGGTGGGTAAAGGCTACAAAAGAACTGCAGTAGATCAGTGTGTATACATTCAGAGGTTTCCAGATGGAAATTTCGTTGCTCTTATACTATATGTAGATGACATGTTGATTGTTGGACAAGAAGCAGCGAAGATC
Source organism: Zanthoxylum bungeanum (assembly GCA_019454045.1). Taxonomy (NCBI): domain Eukaryota; kingdom Viridiplantae; phylum Streptophyta; class Magnoliopsida; order Sapindales; family Rutaceae; genus Zanthoxylum; species Zanthoxylum bungeanum. The sequence continues at coordinate 748,421 of SKCR01032772.1, read as the reverse complement.
AACCAACTGAAGAAGGAACTCTCTAAGTCTTTCAACATGAAAGATTTAGGACTAACTCAATAGATTTTGGGAATGGAGATTGTTCGTGACAGACAGAACAAGAAGTTGTGGCTTTCACATGAGAGTTATATTGAACGGATTATCAGGAGGTTTGATATACAGAAAGCCAAACCAGTCAGCGTTCCGCTAGTGCACCATTTCAAACTGAGCAAGAGTTCGTGCCCCTCATCCAAGAAAGAGATAGATGAAATGTCAGCAATACCATATTCTTCAACTGTTGGAAGCCTAATGTATGCAACGGTATGTACCAGGCCAGATATTGCACACGCAGTGGGTGTAGTGAGTCATTTTCTCTCTAACCATGGAAAGCAACACTGAGAGGCAGTCAAATGGATTCTCTGGTACCTCAAGGGTACACCGAAGTTTCGTCTGTGTTATGGGGGAGTTGATCCGATCTTGGAAGGTTATACAGATTCAGATACGGCAGGAGATCTTGATGGTAGGAAATCTACATCAGGATTCATCTACACTTTTGCAAGGGGAGCTGTGTCATGGCAGTCAAGATTGCAGAGGTGTATTGCATTATCCACAATAGAAGCTGAGTACATCGCTATAGTTGAGGCAGGAAAAGAAATGTTATGGCTAAAGCGCTTTCTCCAAGAATTAGGGATCAAGCAGACAGAATACAAGATACATTACGACAGTCAGAGTGCTCTGGACTTGATAAAAACTCAATGTATCATTCTCGGATGAAACACATTGATATTCGCTATCACTGAATACGCGAGGTGATGGATCAACAACTGCTGAGACTAGTGAAGATCCATACAGATGAGAATCCAGCCGACATGTTAACAAAAATGGTTACTCGAGACAAGCTAGAGTTGTGCAGAGACATAATCGGGATAGATATCAGATGACGATTGTTTCAGATGCAGCTGGAGGGGGAGAATTGTAATGATATCCAGCATGCATCCACAAGCTGCCATGTATGAATTATGCAAGTGCCAACTACCATGCAGGAAGCCAATGAGACTTTCACTGGTGCTTTGAAGATTGAAGAAACAAACAAAGTGATTGCATGATTCAAGGAGTAAATAGTGGCAGTGATTAGGGTGTACAGTAACCAAACTTTGTACTATAAATTGAATCCAATTCTCAGTTGTAAAACCACCCCAGAGAGTAGATAACAGAGATAGAAAGAGAGGTTTTTTGTAAGTTTCATTTGTAAAATTTTTGTACTATATTCTTGTATAGTAATAGAACGAATTCGGTTTTTCCTCAAATACTCTCTAAAGTGATCGGTGAATTACAAAAAATTGTATTAATTTTATTTAAAAAAGAATCGTCTTTTTTAATTGATATAATTGTTCTCTGAATTAACACATTTATTTTTTTTTTTCAACCGTTTAAGAAATACGGTACAGTTTTAGTCAAAAACAAAAATATGAACATTAAAATCAAATGAAAAATTATTATTTGATTTGACTTATCTCAGGAAGTTCTTACTTATATTTGTATTTGTAAGCGCCATTATATTTATTGAAGGATTTGATGATGTAACTCTAGCGACTTCAACACATATTCACGAGCATTACAAAAAGATGTCGAATCAAAATGGATGCGAATATGGAGCTAAATGAAGAAATTAAGTGAAGTCTTATAGTTTAGGGCTTTCAATGTAAGTGAGTTGATAATTCAAGTATTTTAAACTCATATGACTCATACACATTCATAAAATATATTTGGGAGTGTTTCTGCACTGTAATCGGCACACCGGTCCCTGAACCGGCATACCGGTGTCCCTACTCTGGTTTGAGTAGTTTTTCATGCTCTCTGAAACCGAACTACTCCATATCAATCTATCATATGGGTCAGTCTGGAGTTTGTATAGGTATTGAAATTGGTCCACTCCATACTTGTCTCTATACCGATCAGTAATCTGGTAGGTCATGCGCTTTATGCTCAACAATCATATTTTGAATATAGCAGTCGAATTTGTAGGACCGACATACCAGCTATTATAGACCGGCTATCTGTCTCAGGACAAAAAGTTTGGGTTGTTTTCACTTTTACTATAAATTGAATCCCCATTTCGTTTTTACTATCTTCTACAACCTTCATACATTTTCTAAGAAGCAAAATATAGAGTTTTCTTTAATCTTCTTTATCATACACTCTCTTAATCATCAAAGCTCACACATTACATCTTCATACATATTTAATGAGCTTTGATTTACTTGAGTTAAACACTCACATCTTAATCTTCATTATCTTTTGTGAGTACTCATGTTGTGTTGTAAATCTTTTATATCAAATATTTGTGGTTTTGAAATCCCTTGTTGAGAGGACATACTCAAAAGAGTGAATTTGTGTAAAGGTTTAAGAGTGAAACTAAGGAAAAAACTCTTGGTGTTGTGTAAAAGTTTGGAGTGAAGTTAGGTACAAAATTCTTTATTTGTGAGTGAGCCGCAAAAAACTTTCGGTGTAAAGTGTGGAATCACATTTACATAGTGGAAAACTTCAAGTATGGCTTGGAGGAGTGGACGTAGGCATTATTTGTTGAACCACTATAAATCTTGGTGTTATTTTCTCTATCCCTAAACTCTTTTAATTATCGCAAATTTATTTTATATTTTCATATTGTTTAGAAACTTGCATTTGGTAATATATTTTGTTTGAGAAAATTGCACACTAAGTTTAATGGGTAAAGCTACTAACTGAACAGCTTAATATTGAAAAGATATTTTTTTTTTAATTGCGCATTATTTTATGACATACTCAATTCACATGCTTTTGTTTATGTGATTGTGGGCAATTTTAGTATTTGCTCTTTGAGTTGAGGTTTAGTGTCGTTTAAACCTCCACATTTCACATTCACAAATCAAGAAACAGAGAATTCTTTGCTTGTGTCTATGCAGCTTCAAAACCACTTCTGATACTTGGAACAACAAGTATCAACTGTATATGGACTCAGCTTGCATCTCACTTCTGCTTGAGTTTTGCAGAATTGGGTTTGTGTGAAAATGCAACAAAAAAACAGTTGACTTGGACTTGCTGTACTTGTTTATCAAGCATCCTTAGTAATGCAAAATGGGATTCATTTTGCCTCAATTTTTTTTAATCCATCAAAACACACTCGATCTTGGGTTTCATATTCATACTGTCACTGAACGTGGATTGAAAGCTAATCTAAGAACCGAAAATAGTAACAAGGTGTTAACTAGAGATTGATGCATCTAATTATTTGCATCAATTTCTTTTTCTTTATTGAAGAAAATTTGGTATACAAGTATGAACCCCCTTTTTTTTTTTTTTGGTTCCAATATCCAAGAAACAACAAGAATCAAGTTGATGTTTGGTTAATTTGTGGCATCAACTTGTCAAGGATGATAAGGTTCTCCTTGGAAGGATTTGATTGAAAAACATCTTTAGCTTTTCTGAATCGAATTTTGTAAGCAACTGTTGCCAATGGGGCATCAATCTTCCTCATCTATTTGAAATGGAAGTGGTACTGTCTTAACTGCTCTAAATTTTCCAGCATTATTCAGATGCTCATTCTCCAATCTGGACCATCAAATCAATTTGTTAATTAAAAATCTGTTGTAAGAGATGTGATTGTAATGGGTAGTAGATGTGCACAAATGGGGCAAAGATAAATAATTAGTACCTGTAAAAGTTCCATATTCCTCTTCTAATGACTTCAAGGGCTGCTAAAAATAAGCCAGTCACTCTGTGATCAACATGTTCAAAATTTGAATGCAGAACGGTCTGTAACCACGCAAGCCTGAGGACGAGATTCAGTCCCTGCATCATGATCAAAATTTTGTTTACAATCAGCTTTGAAAATGAAAAATGTGTACATTTCTTTAGACAACATCTAGTTCTTCCTTCTCATCTTGTCTTCTGAAAATTAGCCGCTGAGTAATATCTAATATGTTCATAGTTATCTTTTTTTTTTTTTTTGAAATCGTTGGAAACCCCACCGCCAAACCACCTCTTCTGGGCTTAAGCGGAGCAGGTAAAACCCCCGACTGTCCCAGGCTATTACAAGAAACGCACTCCCTGAATTCGAACTCAGGACTTCAAGGTGAGATCCTGAACCCTACAATACCAAGTCACGCAGGACATTTTCAATCTGAATCAATTGGCAAGTCTTTTTTTATCCTGAAGTGGGATGACATCATGAAAATGAATCAAAAGATGATTAGTGAGGATATAATTTGGTATGATATATACCATGGAGAAGTAGTAAATGAACTTTCTACGAAGCATTAGTTCATTTCGCAGCCATGGATTCTTGGAATTCATTTGAAGCAAACCCCAGTCCTTTACAAAATCCCAATACAATTGGTACACTGTTGCACCACTTGATACCACCACAACTAGACACAGCCATCCAACACTTTTTTCTTTCTCATAAGCTACTTTAGCTCCTGCTGCTAACATTGCTGATACATATTTGCCTAGATTGATAAGGTGGCTTGTCTGCCCTTCATCAAACCAGCGCCGAGCACACTGAAAACCCCAATTAAGAAAAAGCTTTATCAGAATATGTTATAACTTCTTTAACAAGAAAACAAATTGAGAATTAATAAGGAACTAGTAAGCAAGGGGCCTGGAGAGTTTTAGTACTATTGAATACCTGCATGGCTCTCCAGTAATAGGGAAGGAAGGACACCGCGTATGCAAGATCCCTGTAGTGCTTAGCTCTCATGCAATAACTGTAATCCTGAGTTTTATAGCTACCAGTTATGTAGTAACAAGCTACATACTCCAGATTCCTAAGCATCGGTACCTATACCGTAATGGAAGTATTTATCAATGAAGATATTGATGATTAATTGTAAATTTTTTCTATCATTTCAGACAACAAAGTGACACTTAATTAGCTCATGGACCTACCTGACTGCAAAGTTGATCAGCCATGAAGAAGTCCAGCATTAGAACCTGTGGGAGATAATTTAGTATTGATTAATGACAAAATCGATTGACTGTTTTTCAAGCATATTGAAACAATTTGATGGCAATACCTTGTAGAGAGGTGATAGAATGATGTTCCTTATGACACTAAGGAAACGATAACGGCTTGAAAGGTAGAATATGTTGAAGGGACACACAAGCAATAGTAAGAAGATCTGCACATACAGAAAAGTTCAGGAATTGGCCGAGCAAGACATATATATTATTGAAAATTATTATGATTGCTTGTAAGATACCAAAAGGGAAAAATTACCAGTAGCGAAAATCCTGGAATTGCTTGAACTTGGGAATATGAATACCCTTTCGTGAGGAGTGACAAATGAACAAACATGACACCAACTACAGCAGTCATTGATGTGGTACAAATCAGGAACACATCTCTGTACTTAAGTTCCTTCATTGGGGCCAGCTCAAAGATGAAGCTATAATTTATCCGCGCCTTCTTCCACATAAAAATGTTGCAGCCATACAGAAACAAGTGTAGAAACAACAGGCTGAACATGCTGCAACATATTAAAAATAGGTTCTGTTAGCTGCCATAACATTGTCTAAAGGTGATGCCGTGACACTCAAATTGATGGCTACTTGCCTAAGCACAGGATAGACAGTATCCATATAGACTGCATCTGGTCGTGATCTGTACATGCCCGTGATGTGAGCCATAGTAACATATCCAGCTAGCAGAGCAATGAAGCACCCCGTGAACAGCCCTGATTAAATTCACAGAAAGTTGATTTTTATTCATTACTAATTCATTGAAGATTACAATTTCATTGAATTCAAGTTTTTATATATGATGGATAATGATTTCCTATATCTTAACACATTAATTGAGTGCCAATGCAACATGTATGGCTTGATTCTCTGTGAAACTAACTATTTGTAGCTTTAGGTTGATAAAAGTATTATTTAAGGTTCAACTTTTGTACGGTCTCAAACATTATAATGTGAAGTTGGGACATGTGCTTTATCTTCCACCCAAAAAAAGCAAACCAGGTGCTGCCTGCCCTTCATATTTAAAAGGCTAGTGGGGGCTCCATTTATATACACATTATTTTAAAACCAATATTATTGCCACAAAGTGAACAAGCTCAAAGGTCTCCATTGAAAGGATGGATAAATGTCAAGTTCATTTGAAAATATTAGCATGGAATTTTCGTGCTGTTAACCAAAATTTTCTAACTACTTACCAATGAAGAATGTTACACCATGTGATTCTTTATGCTGATGAGGCTTGAGATATTTCATTGCCTTTGTTCGGTCTTCTTTCGCAAAGTGTTTGACGAATAGCTTCTCAACTTCATCCCCTAAATTCATTACCTGTCATTTTCAGGTCTAATAAGCAAACTCTAACTGCTTTACAAACTCGTACTCCAATATAAGCATTAAACATGAAAATCCAAGTTTGATTCACCCCCATTGAGATTTGAGGCATTTGATTCACCCCCATTGAGATTTGAGGCATCCTTTGTGTAGACACAAACTATAGGATCAATGGCCACTTAACATTGTCTGGTATATTATCAGATGATAGGAGGATAGGTATTAGGCAGCTAGTGGCACACATCTAAAACAATCATCCCATTAAAATTTCTTGCTAAAATATTATGTAACAACCTACGCATGATATGCACTAGATATTTCACTTCATTATTTTGTGGCTTTCAGTTATTTTACCTTATCAGAGCTGTTGAAATATGAGGTCTCTACTACTTTTAGATAAATGGGAAGCACTTGTTTTCCAGTAACCTGCAAAAGACCAAGAAAAATAACCCATTTTCAGTTATATACTGAAACCAAAATGCAACTTTACAGAGAACACCAAGCCTTCTATTGTACTTACTTTGTCAAACTTCTTCAAAATCTTTATGAAAGCAAGCATGTTCAAGTTTCTGTAGGTCTTGAGATAACCTAACCCTTTATAGAGCTCAATGAGAGCTCCTCTTATCATCTTCTCAGCATAATGAAGCTTTGTTTTGTTGATATGCAGCCTATCACTTCCTTCAGGAATTCTTTTAGAGGACTGGTTAACTAAATCTTCCCAAATTAAGTTACTGACTGCTGAGATGGTACGAGAAGGCGTTGCAAGAGGAATATTTATTCTTAAGTTCTTCCTCTGACAATTGTTCACATGACTCGAGAGTGTCAACAATTTGCTATCTTCTCTTTTCATTCTCATTGATTTCCCCATCTCATCCGATCTTGGAGAGTCTGCAAGTGGCTCATAATTCTTTTCTGAGTCATCTATGCTATTGTCTTGCGGTTGCTCTTGTTCTGTTCTGTCCTTAATGGATTCTCTGTAGCCAAAGGAATGAAAAATGGGACACATAATTTTGATCAACTTATTGTTCTAAATTCAACATATTAGCTTGTTACAATCTTAAGGTAAGCACTGAACAGAAGATCATAGAAGTATGCATATGCTGATTTATGTGAAAATTGGAAAATGTGGTACCATATTTGTCTTGATTAATGTACTTAAACTTAAACAAATCATGTGAAGATTTTCTTATATTGCCTATGACAATTCACGGTTGATAGCATTATAAGGCACAAAAGTTAACTATGTACCGCATGAGATGGTGCATGAAATGGACACATCCTCCTTGGAGTCCTCAGAAGAAGCACCTTTGCCGCGCTCTTGCTTTAGGGCAGTTTTGAGTTCAGTGAGAATCTCCATCTGTTTCTTCAAAGACTCCCCTCTGTCCAAGAACTCCTCCTCCTTTACCTTGTAGAATTGGTTCACCTTGTTGAGTTGCATGTCCAAACATGCAAAAAACTCCTTGGTAGCATCAGTTTCAGTCTCAGCAAATTGCTCCAGCAGCTCTGTCTCATACATATCCCCCTTACTCGCCGAGCTAGCAAGTTTCTTATGAACCTACATCAATCAATACCAAAAAAAAAAAAATAAATTAACACACTTCAATGAAACAAATCATAATGCATATTTGCACACAATGAAACTAACATACTTGAATGGCACCATGATTTTCTCTATGTTGATGATGGCCAAATAAAGAAAACTTCTTGCCTAAGGAAGAAATGAATGTGTTAGCAGAAGAGCTATGATGTTGCTTCTTCTTGGCATCATTTTTATTATTAAGGAGATGAATTTTCTTAAGGTCTTTCTTGAGTAACCAGTAATCAACAAAAGCATCTTTCCATTCAGGAACAAGCTGACCCTCAAATTGCTTAGAGAACTTCATCATCACTAGCTAGCAGTAAGCTTTGGCTTGTGAGTTCGAGTTATGAGTGTGTTTAATGGAAGCTCAAGGCAAAATATTTATGGGGGGTGAAGTGGAGAAAGGAATATATGATTGATGTGCTGCTTCAAAGCACATTCTATAATATCCTCACAGCACTTGATGCTTCCCAAATTCAGCTATATATATATACCTTCACCCACAAGGCCAACAATGTTATATGCTCATCCAATGGCAGTCTTAAGTTGCATAAGTTTTTGGGTTATAGACGAGTTTCTAAAATACAGTTCCTACTGTTAAAATTTTTGAAGATTTGAGGCTCTAATTTGGACTAAAATTTAAAACCCAACCAACTACCTGTATAAACTGTCCCCAAGATTAGAGTAATTATTTGGTGCAACGGAGGTACGAGTGACGTGGTATCACCAACAAATTAATAAATAACATGTATGGTTTAATATCCATATTTTTAGTTGTTTTTTAAAATTTTAGCATGCGTGTCAATTGATTATTGGATTATTACACGGATGACGTGGTATCTCCGTTGTATTGTAGATTTTCTCCCAATATCATATCTATGCTAATCAAGTTTTTGAAAGAGCTGAATATTTCTAGTGAATCATATCAACACATGAAAAAAAGGGCAAAACATATAGTGATTTTCATTTCCCTATATGGAATTTGTTTATATCAAAGGGCAATGTTGATAATTATATAAGCAAATTTAAAAGTTATTAGCAAATAAAGTGAAAGGTAATTGGCTAGTTCAAATATTAACAAACTGACACAAAGGTGAGTCCTAATTAGACCAGCCAGATTTCCACTAACTGAGGATAATAAAGGGTTCAATTATTTGCCATCACCACTTTCATTAATAAAATCAATTATTTTTCCTCCTTGGAATCATCATATATGATGTTATTAAGCAGAAATTTGAAATTCTGGGACAGTGAAAATTTTATACTTCTTTTTTATGTATGCAGTTGGTATTATGTTTTGAAGGTTCTATTCCTACAGAAGATGATGATGATGATGATGAATCACCACCATCACCACCATCAGCATCATTTATTAAATAAACTTGAATGTACATGGGATAATAATGAGAGCAGGTTCTATGTTATATTCTTTTGTTCTCTACTTATTACATTACTAGTACAATTCTCCCATCAACTTGACAACAAGAAAATTAAATACTACCACTACAAAGAGATTTTCAAAAATCTTCTCCAAATCTCTCTCTCTCTCTTTGGTTTTATATTTTACCTTTAATATATTCTCTCAAATCTCAACTTACAATAACTGACTAGTTCATTATTAGTCAATTATCGCAGGGGTAAAATAAGAAAATTTTGGTACGATGGTGGAAATGTATTACAAAAAAACTTTATAATAACTTAAATTTAAAAGAGAAAGTGAGCTATTAAAATTAGCTAGAGAATACGAGGCCATTGTTAATTGAAATTTAGGAATGAAATAAAAGTTTTTATGTTTGGCAATTTGATAAATATTAGAGACCAGATTTGATCTAATCATGTTCTGGTCCTAATAGGTATTGACAAAAACACTACAACGAAAGAGACATTTAGCGTCGAATTTTTTTCGACGCCAATAAACACTTTAGCGTCGAATCCTAATTTCAACACTATAGGATCAACCCTTTAGCGTCGAATTTAAATTTCGACGCTAAAAGTTCTAACCTTTAGCGGCGAAATTTAGATTCGTCGCTAAAGGTTTATTTTTTAGCGTCGAAATAATTGTTTGACGCTAAAGGGTTGACCTTTAGCGTCGAATTTCTATTTCGACGCTAAAAGGTCAACCCTTTAGCGTCGAATTTAAATTTCGAAAAAAATTTTGGACGCTAAAGAGTCAACCTTGAGCGTCGAATCTAAATTTCGACGCTAAAAGCTAATTTTAAATTTTTCGAATTCTCCATTCTAAAATTTGAATTTATCGCCTAATAAAATTATATTGAAATTTTTGACATTTAGTGACGAATTTTCGACACTAAAAGTCAAAATTTTCGACGTTACAGGTTAATTTTCAAATTCCCGCTTTCTAAAATTTGAATTTATCTCTTAATAAAATTAGATTTAAAATTTTGACATTTAGCGACGAATTTTCGTCGCTAAAAGTTAAATATTTCGACGCTAAAGATCAAAATTTTGGCGGAAATAATTCCCGCTATTTGAGGACTTTTAGCGATGAAAGTCTATTTCGTCGCTAAAGATTTTTTTTTTGCCTATAAATTCATTTGCTCTTTCATTTCTCATATTCTCAATTTCTTTCTCTCATACTCTTATTTCCTCTTTAAAATTATTTTTTCCTTAAGTGTTTTGTTTGATTTTTTGTATTTTATATTAACATCTAATATTTATTTATTTATTTTTGTAGGGGATTATGAAGATGAAGAAATGGTGAAAATGAAGATAGTGAAGAAAATGAAAAATAAATGAAAGTGAAGATGAAAAATATGAAAGTGAAGATGGAGAAAATATGTAGAAAATTGTATTTTATCATTTTGTTTATTATTTTATATTTTTTTTTTTGTTTTGATAAATTTTGTAATTTTAGTTTTATATCAATAAAAATATCATTATTATAATATTTTAATAAAAAAATTGTAATAATTTTTTATAACAAATTTAATTACTTTTATAATGAAATTAATTTGTATTAATAATTTTCTTATATTATACCATTTAGCGTCGAAATATTCGACGCTAAAGGTAATAAAATAATATATATTTTTTAATATTATATCACCTTTAACGTCGAATATTTCGACGCTAAATGGTCAACTTTTTAGCATCGAAAATATTCGTCGTCAAATACGTGCTTTAGCTTCGAAATATTTTTGACGCTAAATGTTATACTTTAGCGTCGAAATTTTTTATTGCGACGCTAAATGTCTTTCTCGTCCATGTTTTAGCATAAAAATTAGCGTCGAAAAATTTCGACGCTAAATATCTTTTTTTTGTAGTGAAAACTTCACAATTAAATAAATGAAACTATTTATATATATATATATATATATATATATATATTATATATATATATATATTAAAGAATTGGTAATATTTTTTTCTTTCTTTTTTTTTTTTTTGGGCCTAGGTTCGTCTTAAGGAGGTTCAGTCCCTGATCCCGAGTATCATTGCGTTATATTATTAATAATGAAGGAATTAACACAAAATATAACACATCCCGTAGAATAAAATAATGATGACTATGGCATTCTGTGGTCAATTACGTCTAGGAAGAGTTGGAATTTTTTGTAGTTTAGGGTTAATTAGGTTTAGGGTTTGGTAATTTAATAGGGTTTTGCAAATTGATGTTGATTAAGGTTTGGGCTTAGCAATTTATGTTAATTATTATTAGGGTTTGACAATTTGATATTAGACTATTAGTTGGGGTTAATGTTTGGCAATTTGATGTTAAATTAAGGTTAGAGCTTATCAATTTCTCCAAAAATTTCATTTTTCATTTATTATTTGTTAATAACAACGTGAATATTTCTTAATTTTCTATTTTTCATAGTTATATATTTACCCTCATTATAATGTTAACAATCTGAATTTTTAGGGTAAATTTATATTTTCTACGTAAATATAAGCTTTTCAGGATATAATGATATTTTTGTTGGTCAATGTAATAATTCAATTGTTAACATTAAAAGAATCCATTTTTTTTTTATAGAAATTTATTAAAAAATCATATTTCCCATTAGACCCGGCCAATGATTCAGTTCGGTTGCGAAACCGAATTAATAGAACCGTAATCGAACTAGTTCACAATCGGTTCGGTTACGGTTCCAATTTTTTTGGAACCGTATTCGGTTCAATCCTTTAAAAAAGGGGGACAAAGTGGTTTAGTTCTAATTTCGAACTGAATCTTAAGGTTACGGTTCCACATTATGTAGAACAGTAATTGAACCGAAATGAGTTTCGATTTGGTTATGATTTTGAAATCGGAATCGGATGTAACAGTAATCTTACGGTTCCATCCGATTCGGTTCGGGTTTGGTTTCGATTCCAAACCGGAACCTTGGCCCTGGTCTATTTCCCATCACTTATTATTAGAAAAAATCTTACCATTAAGTTTAGGAACATTTACACATTGTTTGGATGAAGTGCACCATGTTTTAGTAATATATGATATGATACTATATGGTATTGTACCGTAATGGCCGAATATGTTTGGGATGTTTATAGTGATGTTTTAGTATCAATATTATAGTGATGTTTTAGTATCAATATTTTAGTATTAATATATTAATGATATTTTCGTGTCAAAATATCACCGATACTGTTGTATTAGAATATTATTGATATTGTACTGTCAAAAAATTACTGATACTAATAACTAGTGTCAGTAATCTCTGATTTCAATATTACTGACATTATTAACAAGTGTCAGTAAAAGTCTTTACCGACACTAATTTAGTATCAGTAAAAGTCTTTTTCGACGAAGTGTGAAGATGATATAGTATGATATGATTAAATAATATGTTTTTGTTTGGTCTGATGGAATGATATCGTTCCAAAAATGATAAAATGACTAAAATGCCATCAAACACATAAATTCATATAAAATCATGTTAAATCTAATTTTTTAATCCAGAAATTAGATTCAATTAAAGGCATAAAAAATTCTTATTAAAATATCATCAAACACATATCAGATTATTACCCATTAATCTAAAATCAATAAATTATAATAAAATTTAATGTACAAAATGGATAATAAATGTGAAAAAATCGCATTCTTAATAAAACAAATATTTGAAAAAACGGTCCATAATATATAAAAATTTCATTGAATTTAAATCCATACAGTTCATACAATCTATCATTAAAATCACACAACTCATAATTTAAATAGTTCTAAATATATTAATATTCAAAAAAAAAATTATAAGATAGATTTGAGAGCCAACCAACAAGAGAGAGCCAACCCTAATCTAGAGAAGAGTTTAATTATTTTTGTTTATTGATATAATATATTTAATATGGTGGAATTGACATTTTAAAAATTTATTAAGGATATTTTATGAATACAAAATTATAAAACCATGACAAACTGTAGGAGCAAATCAAGGTTTAATGTTATGTCTATGACGTCGGCAACCACGACACTATTCAGATCACATCCCGTAGAGAGTACGAATAGGAACTAACCAGAGAATAAATTAGTCATCATCCAGTATAAGACATTGTGAGTCATTACACCACTCGTAAGGTCCGACCTTAAATCCGTTTGGGTTCAGAATAGTCAATTACTGATGTCAGTATAATATTCAGACTCAAAAGAGTATTCACATGTCTTATAATACAAGAATCAAACAAAATAAATTTATATTTCACAACGGGCAGACATCCACAAATGTAATAAATGAAACAATAGTAATAACGCATAAAATAAATTTCGTCGGATATGTATTAGACCTGGCCGGATATATATCGCATCTGCATGTTCAGTTGGACCTGTGATAAGGCTGGTCAGACTTGCTGCGTAAGCCAGTAGGATCACAGACTCAGAATTACGTCCAGATAATAGCCATAACAACACCAAAAATTGGTTAACAAAACAATAATAAAGTAAATAAACAATTAACTATGCAAAATGTGATATAAACAATATGATAATAATGAGGAACAAAAATAAAATTGTGCACACCCGTTTTCATGTGGTACGTGGAATTGTATCCCGAGTGCGAATCACATTATCGTCCATTCAGAATCGGTTATGGAACCTATGTCCGAATTTCCATCCTATATACCACGGAAAACAGGCGATTAGATATAGGCAGTTGCGTGGCCAGACTTTCTGTATGACAAGTGTATGTCTTATCGGACATATATGATGTTCGGCCAGATATACGGTATCAGACTAAAAATAAAACATGCGGAGTTTATGGTTTTGGGGCCCTCAGGTCATACCTTTGAGTGTAACTCGGCTCTGAGAATATCCTTGAAGGTTTGGTTTTTTTGCTAGATCTTGCGGGAGAAGGGAATTTAAGGTTGTTGTGTTTTTGGTTTCTTGCGTTCTTTATAATTGAATTCTGATCGGGATCTCCCCTTTGTGTGTTTTGATCTTGATTTTATAATATAAATAGGGCTTGGTTAACAAGAAAAAACTCCCATTACTCATGAAATCAGTTAAGAAAAAAGTAAATTTTTATGGAAATTAGCTAAGAATGAAAGAGATCGAATCCTTCTGTAAAACTGGAAATTTGACACATATCCGACCAGTCTTTAGGGCATATCTGGTCGGACTTGATTGAGATGTCCGACCAGACATATGTGACATTCGGACGGGTTTGATAGCTAACTTTTTTAGATTTTTGGAGTTTCTTTCCCTTACAGTATTAAACTTGACAATTTTCACAAACCTTTCAGGTGTGTTCCCATAAGAGAATCATCATCAAATTATATGTAAAAATACAATGTTTACACAAACCACCAAATCCATGGTTTAAAAAACTCTCCAAAATTCATGGTTTTCAAATTATGAGATTACAATAAGAAACCATACCATGAACATGGAAGTCAAAACAAACAACAATTTGAACTATACCATACTATATGAAATCATGACAAACCATGAAACAAACAAGGTATTAATCCTATTGTAACATCCCAGATTTTCGGGACTGTTTTAGGAGATTCCCAGACTGACGATATAGTCTTGGAATAGAATGATAATGAAGAATAAGTGTTTAAGTGATGGAATATGGATCAGAATAATATGAAATGAATTTTCGTCGCGTTGGAAAACGCGTGGGGACCAAGAATCAGTTACGTGATTTTTACTATATGCGTATAGTTTACAGTTTTGGGAATGAATTTAGCAAACGAACTCCGATTGAGTTGATTCATGAACCATCGGACTCGTTTTTCCGAGACGAACAACTTTCGTGTTGAACATATTTCTAGAATCACATCAGAAGAGCTTCAAAAGTGGTGATTTCCGAAAATACCATTCCTAGTGGGGGCATTTTAGTCATTTCCAGAATTTTATATATATATTATTATTATTATTTTTAAATCAACAGCCTAATTCAGAAGATGCAGTACGTACGAGAGAGAGAGGAAAGAGAAAAGAAAAAAAAAAAAAAAGAAGTTTCGGTCCCGATCCGTCCGATCCGTCTTCAATTCGCGACCGAGCCTTTAAGGAAAAGTGTAGATCTCGTCGAGAGGATCATTTTGGTAGTGGTTTCATCTCAGGAAACTTCCATTTTTCGGAGAAATCTCGGTAAGAAACTTTTTATGGTTTTTCTCGATTTCCCGTTGATCCGGAACTCCGATCGACGAACCGTCAGCGCCATTAGATCCGGGAGAGAGAGGGGAACGCTCGGCCGTCGGAAAATTTCCGATCGGACCGGCGCGTGGATCTCACACGCGCCCTATGTGGCGGCGCGTGAGGCCCACGCGCGGCCTGGCCAATCGGCGCGTGGCCACCACGCGCCAAACAGTGTCTCCGTGTTATTTTCCCGAGTCTCCTCCGCGAATTTAAGACCATTCCGAGTAGTAACGGACCTCCGAATCTTAAATTTCGTTAAGTTTGCGAGAACGAACGAACCACGTTTCTTGCATATTCTTTCATCTACTCTAGTTAAGATTATGTTCCTTATAGTAAATTATTTTGACTGTTAGGTGATCGTGATACTGTAAGCAGGGACGGTCCTGCTGCCTAGTTCCTTTATCAGTAGTCAGCTCACCAGGTGCGTGGATAAGCCTGTAACATTAATGTTTTCAAAAGTATATAGTATGTATGTTTTCTTAAATGAATTTTAAGGTAATGCATTAAATGAGTTTGTTTTTAGAAAGTTTATATATTTTGCTATAAGGTAATGGATCGAATATTGGTTATGTTGAAATCATGTGTTTGTGATATATGAGAAACTTGCATGATTTGAGATATATGAGCATGTATTTTGAAATGATTTTTATGCTAGGATGCACCCCGTGTACTTATATGTGCCAGATTATTGCCATGAGATAAGGTCTCATGTTGCCAGTTATTGCCGTGAGATAAGGTCTCACATTGCCAGTTTGCTCCGGATGCCAGTTTTGCCGTGGGGAAGCCCCATGTTGCCAGCTTTGCCGTATTTGTCATGAGGTTGTGCATATAGATGAATAAACAGATTATCATTACAGATTATTTTTGAGCAGTATGAGCTTTATGATAAATGAGATTTATGATTTGAGTTTTATGAGAAATGAGATTTACGATTTCAAGTAAATGTTTGAGATATCGATTTACAGCTTATGTATTTATTTATATTATGAAAGACTTGTTCGATCCACTTTGTTACTTGATTATCCACGGCACTAAGCTGTGATCCATTGCACTAAGCGTGAGCTTACCCCTTTCCTTAACATTTCAGGTTCAGCAGTTTAGTAGATTATCCTTTCCATCTGCTGTTTCGTCATTATTTTCTGCCAGTAGAGAAAGGTTGTGCCAACAGTAGAGTGTCTTTGTTATGTTTTGAGACTGTAATTCTAGATATGTATTGTATTTGGAAGGATTTGTTGTCTAATGTTAGGCATTGAGCCTTTACTTGATATTGAGGATATTGTGTTTCCTTCATGGATATTATGTTTGAGTTGGATCACGGAGATCCTATGTTATGATGATAATTTTCAGTTTAGATTTTTCCTTGTGTTTGGAGGATTAGTCCATATTACAGGGGAAACTCTGCCAGTTTCAGTTCTCCGTCTCACCCCTACCCTACCTAAGGGGACGGGTGTGACAATTAATGGTATCAGAGCCCAGGGTTCATAGATTCTGTAGACATTTTGTTTTCTTTATCAGTTATTCTATGTCTCTTAGCGGTTGACATCTTTCATGTGTTTTTAGATGCCTCCGCGTCTTAGAGTTCGAGGTGCAGGTCGAGTTCGTACTCGTAGGATAGCAAATGTTGGCCAACCTTCTAGGGCACCTCCAGTTGATGAGGAGGTTAATTCTTATGATGGGGAAACCTTTTGAAGGGAACCCTAATCCTGTTGTAGAAGATTCCATAGCCTCGGTTTTCGGGGATAGTACCTCAGTTTATCATCTTCCTAGCAGTAATGTTCCTCCAGCCCTTGCAGCACCTCAGGGAAATATTCCAGCACCTCCTCCACCTCCTCTAGTAAATCAGAGTTATCATATACCTCCTCCAGGTTACTACCCTCCACCCTATTATGCTCCTCCACCAGCAAATGTTCCTCCTGGTGCTTACCCTTATCCGTATTACTACCCTCCAGCATGGGGTCATGGTCCAACTCAGGTAGCTCCTATAGTTAATGAAGATAATATTGCTAAAAGAGTGAAAGAATATGGAGCTGTTGAGTTGATGAGAAGAAGGATCTCATTGTAGCTGGGTATTTATTGGATAGAGTTGAGAAGGCTTTTGAGCTGATGAGATTGATTGATGAACAGAAATGCCACCATGTGTATCGACTTTTGACTGAGTAGGCTGATAAATGGTAGTTTTGTGTCCGTAGGACAATGTCTGGACGTGGCCGTGGTACTAGTATTTAACGTGGGAGAGGTATAGTTTGGTGATGCGTGAGAATGTCGAGTAATAGTATAGAGATACCCCATACTTAGTCGATAGATCTTGAAATTGATATAGCTTTAGATGATGTTCATTTGATTGTTGAGGATAACAAGGGTTCTAGACCTATACCTCAAGTAGTTTCGACAGTTGCCCCATCGTTATTCCTATAGCAGAATCTGACGTGATTTCTATGGTTGTACTTAACATGAACCTTCTGTCGCGGTTATAACATCGTTATGAGTTAGTAGGTCGAAGACATTAGAACTTTGGTGTTTGAGAATGAGAAAGAAGACTTGTTGACACACATGTATGAGCAAGTAAAAGCTTTATTACCAAGCAAAGCAACAAATTATAAGATTTATGATTACATTATGGAATATAACAACTTGGTTGCGTTGCAAGGACATGATCATCTTCGAATTGATAATCTTCCCATTGACGTTTCGCGCGTAGAGACATTGGAATGAGGCCGTCGATGATTTGAATTTCGAGACTGTTAGGAAACTTGATTTTGTTGTAGCCCTGAATGATACTTCTAGATGACTCTTCGATAGTAGTGAAGATTTTCCAGTCTTTATCATTAGTATTGCTTTCTAGGCTTCGACGGACTGAGTCTGCGGAAAGTGCTCTAAGATCACAGGAATGATGGGAAGTAATCTCTTCTGGAAAAATATCATCGTATCCATAGTAAGCTCTAAGCTTCGGTCTAGATGGCCAACAAGTGAGTCTCCAATTAGTGAGTTGACGTGATGGTATAATTCTTATAAGATGAATTGGGTGGTAAATGAGCGAATAGTCATTCGACCATTCTGGGGTAATGGTTTCGATCCAGACAGTAATACTTTTGTGGCGTTTATACCATTGATACAAAATATTACTGATGAATGGAGGAAGCTCACCAAGGCTATTTTCTGAGATACCAGGATAGTTGGGATGGATTGGACTTGGTCCAAGAATAAATCCATTTAGGAAACCGAGTTCAAACAAGGTGCCGAGACTCCATTGGCAATGATTGAAGAAATCATGACTGTTGATGAAAACTGTGGAGTGGAATCTGTGATATCCACAGTGAACAATCGCTGAATTATTTTCGTATTGGATTAAACCATCTGTTTTTCCATTCCAAATGGTTCTAAGAATGAAACACCATCTCATGAAATTGGTAGGAACTCTTGCCACGATATCCATTGCAATCTCTTTAGGCAAAATAGCGGATGGAGCTTCATTGAGACAATCGTAGATATCTCTCCAAAGGTCTCGGACATATTTAGAATCTATAACTGTTCGATCAATGACTGGCCAGTTACAAAGCTTTTGGTATATCACCTTAGCTCTGACAGATTTTGTATATGGGTTAGGATTGGCAGATGAGGATGCCATTGAAGAAGTTTTTGAGAATTCCTTAAGAACTCGTGCATCTCTTTATAGAGAGAGATACCAATAATTCTTCATGACAAGATACTTTCACAGTATCTATGCATAATTGGAAGAGATAATAATGGTCGCGATGATAAGATGTAAGCAGATATTTGAGGGACCTGCAAATCCTCTTTTCAATAGTGGGAAACCTAAGATAGTGGATTTTTCGTAAATTGCTAAAAACTCTTTACAGCTGTTGTCTATGCATGACCCTTGGTGGAGCCTTTTCTTTAAAAGATGGGATAGTTGGTTTGTAAGTTGTGACTCTAAACTTCACGGATATAACTTCTCACATTCGACCAGGTTCGAATCAGTAGTTATAGGGATGAAGAAATTTCGAGGACGAAATTTTTATAAGGAGGGGTGAAATGTAACATCCCAGATTTTCGGGACTGTTTTAGGAGATTCCCAGACTGACGATATAGTCTTGGAATAGAATGATAATGAAGAATAAGTGTTTAAGTGATGGAATATGGATCAGAATAATATGAAATGAATTTTCGTCGCGTTGGAAAACGCGTGGGGACCAAGAATCAGTTACGTGATTTTTACTATATGCGTATAGTTTACAGTTTTGGGCATGAATTTAGCAAACGAACTCGGATTGAGTTGATTCTTGAACCATCAGACTCGTTTTTCCGAGACGAACAACTTTCGTGTTGAACACATTTCTAGAATCGCATCAGAAGAGCTTCAAAAGTGGTGATTTCCGAAAATACCCTTCCTAGTGGGGGCATTTTAGTCATTTCCAGAATTTTATATATATATATATATATATTATTTTTAAATCAACAGCCTAATTCAAAAGAGGCAGTACGTACGAGAGAGAGAGGAAAGAGAAAAGAAAAAAAAAAGAAGAGAAGTTTCGGTCCCGATCCGTCCGATCCGTCTTCAATTCGCGACCGAGCCTTTAAGGAAAAGTGTAGATCTCGTCGAGAGGATCATTTTGGTAGTGGTTTCATCTCAGGAAACTTCCATTTTTCTGAGAAATCTCGATATGAAACTTTTTATGGTTTTTCTCGATTTCCCGTTGATCCGGAACTCCGATCGACGAACCGTCAGCGCCATTAGATCCGGGAGAGAGAGGGGAACGCTCGGCCGTCGGAAAATTTCCGATCGGACCTGCGCGTGGATCTCACACGCGCCTTATGTGGCGGCGCGTGAGGCCCACGCGCGGCCTGGCCAATCGGCGCGTGGCCACCACGCGCCAAACAGTGTCTCCGTGTTGTTTTCCCGAGTCTCCTCCGCGAATTTAAGACCATTCCGAGTAGTAACGGACCTCCGAATCTTAAATTTCGTTAAGTTTGCGAGAACGACCGAACCACGTTTCTTGCATATTCTTTCATCTACTCTAGTTAAGATTATGTTCCTTATAGTAAATTCTTTTGACTGTTAGGTGATCGTGATACTGTAAGCAGGGACGGTCCTGCTGCCTAGTTCCTTTATCAGTAGTCAGCTCACCAGGTGCGTGGATAAGCCTGTAACATTAATGTTTTCAAAAGTATATAGTATGTATGTTTTCTTAAATGAATTTTAAAGTAATGCATTAAATGAGTTTGTTTTTAGAAAGTTTATATATTTTGCTATAAGGTAATGGATCGAATATTGATTATGTTGAAATCATGTGTTTGTGATATATGAGAAACTTGCATGATTTGAGATATATGAGCATGTATTTTGGAAATGATTTTTATGTTAGGATGCACCCCGTGTACTTATATGTGCCAGATTATTGCCATGAGATAAGGTCTCATGTTGCCAGTTATTGCCGTGAGATAAGGTCTCACATTGCCAGTTTGCTCCGGATGCCAGTTTTGTCGTGGGGAAGCCCCATGTTGCCAGCTTTGCCGTATTTGTCATGAGGTTGTGCATATAGATGAATAAACAGATTTATCATTACAGATTATTTTTGAGCAGTATGAGCTTTATGATAAATGAGATTTATGATTTGAGTTTTATGAGAAATGAGATTTACGATTTCAAGTAAATGTTTGAGATATCGATTTACAGCTTATGTATTTATTTATATTATGAAAGACTTGTTCGATCCACTTTGTTACTTGATTATCCACGGCACTAAGCTGTGATCCATTGCACTAAGCGTGAGTTTACCCCTTTCCTTAACATTTCAGGTTCAGCAGTTTAGTAGATTATCCTTTCCATCTGCTGTTTTGTCATCATTTTCTGCCAGTAGAGAAAGGTTGTGCCAACAGTAGAGTGTCTTTGTTATGTTTTGAGACTGTAATTCTAGATATGTATTGTATTTGGAAGGATTTGTTGTCTAA
The DNA here is from genome assembly GCA_019454045.1 of Zanthoxylum bungeanum. Lineage (NCBI taxonomy): Eukaryota > Viridiplantae > Streptophyta > Magnoliopsida > Sapindales > Rutaceae > Zanthoxylum > Zanthoxylum bungeanum. The sequence continues at coordinate 726,984 of SKCR01032772.1, read as the reverse complement.
TGTTAGGCATTGAGCCTTTACTTGATATTGAGGATATTGTGTTTCCTTCATGGATATTATGTTTGAGTTGGATCACGGAGATCCTATGTTATGATGATAATTTTCAGTTTAGATTTTTCCTTGTGTTTGGAGGATTAGTCCATATTACAGGGGAAACTCTGCCAGTTTCAGTTCTCCGTCTCACCCCTACCCTACCTAAGGGGACGGGTGTGACACCTATGTTTTTAAATTTTATCCATCTTTAGTTTTTTTTTTTTTTTTTTTTACTAATAAGAGGTTTGACCTAATTTTTTTCTTCCTTTTAGTTGTTCACGTGAACAGTAACATTGTTCATATGAATAGTAATTTTTTTTCCTTTTAAAAAAGTGTACAAGGCGAGATTTATTTTAACCTATTATCTCTTCTTTAGGCAATGTATTTTGAAAGCAATGGTTTTATTTTAAATATACCATAAATATTAATTCCCATTTAGTATTTTTGTCAATATGAAACCATTTATAGTCACATTATGACCGTGTCTAAATATGTGACTGTTCTTAATACACCTGATGGTCGGTAGTGTGATTGAGGGTCGGAAATATGGCTGAGATCACAAGTGTGACTAAGATCACAAGTTTGACTGAGGGTCGGTAATATGACCAAGGTCACAATTATAATTGCACTCAATGTGATTGAGGGTCGGTAATATGACTGATGGTTGGTGATGTGACTTGATGAGCGGAAAATATATCACTATTTACCACCATTTCGACCTAATATTTTGTATGGTTTCTTGGGTTTTATGAACGTTTTGATGTGTTTTTATTTATTTTACAGATAAAATAAAATCGGGACTTAATGGAATCATTCAGGATGAAATGTGGAACAAATAAGGGCAAAAACTGGACTTGACATTTGAATTTTGGAGGTTGGAAACTTGAAATTGCATTCTAACGAAATACAATTTTGGAAATTTCAACTTTGCATAATTTTCGTATTTTTGCCAAAAATTTCTACTTCGATATCAGATTGAGGTGATTCAAGTTCCGAATTAAAGAAGACTAAAAGATCTACAACTTTGAAGCTCATAATAATTTTGAATTCTGAAGTTTTCATGACTGAAATTGATAAAAACATCCGGAAGTATTTTATATGTAATTATTAAAGTCATTTTCAAAACCAAAAAAAAAAAATGAAAATTGTCAAACTTCCACCAAACATGCATGTTTGGTGGAGGATTTGGTGCCATGTTTGATGGAGAAATTGGTGGAGGCAAAATTTTGCCTATAAATACAAGCCATTTCATTTGTAAATTTCATACTTTCCTTGGTTTCTTGAATAAGAATTAAGGATTGTATCTTGTGTGTTTTATTTAGTAGTTTTGTAATGTATTTTTATTTTTATTTTTAGTAGTAATAATAGTTTGTGTGTTTTTACTTTCTTTTATGTTTAGAAGTTAATTTCAGCTGGGGGAAGGGTGAAACCTTTAATATGATAAGGTAGATTAATCTCACTTAATTTATAATATGGAAATTGTAATTTAATAATATTGATTAAAGTTGATACCGCCTTAATGGCTGGTTTTATTTATTTGACATAATGTGACACCTCCTATATGGTCGGTCTTTAGGTGACAGATAATTACCGTCTATATGGCTGATTTATGGATAAATAATAACACCGCCTTTATGACTGGTTTGACTTAATTGGATAACACTGATAATTTCTATATTATAATAAAGTGAGATTTCTACATTTGAAATATTAAAGGTGGATCTTCTAACCCCCAACATTTTATTTTTATTCTAGGGAAGTGATGAAACACAATATTCATGAGTTTAATAATTGATTTGATTATTATGGGTAATGCTTTGGTTTATTTATTGAATCTTAAGCTTAATACTTCTTGTTAACTAGTCATTAATAAGATTGATGTGGTAAACTTAAAATGAACTTGATGAAGAAATTTTAGGTTTCAGCCTCAAATTCAATAGCTCACGATCTCATCTTCGGCCATGGTGACCCTTAGGTAGATTTCCTTCCAGGATAGACATATACCCGTTGGGCGGGGGTAACCACAATTGGAGCTTGAACTTAATGAATTCAGATAACTTGGTTAACATAGACATATGATTAATTGGGTTATATTGGATGTTTGCATCTGACCATCGAAAGAGGCTTTTGCATATCTTCGTGTTTCAGGTTAGCAAACTGATTTATTACACATATATAAGAGAGTCAATTCATCATTAGAATAATATTGTGTGTAATTACAACCCTAGATATTTGTGTCTTTTGTTTATTTTCCTTAGCATTTTCTTTTGTTTATTTATTTATTTATTTATTTAGCAAATCCACATTCAACCAACCAATCAAGCAATCATCCTCTTCTCCCTTTAATTAGATACCTGTAAATAAATAGAATCAATAATTAATTACAATAGTAGAAATTAAGTCCTCGTGGGATCGATATTTTTATACTACTTGAGCGATACGTGCGCTTGTGTTACGTGTGTGATTTCACCGATCATAACTGATGATCGATAATGTGACTAAGGTAATTAATATGATTGAGGTCACAAATATGACTAAGAGTTGCCAATGTGAATGAGGTCACAATATGATTGTGCTCAGTGTGACCGAGAGGCTGCAATATAACCGAGGTAACTCAAGTAACTGAGGTCATAAATGTGACTAAGAGTCGGTAATGCAATTGATAATTGTGACTATGCTCACTGTGACTGAGGTTGCAATTATGAATGAAGCACATCAATGAGTGATACTCACATTATGACTTTGGGTAAAAATATAATCATAATTCAATTCTTTGTGACTTAAGTAAAATGTTATTGTGACAGTGATCAATGTGGCTGAGAGTCGGCAGTGTGATTGAGGTAAATAATGTAACTGAAAGTAATCAATGTGATTAAGACATACATAATGCAACATTCACTCACCAATATGACCGAGGCAAAAATGTGATTATAACGAAATTCAATGTGAAGTATAGGTGATGTAATAATTTTGGGGCTAATTTCAACTTTGCATAAGTTCGAATTTGAGAAAAGTTTATTGATAAAACTTAAAGGTATGAATGTTTTGTGTATGTATATTTTTACAGATTATGATTTGGAGTCTGGATGAAAGAGATATGAGTACTTGAAAATGGTTAATTTGAAATTATTATTCTCTTATAAATGTAAGGATTATTTTGACTCATTTTTCATCGAAATATATCCTCAATAGGTCTTATTTTAAAGTTTATAATTTTTAAATTGATAATATGTAATTTTTTCAAGAAACACTTTATATTTTGAGAAATATTTACATTTGAAATTAAATTGGAAAAAAATAATTTTTCTTAGAAAACACACACCCCACAGCGCGTGGGGTGTGTATTTTAATTAATTAATTTTAATTTTTTTTATTAATTTCTTATTCCTTTTAGTAATTTTACACTCATATAACTAAATGTAAATTTTTACATTTGATTTTGGCTAAATAGAAAAAAATTATACTCTAATAAAATTCTTTAATAAAAGCCCCTTAATTTTTTTATGTTCGCAATAACATTTTTAATTATAATGAGATCAGTTGAAGCATGCCATAATTCAAGGTTAAATTAAAATTTCCCAATTTTTTTTTACCAAACTTAATTTTAAACTTATGCTGTATATGTTGGTTTTCATTTTCAAGCGTAGCGGAAATCGTTTTTGGGTAACATGAAAAAATTTAATTTTCACACATGAACAATCAAAACCGGATCCGTATTTTCTAGTATATTAATAATAAAATTATTTAGAACTCAAGTAAGAAAATATACATGCAGATCTGAATATCTTTGCAAATCGATTCTTTGAACCACGATCTTCCTCGTCTATCTACTCACCTCCAACGACACGTGTGGGTGTGAAAGTAATTACGAAGAATACTCTAATTTATTAAGGATCCATGTACTCATCACATGAGACGAATTCTGGATGCTGTTTTCTTTTGATTTTCTCAAAATCAAACTTAAGAAAAAATAAAAGAAAACAATTTTCTTTATTTTCTCTCTTCAGCTACTGTTTTTGTTGTTGTTCTTTTTAATCAAAATTGAAAAACCTCAAAAACTTCTCCAACAGCTCACGTTTTTATTGTTGTTATAGCATATGGATTTTTAATTTTTTGAATTGATTAACTTTGATCAAAATCGAATTCTTATCAAGCAAATCCATTAAGGATATTATTAATTTTAATTTTCAATAAAATCATTTGATATTTATCCTCTAAATTATCAAAGATAATCATTAAAAACAATTTTTTAATTGAAAATATTATCTCATTAAATTAAAATTTAATTAATCAAATTAAATAAATATTAATTTTCATAATTTAATAAATAGATACATTATCTATTAATAAATATATTTTTTTTTTTTTGGAAACGATGGAAACCCCGCCACCAAACCACCCATTCTGGGCCGCGGCGCAGGTAAAACCACCGACTGTCCCAGGCTCTTACAAGAAGTGCACCCCCTGGATTCGAACCCAGAACCTCAAGGTGAGATCCTGAACCCTACACCACCAAGCCACACCCCTTGGGGACTATTAATAAATATATTAAGACAACATTTGTCATAATTTCCAAACATGAGCTTTATGGAATAATTAGAGTGTAAAATAATTCATAATTATTTTAAACAATTCTCAACTATTTTTCTTCGTAATTATAATCGTTCGTACAGTGATAGAAGACGACGAGGGGACCGATGGACCTATAATTCTAAGCTCCAATAATTTCGTCAATTAATTATAAACTCTTTTATTAATCAAACGAAATTATTAATTCTGGAGTAACTCCATTAAATACCCAGAATTGCACTCTTAGAATTATAGAATTAATTACTCAAAGTATTCGTCCATTGATATAGTCATTACCTATGCAATGATCCTCCATAACAGATTCGTAAATGAGCAAGTGACAATTAATTCATAACTTTTATGCATTTGCGCGCTAATCGTTCAGGTCCTGAACTAATAAACAAGAGAATCTTATGAACGGATTTCATTATATCAGGTTAGCATTCCCAGCTATTCATTCAACTCATTCCCAAAATACAAGGTTTACGAAATGTAATAAATACAAAACCATACCGAGTAAATTAAAGAATAAATTAATATGATATAGGAGTCTGCTAAATATAATGATTTAAGATCATCGCATATATGACCATCATTATGATAAAATTGATGTTCTTTATTTAACGGAAATTATTAGAACTTTTCAATTTTATATGGTCATGTCCAATATAATCTTATTATATAAAACACATTCATTTCTATGTCTCTACATGATATAGTCTGGTAGAACTATACCATTCATAATGGAATGAACTGTATTTATGACTTTGGATTTGAAGATTCACAACTTCAAATCATAGTCATAGACAAATTTTGATTATTACTCTTTAAATTTTATCCATGCATATATGCATGTAACATTTTACATAGACATATATGTTTAATTTAAAGCTACATAAATAATCACGGAATTTTCATGAATTTTATAAAGCAAATCAAAATGCATACATGGAATAAAATAGAATCACAAATTTATTAATCAATCATGTTTCGAACATATTTGCTTGTCGGGCATACAAATTCCAACAAACTCCCACTTGCCCTAAAGCAAATGAGACATGTCTCTAATCCCCAATCCTTCTAGATGCCCTTCAAAACTCTTTGCAGGCAGCGTCTTGGTGAAATGATCGGCTAGATTCTCTGCAGATGGAATCTTCAGAACAGCCACGTCTCCGCGTTGCACAATGTCCCTAATCACATGATATTTCCTCTCAATATGTTTTGATCTCTTGTGGCTTCTTGGTTCTTTGGAATTAGCCACTGCACCACTATTATCACAATAAAGTGATAATGGCTTGTCCATATCTGGAACCACTTCCAGATCGGTAAAGAACTTTCGGAGCCAAACCGCTTCTTTGGCAGCTTCACAAGCAGCCACATATTCGACTTCCATAGTTGAATCAGCAACACATGATTGTTTGATGCTTCTCCAAACTATAGCTCCCCCACCAAGAGTGAATATTGATCCAGATATCGACTTTCGATCATCTGTATCTGATTGAAAATCAGAATCAGTATATCCAATCGGAATCAAATCCCTGCCAGAATAAACAAGCATATAGTTCCTCATTCTCCGTAGATACTTGAGAATATGCTTAACTGCTACCCAATGATCTAATCCTGGATTTGACTGAAAACGACTAACTATTCCTACTGCATAGCATATATTAGGTCTTGTGCATAACATAGCATACATCAAGCTCCCTACTGCCGACGCATATGGAATCCGTCTCATATCTTCTTCCTTTTAGGGTGTCGAAGGACATTGCCTTTTAGAAAGAACAACTCCATGACGGGAAGGTAAGTTACCTTTCTTGGAGTTTTGCATTGAATATCTAACAAGCATCTTGTCAATATACAATGCCTGAGACAGAGCTAGCAGCTTTTTCTTGCGATCTCTTATAAGACGGATCCCAAGAATGTAACTTGCTTCTCCCCAAATCTTTCATTTGGAATTGTTCAGCCAGCCAAGCCTTTACGTCTGATAATAGTTCTACATTATTCCCAATAAGTAGAATATCATCAACATAAAGTATTAGAAAAACCACTCGTTTGTCCTTGATGAATTTATAAACACAAGATTCATCAGGATTTTGGATAAAGCCATAAGATTTGATCGCCTCATCAAATCTCATGTTCCAAGATCTGGACGCTTACTTAAGTCCATAGATAGACCTTTGCAACTTGCAAACCTTTTGCTTTTCGTCCTTGCTTATAAAACCTTCTGGTTGCTCCATATAGATGGTCTCTTCAAGATAGCCATTCAAAAAGGCTGTCTTGACATCCATCTGCCAAATTTCATAATCATAATGAGCAGCAATGGAAAGCAAGATTCGAATGGACTTTAGCATGGCTACTGGTGAAAAAGTTTCCTCATAGTCAACTCCTTCTTTTTGGGTATAACCATTTTCCACTAGTCTTGCTTTAAATGTCTCTACATTACCGTCCACTCCCCTATTTCTTTTGTAGATCCATTTGCACCCTATAGGATTTACTCCATCAGGTAGATCTACAAGCTCCCAGACTGAGTTGGAATACATGGATTCCATCTCAAGTTTCATAGCCTCAAGCCATTTCTCTTTTTCATGATCTTCCATTGCACATCTATATGTTAATGGGTCATCTTTTCCATCATCAGTGATAGTAACTTGTGCTTCACCATCTTGTCTATATCGAGAAGGTAGTCGTACTATCCTCCCACTACGACGAGGTGGTAAGATGTTCTGACTCGAAGATGTGGTCTCTTTGCTTTGTGGAACAACAATCCTAGCAGGTTGTTGACTGATCTCATCAGATTTTAATTCCTCCAAGACTATCTTACTTTGAGGTTTGAAGTCTGTCATATAATTATTCTCAAGAAACGTGACATTTGTCGATACAAACACCTTTTATCTCGAGGATTATAAAACACACCTCCCCTTGTGCCTTTTGCATATCCTACAAAGAAACAAACTTCAGAACGCATTTCCAACTTTGTTGTCTTACCCATTAGCACGTATGCTGGGCACCCCCATATACGAAAGTGACTCAAACTGGGTTTGTGGCCACTCCATAACTCTAAAGGTGTTCTAGGTACTGACTTAGATGGAACCACATTCAAAATGTAGGTTGATGTTTGTATAGCATACCCCCAAAACGTTTTTGGAAGTGAAGAATACCTCAATATGGAACGAATCATGTCGAGTAAAGTTCGATTCCTCCTCTCAGCTACACCATTTTGCTGAGGTGTACCAGGTGCAGTTAGTTGGGATAAAATCACATACTCTAATAGGTGATCTTTGAATTCATTATCAAGGTATTCACCTCCTCGATCTGATCGAAGACACTTGATTGATTTACCTAATTGTTTTTCCGTTTCGATTTGGAATTCTTTAAACTTTCCAAAAGTTTCAGACTTATGTCTCATTAGGTAAACATAACCATATCTAGAGTAATCATCAACAAAAGTAACGAAGTACTCATATCCACCTCTTGCTTGTGTAGACATAGGTCCACAAACATCTGAATGTATAAGCTTCAGTGGTTCTTGAGCCCTATTGCCTTTTCCAGAGAAAGGCCTCTTTGTCATCTTACCTTCAAGACATGATTCACAGACAGATAGAGTACCAACATTTAGTTCTCTTAAAGGACCATCATTTACAAGCCTATTTATCCTGTCAAGATTTATATGACCAAGTCTTAGGTGCCATAGATATGTGTTATCAGTGTGAGAAATCTTTTGTTTCTTTGTTTTTGGCAATGCAACTTTGAACATTTCAGCATTCAATAATGAATTAAAATTGGGCATTATTACATATAGCCCATTTTCAATAAAACCAGAACAAATATTCAAACTATTTCTTGAAATAACAACTGATTTATTATCAAAAGAAACTGAATAACATTGTTCATAAAGTCGAGAAACTGAAATGAGGTTTCTAGTAAACCCCGGTACGAAATAAACATTATTCAAAAATAAAAATTTACTGTTCTCAACATGAGTTTTTTTGTCCAACTGCTGATGCTGAAACTAAAGCGTCATTCCCAACTCTCAAAGTAAAGTCCCCATCAGCAAGTCTTGTGTAAGAATCAAGCATCTGTAAGAAACAACAAATATGATTAGTCGCTCCTGAATCAATTATCCAGGGTGATAAATCATTTCAACTAAACAAGATTCAGTAACAAGTAAATCTGATTTACCTTGATTATTGTTTGGCTTGTTTCTTTTGCTGCTGCTTCCTGCTGTTTTCTCTCAGTTCATGAACTCTTACCTTTATTCTTATTTCTCTTTCTCTTCTTTAAAGAAGAATTAGAGTAGAAGGTTCAACAACATTTGCTTTTACCTTGTTCTCTCCACAGAAAAAGACTCAAAAGTTGTGAGTTCGATAAGTAATTGAGTCAAAGTATAACTCAAGTTACTCATAAAGTAATATCTTTTGAACTGGAGAAATTGTGGGCTAAGACTTTCCAAAATAAGTCCACTTTTATTCCTTCATCTATAGTTGCACCATTGATTTCAGCTTCATGAATCATACTAATCATCATTAGCACATGTTCACGAACACGGGTTCCAGCTTCCATTTTGCAGTTCAAGACTTTCCCGAATGCTTCATGTTTGGCTTGATCAGAGGGTTCGCCAAACATGCCCTGTAGAGACTCCATTATCTCATAAGCAGTCTCTGTCTTTTCGAACTTTGCTTTAAGCACATTGGACATAGTGGCAAGTAAATAACAACGAGCCTTATCATTTCCTCGAACCCAATTCTCATAGGCATCTATAATATTTTTGTTTGCATTTTCAGCAGGTTTGGGAGGACATTCCTCTATCAGGACAAACTTCAGGTTATCCAGCACAAGTATTATATTCATGTCATACTTCCACTTAGCAAAGTTATCACCAGTTAGTTTTTCAGTAGCAAGCATTGATATGATTGGATTTGATATATTTCTGAAATCATTAAAAAAATATTCTAAATTATTCCATGCATAAAATTCAAAATAAAATCGGCATAGTAATCATGATGCATGATGCATATGCAAAACACTGAAATATATATGCACTACTATAGCCTCGGAAAATTTAATAAGCATATTATTTTGCCTTAGGGTCGATCATAACACCTTATTAAAATAAAGACAATCTCAATTAATAAATTTAACTCAAAATATCTCATATTTTCAAAATTTATTAATAACCGATTTTTGGTCTAAATATAATTAACACTTTTAACTATATTTATATGAGTGTAACCCACCGTTTTGGATCCTAAAAATTTAACTCATAATAACCACCTTATGGTAAGTTAATTATGAAATACATTTTATAAATCCTATCATAAGAAGTACAACCTTGATATTAACCTAAGCAAACACTTTCCTTAGGGAGGATGAAACTAAAGTCATCATGAAGCCCCACTTAGATTTCACGATGTTGCACTAACGGTGGAGACCAAAGGATGTTTTGACAAACTACCCGCTCCCACTCATTATTTTAAGTTTAGTGATTTAATATGTAAAACATCTAATGTTTTGAAAACTTAGTGGAAAAAGACCATGAAATCAATATTAAAAGTCTTTAATTACCAATATAATTGTTTCATAATAAAATTACCCGCTTTACTAATAAAACTTAAATTCATTATGAAACATCTAAGTTATTCATGATAAACAATTTACTATAAATACTTAGAACTAAATTTTGTGACATTACAAATTTTAACGATTTAAAATTAATTCACAAATTTTATTTAATCGATTAATCGATAAAATTCTAAAATAGTTTTTAATCAAATTATAAACTATTTACAATCATAAATAAATTTATGAAAATGCACATGTATGTATGGCATGTTATAATGCAAGAGTAGGCATTGTGCTAATTCTATATGTCATTTAAAATATGCATGAGAATAAACATTTTATAATTCATACAAAATAAATAAATTGGATATTAACCGGGTTACATATCCAATATATAAAACAAAAAATTAAAATCCTAACCCAATGTCAACCATACAATTAACGATTAATATCCATACATTCACCATCACATGATAATTCATAAAAATGCATAGCCTACTCTTTTACATACATCTTAAAATGATTTACAATAAATCATTCTTATTAATATACTAGAATAAATACGACCGCTCATGATACCATTTGTTGGGACCTAGGACATCACCTATCTCCACATTGGTATGATATTGTCCACCTTGGGCCTAAGCCCTCATGGATTTGCTCTTGGGCTATACCCAAAAGGCCTCATACCAATTGAGATATTGTCCATACTTATAAACCCATGATCCTCCCCTTTTCTAGCCAATGTGGGACTTTGTTTGCACACCCAACAATCCTCCCCTCGAACAAAGGACCACCGAGCCTCCCCTCAAACGATCATCCATCCGTCCACTCCATGAAGACAGAGCACACCGCCTATCTAACCGGAGCACATTCACGGATCATGATCGGGGCTCACCACCTTTTTGTTCTGTATTCCGAGGATTCATCCACATGGCTAACTCTGGGGCATGGCTCTGATACCACTTGTTGGGACCTAGGACATCACCTATCTCCACATTGGTATGATATTGTCCACTTTGGGCCTAAGCCCTCATGGATTTGCTCTTGGGCTATACCCAAAAGGCCTCATACCAATTGAGATATTGTCCATACTTATAAACTCATGATCCTCCCCTCTTCTAGTCAATGTGGGACTTTGTTTGCACACCCAACAGTATAACACTAGAAACTTATATATATTTTTGCGAATCAAAATGATGAAATTTGTGGTTTAAAAGAAATAATAAAAATTAATATCCACGTAGAATGTCAGTTGTCCCCAATGGGCGTGGCTTAGTGGTATAGAATTCAGGATCTCACCTTGAGGTACCGGGTTCGAATCCAGTGAGTGCGTTTCTTATAAGAGCTTGGGACAGTCAGATGTTTTACCTGTTCCGCTTAAGTCTGGAAGATGTGGTTTGGCGGTGAGGTTTCCAACAATTTCAAAAAAAAAAAAAAAGCAGAATGTCAGTTAAGCAGAGAAAAGTAAAAGGCCACTACTATGTAATCCAAGGATATCAAATACCATTTAGTACAAACATGTAATTTTTAACATTGAACATACAATTTAAACCATTAAACATGCAAGCTCTACCGATAAACATACAACTAATTTCATGTTTTGAAAAATTTCATATTTATTGGCAGAGTATGCATGTTTATTGATTTAAGTTACATATTTAATGCTAAAAATTACACGTTTGAACCAAATGTATGAAATACCTTTGGGATGCTGTAAATTGGCCCAAAATAAAAGGGACACGAGATTCCAACTTTTGAAGTGACTTGATATTGATGTTGAGCTGAATTCAGTCTGTTTTTTTTTATATTTTTTTTTAGTACTTAGATAAGAATTCATATATAATTAAATTTTAATCATCTATTAATATATATATATATATATATATACACGTGTGGCCAGTGACGGACAAATGAATTTTATCTAGAGAAAACTTAGTACAAATACTTCAAGAAATCATGGGATGACAAACCGAGAGAAAATGAATTATTACGTCAATTCAATAAATTTTAAAATTAGACTAAATTGCTAATAATTAGACCAAATTGCTACAAATCTAAGATAGAAAGAGCTTAGTTAAAAGTATACAAAATTTCGAATATTTAAATGGATCAGCCTATGAGTGAGATATCTATTCCCATATCTAGCAAGGGATCTACTCCTTTGTGTAGTTATATGATATATCTACACCTGCCCTTTTTCTTTTCTGGGAGGGGATTTTTTGTTGAATTCTCAAACTACTGCCCTCAAGTTGAGGTCATTAACTCACCATTAGGTCAAGATCTTGATGGTAGTTGACTTCTTAAAACCTCTTGTTGTGATTAAACACACAATAATAGAGGTGATTGGAGAGAAAACTCTTCTTTTATATTACTCACAAAAGAATTACAAAGCTTTATAACCCAAGCTTTACAAAAAAAACTCACACCACTTTACTCTCTATTAAACTCACTTTGGGATTTCTGGGATAATAAAAATGGCCCATGAAGCTCTAATTTATAGTGTCAAAAACGTGTGCATTAGCACACATTTTGACAGTTGGCTCAAGCTGCACCTCACTTTGGGTGCATGGCTGGCATGCTGATCATGCAGGAGACTTCATGTGGCAACCATCTCTTCAACTTTCGGCGCCACAGCTAGTTGCATTTGCATGCTGTCTTCAACAAATCTCCCCCTCGTGAAGATTTGCCCAAAATCTGAGCCGACCATCAATCATCCAAACCGGATCCTCCAAAGGATCCTCCCCTGGCTGCATCTGTATGACTGCCTACGTACCCTGAGTTGGGATCAAGCCAATTGTAGTTCTCTGAATCTCCCCACTCTGACTATGTGGAGAGTTTTGTCATTCCGGCTATGGCACGACAGATTTCAAGCTTCTCCTTCGGTAAAACCTTCGTGAACATATCGGCACCGTTGTCGTCGGTGTGAATTTTCCTGAGTTCTAACAGCCTTGAGCTCAGGACGTCCCGTATCCAGTGATACCTCACATCGATATGTTTTGACCTCGAATGAAAGGTGGAATTTTTACCGAGATAGATAGCACTCTGGCTATCGCAGTACAAAATGTACTTCTCCTGCTTGAAACCCAATTCCTGGACGAATGTCTTCATCCACAACAATTCCTTGCAAGCTTCTGTACTGCAATGAATTCTGCCTCTGTTGTAGAAAGTGCAACACATCTCTGCAACCTAGACTGCCATGCCACAGCTCCTCCTGAGAGAGTAATCAGATACCCCGAAGTTACTTTCGGGTATCCACATCTCCTGCCATATCTGAATCGGTGTAGCCCATCAACACTGGTTTGTCGCTGCTTCCAAAACATAATCCTCATCTTGGATGTGCCTCGAAGATACCGCATAATCCATTTGATGGCATTCCAGTGTTCCCGTCCTGGGTTTGACATAAACCGGCTGACCAATCCAACTGCGTGTGCTAAGTCTGGCCTCGTGCACACCATGGCATACATAAGACTTCCCACTGCTGAGGTGTATGGAACCTGTTTCATTTCCTCCTTCTCTGTCTCAGTAGAGGGACTCTGCTGCGTACTCAATCTAAAGTGGGTAGCAAGAGGAGTGCTAACCGCTTTAGCCTTGTCCATCTGGAATCTCTGAAGTACCTTCTCGATGTACTCCTCCTGTGACAAGTATATAACTTCCTGGCTTTCCGATCACGACCGATCCTGATGCCAAGAATCTGTTTAGCTGGCCCCAAGTCTTTCATCTCAAAAGACTTACTCAGTTGCTGCTTCAAATTATCAATCCTCGATTGATTCCGGCCAACTATCAACATATCATCTACATATAACAGTAAGATGATAAAGTCATCGTCAGAAAATTTCTGAACGAAAACACAATGGTCTGAAGTGGTCTTCTTGTATCCTGCTCCCCCATAACTGACTCAAACTTCACGTACCACTGTCTCGGTGCCTGTTTCAAACCGTAGAGGCTTTTCCTGAGTCTGCACACATAGTCCTCTTTCCCGCTGACTCTGAAGCCTTCTGGTTGCTCCATGTAAATTTCTTCTTCCAGATCTCCGTGAAGAAATGCGGTCTTGACATCCATCTGCTCAACTTCCAGGTCGAGGCTTGCTGCTAAGCTGAGTACCACTCTGATGGATGACATCTTCACAACTGGAGAGAAGATTTCATCGAAGTCAATGCCTTTCTCTGATTGAATCCCTTGACAACTAGTCTGGCTTTGTACGGGGTTGTGAAGTATGTGCTGTTGCTTCACCCTGTACACCCATTTGTTCTTCAAAGCCCGTTTGCCTCTTGGCAATTTCACCAACTCAAAAGTGTGATTGTCATGCAAAGATTTCATCTCATCTTGCATGGCTTCCTCCCACTTTTCTCTGTCCTCTGTTTCCACAGCCTCCTGGTAGCTCTCGGGTTCTCCCCCGTCAGTAAGCAGCACATACTCATATGCAGAGTATTTGGTTGAAGGTCGCCTCTCTCTGTCAGACCTTCTCTGTGGAACTGTTGGTGTAGCTTCTGGTACTGGTGGTTGATCATGATCATCATCTCTGGGAGCTTCATCACCTGTACCCTCATGTCTGGGAACCTCATCTTCAACTCGTACTGGCACCGGTGTGTGAGGTTCTGGATTCACATTTCTGTATTGTTGGGGCATTGTCTTCATCTCCTTCCGGATATCTTCTATGGTCTGGTCTTCAACAAAGACAACATCTCGGCTCCTGACGATCTTCTTCTCCACAGGATCATACAGTTTGTAGCCGAAATCATCCTGACCATAGCCAATAAAGACACACTGTCGCGTCTTTGCATCAAGCTTGGATCTCTCGTCCTTTGGGATGTGTACAAAGCTTTGCACCCAAAGACATGCAAGTGTTCATAAGACACTTCTTTACCTGTCCAAGCTTGGTTAGGAACATTACCTTTCAGTGCGACCGCTGGGGACATGTTCAAAACATGTACTGCTGTGATGAGTGCCTCCCCCAAAATGTCTTCGGCAGCTTGGCTTGTGACAGCAAGCTTCTGATCCTCTCGCACAAGGTTCTGTTCATCCTCTCAGCTAGGCCATTCAGCTGAGGTGTCTTCGGAGGTGTCGTTTGATGTCTGATTCCTTGCGTCTTGCAGTACTGATCAAACGGACCTCTGTATTCTCCACCGTTGTCTGTTCTGATGCATTTCAGTTTCTTGCCGGTTTCTCTCTCCACCAGGCGTGAAACTCCTTGAACACTCCAACACTTGATCTTTTCTCTTCAAGGTGTATGCCCATGTCTTCCTTGAATGATCATCAATGAATGTCACAAAATACAGTGACCCACCAAGTGTTCGTGTCTGCATCGGACCACATACATCTGAATGTATGAGATCAAGTACCTCCGGTTTCCGTTGAGGCGGGGAGCTCTGGAAGGACACTCTGTTCTGCTTTCCAGCCATGCAGTGTTCACACTTCCGTAAGTGTGAGTTCTTCAATTCCGGAAGAACATTCCGCCTGCGTAGTATCTCCATCCCCGTTTGACTCATGTGACCGAGCTTTTTATGCCATAGCTCGGCTGCCTCATTACTGTTGACTGTATTTATGCTACTATTTGAAAGCTTAGCATGCATCAAATACAGAGTTGAGTCTTTCTTACCTCGTGCCACGACCATTGATCCTTTAGTGAGCTTCCAGCATCCGTCACTAAAGGTGCTGCAGAAACCTTCATCATCCAGCTTGCCTGTTGAGATCAGGTTTAACCGGATGTCTGGGATGTGCTTGACTCCCTTCAACACTAGCCTTGTCCCGTTCTCTGTTTCAAGGCAGATGTCTCCAATACCGACGGCTTTGGACTGTCCGTCATTCCCCATCCTTACAGCACCGTAGTCCCCTTGGTGTAAGATGAAAAGAAGTCTCTGCGAGATGTGGCGTGTATGGAGGCGCCACTATCTATCACCCAACTGGTCTCGTGGCTGGCAAGATTCACAACATCTTCTTCATATATAATGAAAAATTCTTTGGAGGTTTTCTCGGTGGTAGTAGCAACTCTTTCTTGATTAGAGTCACCATCTCTCCTGGACTGCTCGTTCTTCAGTTTGTAGCAATCCCTCTTCATATGGCCTTTCTTTTTGCAGTGATAGCACTCAATATCTCTAGTTCTTGATTTCCCCCGGTTCTTGTCTGATCTACCTGGGCCTCGGCTTTTACTCCTCCCCCTTCTGGTGTTCTTTTCTGTCACTAGAGCTTCTGAGGTTGAGGCTGATGATGCTGACTCCTGCATTCTCGTCCTCTTTTCTTCCTCGAAGATCCTGGTCTTTGCCATCTCCATAGTGACTTTCCCATCTGCGGCTGAATTGATCACCGTAGATCTGAACGTTTCCCAAGATTCTGGTAACGTATTAAGGAGTATTAAGCCATTTACCTCATCACGAAGTCTATGCCCAATCCAGACAATTCTTTCATGGTTCCGAGGAAATCGTTGATATGGTCCGCCACAGCTGTACCCTCCTGGTATTTCAAACCCATCATCTTCTTGATGTAGTACAGCTTGTTGTTTCCAGTCTTTGCTCGAAAAAGCTCCTCCAGCTTTCTCCATAAGACACGTGCATTTGTTTCTTCACTGACATGGTTGACGATACTATCGTCGATCCACTGACGAATAGTACTGCATGTTTTCTGGTGAAGATTAGCCCACTTTCCATCGGTCATTCCTTCTGGTTTCTGCTCCAGAAATACCGATCCATCATAGTCCTTCACATACAGAAGGTCTTTCATCCTTCCTCTCCATGTGAAATAGTTTGTACTGGTTAACAAAACATTTTTTGTTGCTCCCCTCCATCATAAAAATTCTAAGCAGAATTTCAAAAAACGGACCTCACCGTTGCGTCCGGAATGGTCGAAAATGGTGGAAATGACACTTCGTTTGTCAAAATCCGACACAGGGACCAAATTGCAAATTCCAGAAATTACAGGGGTCAAAGTGCAATTTCCAAAAGTTCAGGGGCCAAAGTGCAATTACGGAAAAGTTCAGGGACTAAATTGAAATTTCCAAAAGTTCAGGGACTAAATTGAAAATTTCTGAAAGTATAGGGGCTAAATTGTAATTTCCAGAAAGTTCAGGGACCTATCTGAAATTTACCAGGCACCGCTGACGTGGCTTGAGACGTGGCGTGCTGACGTGTGCTGCTGACGTGGAGTGACTGGCGCTGACGTGGCGCTGACTGGGCTGCTGACTGGGCGCTGACGGGCCGCTGACTGTGCGTTGACGTGGCGCTGACTGTGCTGACGTGGCGGCTGACTCAGCGTCTTCAACCTTCGGCTGGCGCGTGGATGCGCTCGGGAGCGTTGGCTGCTCACTGGTTGGCGCGTGGCGCGCGTGAAGGGTCACCGGAGCTCCGTTCGATCGCCGAAAAATACCACCGTGCTCGTCTCGCCGTGAAAAGGCTGATGGTATGCTCAAAATCGATTTTTGACAACTTTTGTCGGAATCGACTTTCCGAACCGAAGCTCTGTTTCCGAGTTTCGGGATCCCTCCGAGTAACCTTAGCTCTGATACCACTTGTTGTGATTAAACACACAATAATATAGGTGATTGGAGAGAAAACTCTTCTTTTATATTACTCACAAAAGAATTACAAAGCTTTATAACCCAAGCTTTACAAAAAACCCTCACACCACTTTACTCTCTATTAAACTCACTTCTGGGATTTCTGGGATAATAAAAATGGCCTATGAAGCTCTAATTTATAGTGTCAAAAACGTGTGCACTGTAGCACACGTTTTTGACAGTTGGCTCAAGCTTGCACCTCACTTTTGGTGCATGGCTGGCATGCCTCTGGATCATGCAAGGAGACTTCATGCTGGCAACCAATCTCTTCAACTTTCGGCGCCACAGCTAGCTTGCATTTGCATGCTGTCCTCCAACAAAACCTTCAACTCAAAGATATGGACTCGAATTATTATGGAGATTCTTAATAATTTGAAATTTCCTTAATATTTTTTTATCATGATCTTAAAACCTTGATCTTAAAGATAAGGACTCGAAATTTCGGGTTCATAGAATCCTTAATAATTCATATTATGATTCGAAGATCATAATCCCCGCCCCGAACACGCCTCATTACCATCCCTAGAAATTATTGTATTTAATATAGTTTCATATATTTCACAAAGCCATCTTCAAGTTGTTTCCTATATTAAATCAAACCTAAAATTATAGGTCGAAAGGGACTACTCTTGGAAGAATTTAAAGGACCAGGACGGGCTGAAGTTCCTCCTGATCCTTTGACTAGACTTGTTTTTACGTGTGATAAAAAAAGTATAGAAATTAAGATGAACACAAAAACATTAGTATTGGATCCAAACCCTTGAGATTTATTGGACCAATTACAAGGGATGATAATAATGTTCTGATTCGGTTCGGATAGCAATTTTGGGTGCGCCCTTGTAAGCTATCCACATTATCATCATCTCATATGTCTTCTTCTGTTCTATTGTATACCATTACTGATTTAACTTTTGACCCTCACATAATTGATGTTCAGTGATCAAAATTAAAGAACACATAGTCTTGTGCGTGTGGGTTTATTTCGTTGTAAAATAATTTTCATAAAAATAATTTTGTGGAAAGAAAAATGTTTCCCGCATTTGACTATCACTTGAAAATATTTTCCGTAAAACTTTTTCAGATATTTGGCACGTGTCCAATATTTTTTTTGAAAAATATTTCTGGGTGATTACAAGTGAGCTATAGAAGTTTAGAAAAAGAGGAAAAATATTTATTTTTCGTAAAATGACTTTGATGAGCGGTCAATATAGATATATTTACTGCCCATTTATCTTACATTTTGGGGGTTGTTGTGAGCTTTATGAGCGTTTTAAGGAGTATTTGTGTGTTTTGCAGATAAATTACGAATGAAAGGGCATCAGGATGATTCGTCGATAAAACGAGGTATTTTTGGGCATGAAATGCGATAGAAGACTTATTGGCGCGATAATGGCTTCTTATTATCGCGCCAACATGATGAAAGAATCGAAAAGCTCCATGCTTTACATTAGCACGACAATAAGGACTCATTGTCATGCTAATAGCATCAATGCAGACAACACACATTATGTCTTATATTGGCGCGCCAATGGAAACTCATTGGTGTGCCAATGGTGATAACGCATAGAAAATACATTCTGCCACATATTGGCGCGACAATGAGTCCATATTATTGCGTCAATATGCCCGAATCCTGATTTTATGAGAATGAAAGCTCTCAGTACTCCCAATACAAGCTCCAGTTCATCCCAAACCTTAAAGATCATACTTTTTGAGACTCAAGAACGAGAAGAACACCCACAACAAGGAAATAACCAAACCTCAGTCAAGATTGAAGATTGAAGCAGAGGATCTCACTAAAACAAGTTCTTTCTCCATTTGTTCTTTTAATATACTTTTATGATTGTCTTGTACTAATGAATTATTTGTGCTTAATGACAAATATGTGTAATTAATTATTAGTCTAGGGTTGTAATAGATCCTGGGCAATTTATTTAATTCAAATTTATACTTTTTATTTTTTTAATTATTACATTGGGTTATTTATTATTCTCTATGCTTAATGTGTTTTATTATCTGACCAACAATTGGATAGATGCAGTAAACCCCTAGGAACTTGGAAAATGGAATTTGGAGTTAGCCTTGGGAATAATAGCGCATAGTCGTAGTTCTTAATGAATAGATTTTCGTGCATGATAGGAATATACATGCATGACATGTGTACCTCAATATATTAACTTGTGCTTAATGAGTTTAACTTGACTTAATTATGATAGGAATATAGGTAATTGAATTAAGTTAGGCGTTTCTACCTGACCATCGGAAGATGCTTGTAGATAAATTAGTGTTATAGGTTAATAACCTATGTTAATTACTTAATTGGATAAAAAGTGTAATAAAATGTATTCGCATGCTTAGGTGAAATTACAACTCTAGATTATCATTCTCATAAGATCTTCTCAAGTATTTTTAATTTTCTGTTTTTATTTTTACCATCTCTCATCTACATCAATTGTTTAGTTTTAGCTAAGTTAAATTTAGTTTTAGTATTAATAGGATTAATAATAAGTCCTCATGGGTTCAACATTCAATTAATTATCACTATATTACTTTAGCGATGAGTATGCTTACGTGCGGTCATAAAATCATGATAAATTTTTCGGTGCCATTACCGAAGACTTATTTTATTTTTCTTTATTAATAGTACTAAGTACTTTACTTACTTAGTTAAACATCTGTAATTATTTTATTTTTATTTGATTAAATTTAAGGTCGCCAAGTAATTATATGAGAAGAAGTCGAAGCTGCAAATATAAAATAAATTCTATAGAATCAATCTTATGCACTATCATATTGAAAAGTTTATTATTTTCGGGAAGTATATTGAAAAGTTTATTTTCAAAGGATTTTCTTTTCAAACGAAATATATTTGATTTCACTTTTGATACGATGTGATATATTTCCACCACAATATGCATACTATATTTTATTTATTTTATATTTTTTAAATCATCATGGTGCTTGTATAGGGTTTTGTCTAGCTATTATGGACTGACCCATTACCCTCTATCGACATGGTTATGTTTCGGACAAGGCCTGGTATGTGTGCGCGACCTAAATATTGAACGTTTGATATTTTTGTCCAGCTGACTTAGTTCCTATACACTTGATATATTCATCCAATTGGTCCATGGACGCCTGATACAGATTTATAATGACATTGATTTGAGATTTGATTTCATTTTCAACAAAATATCTTTATGTTATCTTTTCAATATCCTTATTTTATGGTTTTGTGAAAAAAGAAAGAAAGAAGAATTTGTGAAGAAGTTGCTTTCAGTAAAACTTCATTCTAATTTAGATATATTTGATTTCGTTTACGATACGATATGATCTGCTTCTGCCATGGTGTCCGTACTACGTTTTATTTATTTTAATATTTTTAACCTTCTGTGGTACTTGTATAGGGTCTATCCATTTGAAATGGCACGACTCATTATTTTCTGTCGACATGGTCTTATTTTCGGACAATGTATGGTCTGAGCGTGCGACTTAGACATTGGATGCCTAGTTAGTTTTCTGAAGTATTTTAAAAAGACTGATTTTCTAATATATTTTCAAAAAAAAAAAAGAGATTAAATTGATTATCTTTTCTGTTTCTGATTGTGGATATGATTGACTGTATGAATTTGTATTATGATTTTTATTTCTGATTGTAGATGAGATTGACTGTATGAAATTTATTTTATGATTTTCGTATCTAATGGTGGATAAGATTGACTGCATAAATTTATATTATAAGTTTTGTTTTTTTATTATGGATGAGATTGACTGTATGAATTTGTATTATGAGTTCCGTTTCTTATTATGGATGAGATTGATTGTATGGATTTATATAATGTGTTCTGTTTCTGATTATGGATGAGATTCGCTATATGAATTTGTATTATGAGTTCTATTTCTGATTGTGGATGAGATTGGCTATGCATGATTTGTATTATGTTTTCCGTTTCTGATTATGGGAGAGATTGACTTCGTCGTATCTGTAATAATAATGTGTGTGTAATCAATTTGGTTGATGTTTTAGTTCGTGTCATAATAGTTTTGGTTAGGGCATCCGTTCAAACGAAATTCATCTCATATATATATTCTAAAATAGGTAATGAGTCTTGTACGAGTTTCGGTTGGTCGTGTCGATTTGCGGTTTATGGTCTGTGTAAGTATGTTTTGGATGTTTCTCTCGCCCGTCTCTGATATACATGTGTGTGTGTGTGTGTGTCTCCTTAATCAATTTGCTTTTGTCGATATGTAGTAATTATTACGTAGAAGATTTGGAAACCTGTACAAGGTAAGCTTTTGAGTATGTAAATGTGATTTGGTTCTGGATCGTTTGAAAAGTTATTCGTATAAAAGATTTATGCTTGACTTGTTATCAAAATGAAGTTTTAAACTTTCCGATGTGATGATATTTCAAATATGCTTCATTTTTGATTATTTGATAAATGAATTTAATTTCAGAATGCAAACATTTTGGACATTATAGTTTTATTTAAAGTTTCGATTTTGTATTTTGTATGCTTTATGAACTCAGTTTCTGAATTGATTTATGTAAGTATATTTCGTAGACTTTGTATAAAGAGAATGTAAAGTATGGAATGAAGTCTAAAAGGTTTTCTGATAAATAACCAAATATATATAAATATATATATATATATATATATATTTATTCTATTTTCAAATTATTTTTGCTTTTATGGTACGTGTTGTACGTAAAACTATTACAATTATTACACGGTAATTGGGAAATCCAAATATGACAGGGATTACAATAAACTTCGGATCAGACCCTAACGGCGGAAGCAGGGGCTGATGAGCAGATGCAGAGGCTGAACAGCAGAGGCAGAGGCAGAGGCTGAACAGCAGAGGCAGAGGCAGATGCTGATGGCAGAGGCAGAGGCTGAACAGCAGAGGCAGAGGCAGAGGCTGGACAGCAGAGGCAGAGGCTGAAGGCAGAGACAGAGGCAGAGGCTGGCAGTCAGAGGCAGAGGCAGAGGCAGAGGCAGAGGCAGAGGCTGGCAGTCAGAGGCAGAGGCTGAAGGCAGAGGCAGAGGCTGGCAGTCAGAGGCAGAGGCTGAAGGCAGATGGCAGAGGCTGAGGCTTCACCTTCCCGAGGCTTGTTGAAAAACAACAATATCCTTAAAACAAATTCGTCCCCTACCGTAGGTGCAGTAGAACATGAGACGATTGTTTCCCAGGATACAACGGGAAAACGCACGAGCAAGGGCACCACCAAACTCGCACCAAACGAACAACAAAGTGTTTGAACTCTCCTTGTAAAACAAAACAAGAAATCTATTTTTTTTTTTATTCTCTGTTCTGAAAACAAGAAATGATGTTGTTTATATAGAAAAATAAAACACATCTCAATTAATGGAAATAAACTTGTCAATTAAATCTCATAAATGGGAGATGTTACACATTGTTGTAACCACTAAGCTAATTAAATTAGCACTAATGGAAATTAAACTATGTAACCACCAAGCTAATTAAATTAGCACTTATGGAATTGTAACCACCAAACTAATTAAATTAGTTGTTATGGAATTACAAAAGGCTTGGAAAAATTGTAGAGAAAATTGAACTTTGAGCAACAATTTCTCATTCACCCAAGCACCATTTTAAGCATATGAATATACCATTTCGAAGTACTCACGGAGGAGTATCCGAATCATTCAATAAGAACCACTAACACGAAGTGGATCATGCTTAAAATTGAGCCTCAAAATGCTTACTCATAAGCATTTTTCCAACAATCCCCCACATGAATGAAATTGGCGAAAAATCGTCAAATAAAAATATTTTATAATACATTTTATTTTGACCTAGAAGAGTTCAACGGTTCAACACCTGCATAGGATAGGTAGGCCTCAGCCTTTGAACCTTCCCCTGTGAAAATATATCTCATTACTGGCTGACAGTTGACGCGATGTCATTGAACTGTACTACCGTTCATGTAATTGGAGAACACATATCACACAGATATTTTACCTACACATTTGAGTTCTCATTATTATGTTCATTTTGGCCATGAACATCTACCTGGTTCTGCAAGAGTTTCTAAAAATTGTGCCCCGTACAATTCCCTTTGAAGCGGCCCCACTTCTCTCTCACATAGGTGATTTCTTATTTAAGAGTATCTCGTAATACTCTGCTCGGATTCCCGACGCATAAGAATCATTAAAAGCTTTTGCTTAACCTCTAACCATACGAGCATCACTGTTTCATTTCATCATAGGAATGGACTAGAGGGTAACCCCCCACAGTGATCCAATTATGTCTTTTACGAGTAGGTTGTCCCATTGAACCTAGATCTTGGGATCTCCAGTCAACATGGTTGGGTTTTCCTTCGTAATAAACATTTATCTAATGGGCTTCAGTCCCATTCCCCTCGATGATTTCACAACTAACTCTCTATTTAACCCTTTGGTTAGCGGATCCGCAATGTTATCCTTTGACTTTACATAGTCAATCGAAATAACTCCAGTAGAGAGTAATTGTCTAACGGTATTGTGTCTACGACGAATATGTCTAGACTTACCATTATACATATTGTTATGTGCCCTTCCAATTGCAGATTGACTATCGCAATGAATGCAAATTGCTGGCACTGGCTTAGGCCAACTTAGAATATCCTCTAGAAAATTTCGAAGCCATTCTGCTTCTTCAGCACACTTGTCTAATGCAATGAATTCTGATTCCATTGTAGATCTGGCTATCACAGTCTGTTTGGAGGATTTCCATGATATAGCTGCACCTGCTAGTGTAAACACATAACCACTAGTAGACTTTGAGTCTTTCATGTCAGATATCCAATTAGCATCACTGTATCCTTCGACTACAGCTGGATATCTATGATAGTGCAACCCATAATTACGAGTAAAACGTAAGTACCTAAGTACTCTCACTATTGCTTTCCAGTGATCAACCCCTGGATTACTCGTATATCTGCTGAGCTTATTTACTGTACAGGCTATATCAGGCCTTGTACAACTCGAAAGATACATCAAACTCCCGATCACTCTAGAGTATTCTACTTGAGATATACCATCTCCCCTATTCTTTGATAGGTGTAAACTCACATCTAAAGGAGTTCTAGCCACAGCTGAATCATCATCGTTGAATTTACCAAGAATTTTGTCCACATAGTGCGACTGATCAAGGATAAGTCCATCTGGACTTCTCGAGATCTTTATTCCCAGAATGACATCTGCAAGACCCATGTCTTTCATGTCAAACTTGGATTTCAGCATATTCTTGGTAGATTTCACCATTTTGACATTACTCCCGACAATCAGTATGTCATCAACGTAGAGACATAAAATGACATAGCCAACTTCTGTCTCTCTGACATAAATGCATTTATCACATTCATTGATTTTGAAACCATTTGCCAACATGGTGTCATCAAACATTTTATGCCACTGTTTCGGGGCTTGTTTCAATCCATACAAGGATTTAACTAACTTACAGACTTTCTTTTCTTGTCATGGAGCTATAAAACCTTCAGGTTGTTCCATGTAGATTTCTTCATCTAAATCTCCATTCAGAAAGGCTGTTTTCACATCCATCTGATGTACCTCAAGATTGCGCAACGCTGCAATCGCTAGTATCATCCTTATGGAATTTATTCTCGTTACAGGAGAATAAGTATCAAAGTAATCAAGACCTTCACGTTGTCTATAACCTTTAATTACTAGTCTTGCTTTGTACTTGTCAATTGATCCATCTGCCTTTATTTTCCTTTTGAAAATCCACTTGGACCCTAAAGGTTTACATCCTGGAGGAAGATTCACTAACTCCCAGGTGTGATTTTGTAAGATGGATTCAATTTCACTATTGATGGCATCTTTCCACAAGGCACCATCAGCTGACCTTACAGCTTCGTTATAGCTTTGAGGATCATTCTCTAGCAAAAATGTCAGAAAATCTGGACCAAATGATTTTTCCGTTCTAGCTCTTTTGCTACGTCTTAGTTCAGGTTCAACAACTTGTTGATCCTCTGGAACATTAATTTGTTCTCGGTCCTGACTATCTTCAATGATAGTCTCATGTGCCCGTTTGTGCACATCTGAATTCGAATTAGTTTTACAAGGAAAAACGTATTCGAAAAAGGATGCATTCCTCGATTCCATTATCGTATTCTTGTGAATATCTGGTACATTAGACTCATGCACAAGAAATCGATAAGCATTACTGTTATGAGCATATCCTATGAAAATGCAATCAACAGTTTTTGGTCCTATCTTCACCTTTTTAGGTGGAGGAATGACTACCTTGGCAAGACACCCCCACACTCGAAGGAATTTATAGGAAGGTACTCTTCTTTTCCACATTTCATAAGGAGTTTTCCCTGCTTCTTTCCGTGGTACCTTATTTAAAAGGTAATTAGCTGATAAGACAGCTTCTCCCCACATAGTCTGAGGTAAGCCAGAGCTGATTAACATAGCGTTCATCATCTCTTTCAAGGTACGATTCTTACGTTCCGCAATCCCATTGGATTGAGGCGAATAAGGAGCTGTGGTTTGATGTATGATTCCATTTTGTTCACAAAGTGATTCAAAAGGGAAAACATACTCACCACCACGATCACTTCTTAACTCCTTAATTCTTTTATTCAGTTGGTTCTCAACTTCATTCTTATAGAGAACAAATTTCTCTATAGCTTCGTCCTTGCTTTTCATTAAATACACATAGCAAAATCTTGTGCAATCATCAATAAAGGTAATAAAATATTTATTACCGCCTCTCGATTGTATTGAATTAAAATCACATACATCGGTATGAATTAGATCAAGTGGTTCAGAGTTTCTTTCAATACTATGAAAAGATGATCTTGTTAGTTTTGCCTCAACACAAGTATCACACTTATGTTTGTTATCAATTTTAAAATGGGAATATGATTCATGTTAATTAACTTTCGCAATGAATTAAAATTAACATGTCCTAATCTACCATGCCAAAGATTAGAATACTCAACAATGTAAGCAGAAGAACTAGCTTTATTGATATTTTTGGGTTTAACAACCATTACATTGAGCTTAAAAAGCCCATCAGTTACATACCCTTTTCCCACATACATCCCATTTTTAGTCAAAACTACTTTATCAGACTCGAACACCATCCGGAATCCATGCTTGTTCAGAAGCGATCCAGACACAAGATTCTTCCGTATTTCAGGTACATACAGAACATTGTTCAGAGTCAACTCTTTCCCAGAGGTCATCTTCAGAATCACATTTCCTTGACCTTCTATCTCAGATGTTGCTGAATTTCCCATGTATATCTTTTCCCCATTTTCAGCAGGCTCAAATGAAGAAAACATGCTCTTGTCTGAGCATACATATCGAGTGGCACCAGTATCAATCCACCACTCTCTTGGGTTAGAACCCACCAGATTCACCTCAGAAACCACAGCAGAAAGGTTAATGTCTGAAACATCTTGAGTCATGTTTTCTAGCACATTAGCCTCTTGTTTCTTTTTCTTCTTCGGCAGTCTGCACTCAGAAGACTTGTGACCCATTTTGTCACAGTTGAAGCATTTTCCTTGAAATTTTGATTTCTTGGAAACTCCTCCTTTAGGACCCATCTTTGACCATTTGTTCTTGAGGTTCTTGTTCTTATGGCCATGTTCGACAACATTTGCTTTGGCCTCATGAGTCATTCCTCTCTTTTCAGAAACTCGGTTATCTTCCTCAATTCTTAGCTTAAGAACCAAGTCTTCAATGCTCATTTCTTTTCGCTTATGCTTTAAATAATTCTTGAAATCTTTCCAACCAGGTGGTAGTTTCTCAATTATCGAGGCTACTTGGAAGGTTTCACTTAAACTCATCCCCTCAGCATGAATTTCTGCTAGAATAATCTGCAGTTCTTGTACTTGGCTTATCACAGTTTTGGAATCAATCATTTTAAACTCTAGGAAACGGCCTACGACAAATTTATTAGTACCGGCATCCTCAGTTTTATATTTTCGATCTAAAGATTCCCAAAGCCCTTTAGCTGTTTTCATTCCAGCGTACACACTGTACAAGGAATCACTTAGCCCATTCAGCACATAATTCCGACATAGGAATTCAGAATGTTTCCAAGCTTCAATGGCACTGATGACTTGGATATCAATCTCACCCTCTTTGGGTACATGAGCATCTTCCTTTAGAAACCTCGCAAGGTTCAACGTGGTCAGGTAGAAGAACATTTTCTGTTGCCACCTTTTGAAATTCTGACCACTGAATTTTTCAGGTTTTTCCGCAGCAGGATTGACATGGCTCACATGTCCAACAGGTTGTCTAGCCATTGAGGCAGAAATACCTTGGCCAGCCACAACGGCTGCCATATTAAGCCCAGAGGCTGATGCAAGTTGGCCAGCCGAAGGGGCTGCCACTGCACTTTGGTCAGCCACGGGGGCTGCCACAACATTCTGGCCAGCCGAAGAGGCTGCCATATTCGGATCTACTGTGTTTGGACTGATTTCCATATCCACAGAGTCGAATTTGTTTTAAGACTGTACGTAAAACTATTACAATTATTACACGGTAATTGGGAAATCCAAATATGACAGGGATTACAATAAACTTCGGATCAGACCCTAACGGCGGAAGCAGGGGCTGATGAGCAGATGCAGAGGCTGAACAGCAGAGGCAGAGGCAGAGGCTGAACAACAGAGGCAGAGGCAGATGCTGATGGCAGAGGCAGAGGCTGAACAGCAGAGGCAGAGGCAGAGGCTGGACAGCAGAGGCAGAGGCTGAATGCAGAGACAGAGGCAGAGGCTGGCAGTCAGAGGCAGAGGCTGAAGGCAGAGGCAGAGGCAGAGGCTGGCAGTCAGAGGCAGAGGCTGAAGGCAGAGGCAGAGGCTGGCAGTCAGAGGCAGAGGCTGAAGGCAGATGGCAGAGGCTGAGGCTTCACCTTCCCGAGGCTTGTTGAAAAACAACAATATCCTTAAAACAAATTCGTCCCCTACCGTAGGTGCAGTAGAACATGAGACGATTGTTTCCCAGGATACAACGGGAAAACGCACGAGCAAGGGCACCACCAAACTCGCATCAAACGAACAACAAAGTGTTTGAACTCTCCTTGTAAAACAAAACAAGAAATCTATTTTTTTTTTTATTCTCTGTTCTGAAAACAAGAAATGATGTTGTTTATATAGAAAAATAAAACACATCTCAATTAATGGAAATAAACTTGTCAATTAAATCTCATAAATGGGAGATGTTACACATTGTTGTAACCACTAAGCTAATTAAATTAGCACTAATGGAAATTAAACTATGTAACCACCAAGCTAATTAAATTAGCACTTATGGAATTGTAACCACCAAACTAATTAAATTAGTTGTTATGGAATTACAAAAGGCTTGGAAAAATTGTAGAGAAAATTGAACTTTGAGCAACAATTTCTCATTCACCCAAGCACCATTTTAAGCATATGAATATACCATTTCGAAGTACTCACGGAGAAGTATCCGAATCATTCAATAAGAACCACTAACACGAAGTGGATCATGCTTAAAATTGAGCCTCAAAATGCTTACTCATAAGCATTTTTCCAACACGTGCGTGGATACTTACTGAGTTTCATAACTTACAACAAATCAATTTGCTAGTTTTGTAGGTTGGCAACCAAATCGGTAGGCTACATAAGTTTTTGGAAAGTCATACTCGAGACGATGGAATCATCCAAGTTGCAGTCACTTACTCTAGAATTCTGGGGAATGTATATGTGTATAGAAGTCTATTTTTTTGTTTATGTTTTGAGTCGTGTTGTGCATGATGTTTTATATGTGTATAAATGAGAGATTTGGTTTGTATTTATAGTTTTGGGCACATAGCCTTAATATTGATGATGGGTATTTGATATGACTTGCGTAGTAACCGGAGGTTCTCTTGCATGTTTAATGTCTATTGCAAGTCGTGTTTTTGGTGTTGGACTGTATTCTAGGTTGTGAAATTTTAGGGTGCGTCATGTCTGATTTTCGTTAGTTTTGAGGCTTAGAGAGATGAGTTCTTTCTGTAAACCGCCTGTAGCGTCCTGCCCTCAACGAGATGTTACAATAACCCTTATATTTTAACCAAACTTAACATCAATTATGAAAAGATATTACACCTTAAACTCTAGTTAGAGTAAAAACATCTCAATGTAGGCAGAGTTTAATAATCAAAACTAAAAGATAATTTAACTATTAGTATTAACTATTTGTATATTAAGAAAAACTTTAGAAATACATAAGGTTTTTTTCAATACTATAGTAGAACAAGTTTGAAATTCAATCGAATATCTCTAAATCAAATAACAAGCTATTGCAATGCACTATAGTAAGATTGTAAGTGCTGTGTAGTTTAATCGAAAATCGACAGTTTTTTTATTAAAATAGTGATTCGAGTAATTTACGATTAACAAGAAATAATCGGGGATTGATCCTAAATTAATGAGGAATGGTAAATTTGATGTTTCGTAGGGCTTAAAATTAAAAAAAAAAATATCAAAACTCATATATGAAGATTTTAAAATTTTTGGTCAAGTACGTATGAATAGGGATTGTTTTAATATAAATAAAAATTTATCATTATTTAACAAAGTTAATGTCTCGATAATAATTTTTTAAATGTATTATTATTATTTTTCATTTTTTCTAATAGCATTCTTTTCATTTTCACATAAAATTATCCCTCAATTTTTTTTTAAAAAATATTTAGAAATTAAATAAAAAAATAAAATCATTTGATTAATTAATCAAAATCAATCGAGTTTTGACATCGATTTAATGAAGAAATTTTGACCTATCGAATTGTTAAGAAAACGATCAATGATGAAGTGTAGTCGATGCTTAAACTTGTTATAGTATGTGTTGACGGCTGATTTTGGTCTCAGGGGCAATATGAGAATATTACTCCCGAGACAATCCTCCCTCAATAGTGAATTTGTTTGGTTATGGGGGACCAAAAGCAAACTTAGCAAAAAGACAAATAATACGCCAATCGACAAGGAGATTTAACGTGGTTCGGCGGATCTTGGTCCGACCTACGTCCACGGGCACAAAAATGATGATATTTTTATTACTCAAACACGCTTCTCAGCTCTCTCTTTTGTTTACAAGTCTCACAATAATGATCTTGATCTCAACTTTTCACTTTTTTTCCTTATGCACACTCTACCCTTCTATTTATAATAGTGTAGAAATCATATTCCTATTTGTACAAGAATTTCCTAGTTGAAACAATTTTCTTTTCCCATAAGGATTCCTAGTCAAAACTATTCCCTTTTCCCATAAGGATTCCTAATTAAAACTACATTCACTTCTTTTATCCTATTTGGACACTGACTCATCAGTTTTCCC
Organism: Zanthoxylum bungeanum; assembly: GCA_019454045.1. Taxonomy (NCBI): domain Eukaryota; kingdom Viridiplantae; phylum Streptophyta; class Magnoliopsida; order Sapindales; family Rutaceae; genus Zanthoxylum; species Zanthoxylum bungeanum. The sequence continues at coordinate 695,943 of SKCR01032772.1, read as the reverse complement.
CATGAAAGTAGGATAACTTATCTTCTGGAGCATATCCCGCCATATTCCCGGTCTTCATGAGGTCGGTCACGATGGTATTTTGAACTGAGAATGTTGTTGTCGATCTGATAATGGCCGGTCATCCGATCTTAAGTGGTCGGGTTACCGATCATAAGCGCTCGACCCCTAACTCATGTGGTCGGGTCGGTATTAATGATCTCGATCAACAAGGGAATTTACCCTTTTACCCATCCCGTGCTGCTTAAATATCATAGTGCTTAAAAACACCATCAACATCTATCCCCTAGTTCTCGGTAACAACGAGTTTGCGAGTTGATGCCGGGGAACTATAAAAAAAGATGGTGTGCCGATGAATCCGTCGGTGGTTACTCCAGGAACAGCAGAGAAAAATGTCTTGGCTGCAAATCTGGTCTTTCCTGCCACCTTCATGTGCTCAGTCAACGAGGATCCCGATATCTACCCGTGGAGCAAATGCTTTGCCCTTATGCTGATGACGATCGACTCGGTGGGACGTAACCCGACCCCGAGCTGAGAAGAATATTTAGTTCTGGGGGAATGTCACATCCCCAGACTAATAGAGGACGGCTCGGTGGGAATTAACCCGACCCCGAGCTAAAAGAAAGACTTGGCTTTGGGGGAATGTTACATCCCCAGTCCAAAGAAGTTGACTCGGTGGGACGTAACCCGACCCCGAGCTGAAAGAAAGACTTGGCTCTGGGGGAATGTTACATCCCCAGTCCAAAGAAGACTGACTCGGTGGGACGTAACCCGACCCCGAGCTAAAAGAAAGACTTGGCTCTGGGGGAATGTTACATCCCCAGTCCAAAGAATCCGACTCGGTGGGACGTAACCCGACCCCGAGCTAAAAGAAAGACTTGGCACTGGGGGGATGTTACATCCCCAGTCCAAAGAAGACGACTCGGTGGGACGTAACCCGACCCCGAGCTGAATAAACCATAAGGCCTCGACGGAACAAAATCCAGCCCCGAGCCGAATAACCAAGCGGCCTCGGCGGAACGAAATCCAGCCCCGAGCCGAATAAACAAGCGGCCTCGGCGGAACGAAATCCAGCCCCGAGCCGAAAATAAACATCGGTCTCGGCGGTACAAGAGCAGACCCGAGCCCGAAAAAACATCAATCTCGGCGGTACAAGAGCAGACCCGAGCGGGAAGGAAACATCGATCTCGGCGGTACAAGAGCAGACCCGAGTCGGAAAGAAACATCGGTCTCGGCGGTACAAGAGCAGACCCGAGCCGGAAAGAAACATCGGTCTCGGCGGTACAAGAGCAGACCCGAGCCGGAAGGAATATCGGTCTCGGCGGTACAAGAGCAGACCCGAGCCGGAAGGAAATATCGGTCTCGGCGGTACAAGAACAGACCCGAGCCGGAAAGAAACATCGGTCTCGGCGGTACATGAGCAGACCCGAGCCGGAAAGAAACATCGGTCTCGGCGGTATAAGAGCAGACCCGAGCCGGAAAGAAACATCAGTCTCGGCGGTACAAGAGCAGACCCGAGCCGTAAAATATATATCAAAACCATTGTGTGGGCCACAACAAACAAGCATAAATAAATGTCAGCCTAAGATAGAATGGGTCTTACTCGCATTTTTGGGATCCGTTGTCTTTCTTGCAATTCTACAAGGGTCACTACAAGTAAGGCTCTTCTTAATACGTCCTCTCTGTATCTCAATATTCCACGCATCCGACCGGATGACTTCCGCTATCAACTTTGGTCGACCTCAAAAACCGAATGGTCTGTGTACACACCGAGATAGCCTTCTTTCACCAAGTCTTCCATCTGCTCCCGTAGGTCTCTGCACTCATTCGTGGCATGTCCCCTTACGTTATGGTAGATACAGTAAGCCCTACTATTTCCCTCCTCAATCGGGAACCTCCTTAAATTAGGCTCGGCCAACATACCTTTATCCTGGATTTCCCGAACTATCTGGGCCATAGGTTTGTTCAGGGGGGTGTATATTGTCCTCTCCGCGACACGGTTGACTTGGACATATGACTTTATCTCTTGAACATGATTACTCGGAGGTGTCGGTCTGAGTTTCTTCTGGTCCGGGACCGGTCTCCTCAAATTTTGATCGAATCCCACTGATTGTCTGACCTGAGTATCTTAGCCTTTCGGGTGTCTACTCCCCGGACAATCTTTTTCTCCTCCTCTATTAAGATAAACTTCCTGGCCAACTCCAGGGCAGTGGCATAATCCGATACGTCTTGAATCCTCAGGTGAGTCCACAACTTCCCGACCTTCAGACCTCCCTTGAGACTTTCTAGCGCTTCCGATGACTCATACGCTCCGACCTCGAGCACCAAATTGTGGTACCTTTCAATAAAATTCCTCAGGGGCTCATCATCCCCCTGCTTCATCAGTCTCAATTCTCCCACCATTTTCTTTGGGACGCATGCCCATTTGAAGTGCCGAATAAATGACTTCCTGAGTTGCGCGAAGCTTCCGATGCTCCCTGGGGCTAGACTTCTGAACCACAGAATGGCAGATCCTCCCAAGGTTAGGGGAAAACTTTGCAAACGGCATCCCCTACTACTCCTTGGACCTCCATTAATAGGACAAAACTTTCAATATGGGACTTTGGATCTGAATGGCCTTTGTAGGGCGTCATGGATGGCATGTTGAAACGTCTTGGGAATTTTGCCGACCTTATTTCTTCTGTGAAGGGAGATTCAACCTCGTCGTCCCGAGCATCTGCTGTATCAGTTTTGGGGTTTACTCCCCACTTGGCCATTTCTTTTCTTAACCAAGACTTTATACTGCCATCTATGTCACTATGCCGCCTCCTGTGGCCTCCTTCGGTCTGTCACCACAGGTGCGGCGTTCCTCATGACTTGAGACTTCCCGTCCAGTTTCACTGTCATTCATGTTTCCCCTTCTGGTATCGCGAGGGCCATCACAGGATGAATCTGGCGACTGTCTCCCCTCTTCTTCTTCCCACGTATCCTCCGTTTGTAAATCTTTTTCTACCACTACGGACCTCAATCCGTAGGGACCCTTCCTCATCGGTTCATCGTCATCACTCATATCTGCAACCCTTTTTCCTTCCGCTATTTCGCCTCTCCTCCGACTGGTTCCGGCTTCAAGTTTCTCATTATTCGTCTCTTCCATCCTCTCCAGTTTGTTCATCATGGGATTTAGAAGGATTTTGATTTTCCTCTCTATCTTTCCTCATATTTTCTTTCATCTTCTCCATCCATTCCGCTGTTGAACTCCCTGACGATCGGTGATTTCCATCTTCTGCCATCGTCTTACTACGCGAGCTGCTTTTTGTTGAGTTCCCCAGACGGCGCCAACTGTTGACGGCTGATTTTGGTCTCAGGGGCAATATGAGAATATATTACTCCCGAGACAATCCTCCCTCAATAGTGAATTTGTTTGGTTATGGGGGACCAAAAGCAAACTTAGCAAAAAGACAATAATACGCCAATCGACAAGGAGATTTAACGTGGTTCGGCGGATCTTGGTCCGACCTACGTCCACGGGCACAAAAGGATGATACTTTTATTACTCAAACACGCTTCTCAGCTCTCTCTCTTGTTTGTTTACAAGTCTCACAATAATGATCTTGATCTCAACTTTTCACTTTTTTTCCTTATGCACACTCTACCCTTCTATTTATAATAGTGTAGAAATCATATTCCTATTTGTACAAGAATTTCCTAGTTGAAACAATTTTCTTTTCCCATAAGGATTCCTAGTCAAAACTATTCCCTTTTTCCCATAAGGATTCCTAATTAAAACTACATTCACTTTTTTTATCCTATTTGGACACTGACTCATCAATTTTCCCCATGAAAGTAGGATAACTTATCTTCTGGAGCATATCCCGCCATATTCCCGGTCTTCATGAGGTCGGTCACGATGGTATTTTGAACTGAGAATGTTGTTGTCGATCTGATAATGGCCGGTCATCCGATCTTAAGTGGTCGGGTTACCGATCATAAGCGCTCGACCCCTAACTCATGTGGTCGGGTCGGTATTAATGATCTCGATCAACAAGGGAATTTACCCTTTTACCCATCCCGTGCTGCTTAAATATCATAGTGCTTAAAAACACCATCAACAGTATGAGAGAAAGTAATAGTCTGACAGGACAAATAACATTTGTTTTTTGGAATTATTAAAATTTCGTCCTTAAATCATTCATTTCGGGTTTAAGCGGAGTAGGTAAAATTTCATGTTGTTTCAAACTCTTACAAGAAACATATTCATTTAATTCGAATCCAATACCTCAAGATTAGATCCTAAATCTTACATCACCAAATAACGCAATTTGGGGACATATATGAAAAAAATTAGCGATTTTGGCATAGCAGAGTTCTTTTTTAATTTATCGGGTGCCATGTTTATTAAATAAAGCAAAGAAGGCGACAAATGCCAGGTAAGCAACTAGCCAACGACCGATTCCAAGTTTCCACTTAAATCTTTCCAATAAAAATCTGCCATTTGGCAAAATCCCATTTGTTCCTCATTCGATAAACTTGCCCCCGCCATTTCTTCTTCCATCATTGATCCTCTGAATTGAATTCACAGAGCAGATCCTCAACCTCAAAGTAATCAAATTTTACTCTGCTCTGTTTCATAAAATCATTTGACTATTTTACCCCTTCAAAGAATAAATTCAGATTTTCAGAAAATATAGAATAAATTGTTCTTACGGAACACAAAATTCAGTTTAAAAATGCCGTCACAGATCTTACCAATAACTCATCGGCCTACAGATGCGGCAGCAATGTTTATCAAGCCAGAGATTGAAAGCGATGATGATCCCACCACCAGTCTTCTTAATTTATCCAAATACGACGACGTCGAGAAGTCCATCACGCCTATTCTTAGCAGAGCTTCGAGTTTCAACACATCCCCCGGTGGCAGTCCCGGTGTTGGCAATTACTATCAGCAGCGAAGGCGGCGATCCGCGAGCGATAATTCGCTCGATTCAATGTCTGGTAGTAGTGGTGGTGGTGGGTCCCGCCGCCAGTCTCTTAGCAAGGATGTGAGCCGTGCTGCTGCTGAAACGTTCTTGGTCACTCGATTGAGCTTCAAGCTGTTGGGATATCTTGGGTATGAATTATTATCTTCTTATTTATTTATTTATTTGTTATTGATTGATTGCTTAGAATGGAATTACCACACAAACCATTTGCACATATTTATTTTTATTATTTTGTGTTTTCATTTAAACAATACTGTCATGTGCAAATGGTTGTGGAATGTTTGTAACGTTCCAAATTGTTTTTGGAAATGTGATGTTTCCTGATCATTTAATTTTTATTCAGGGTAGGCTACAGATGGATCATGAGATTTCTTGCTCTTGGTTGTTACTCATTGCTGCTTATGCCAGGTTTTATTCAAGGTCTGTAACATTTAGTAATCTGTGAATTTTTTTGTGTTTTCAAGTCCTAATACTTAATCAGCGGATTTGATACTTGTTAAGTAATCATTTGAAAGATTAATATGATTGGAAAGGGCTTATACGTGGTTTGAATGCAATCATGACAACCAACACGAATATAACAATGAATATAAACACTAGTATAATGTAAACATTATGGGTGTCATACATAAATGGAATGTTGATATAATTATCCATTTTGTGAAGCATAACTAGTTTGATTGTATTTGCAGTTGGATATTATTATTTCTTCTCTAGTCAAGTACGCAGAGGTATAGTTTTTGGTGATCAACCAAGAAATAGGTAGTGTATGCGGGACTTGGTTTATTTCTTGTGCTTTGATATGCAAATAATTTATGCAAGTCCTTCTATTTTCTTTAGCATAACTGGATAAAATTTTGTGCAGCACAGGCTTGATCTGTATTTACCTAAAAATAGTGATGGGCCAAAGCCGGTTGTAGCATTTATAACTGGTGGAGCCTGGATTATCGGGTGAGTAATTTCTTCCTTGATTTTCTCTGAATTTTTGCTATAGAAAACTGGAGCTGGTAAGTGCAGAAAGGGAAATTGAATTTAGATATGTGCATTGTAGGCCTTGGTAAATAGATGGTAACTACTGTTTTCTTATATGGCAATGCTAGTAAATGTTTCTGTACTCATACTTTATATCGGAAAGAACTCAGACAATTAAGATAGGCAGAGCTGCATGTGTACAGCAAATTGAAGTTACTTCTCTAGTTCAGGCAATCTAACGTGTTTTGTTTTTAATATTCTTTTATACTGGCATCACTTGATTGGATTTTAATTCTTGTAGGTTGTCTAGTCTGTTTCTTTAAATTTCATTTACCTGCTAGTTTCATGCATTTATGCCCACCATTAATAGTTACAGGTGGTGATGAGTTTGTCCTCCTGTTGATGCAGTTACAAAGCTTGGGGTTCTCTTTTAGGGCAACAGTTATCAGAAAGGGACATAATAGTTGCTTGCATAGATTACAGGTGGTGCCCTTTTTTTTTTTTTTTTTTTCAATTTTTCAATTTTTAATTTTTTTACTTTAGCCATAAGAGTTTTTCTAAATAGTATCTTGCCGGCTGAAAACTATGATCTGTTTTTGAATGCATAGGTATATCTTCATCGACGAAGACATGTTACATGGATTTTTAACAAATGTGACAACTGACTAGGAATTACATTTTTACAAGTTTTATGTTAATTTAGTCCACTGTTTAAATTGCTTCAATACCAAGCTTTGGCTCTGTATCTTATGTGTGAATCTGCATGCTCTATTTCATTACATCCAGGAACCTCCAACATTGATCTCATTATTGAAATCTGCATGCAGAAATTTTCCTCAGGGGACCATCAAGGATATGGTGAAGGATGCTTCCCAAGGCATCTCGTTTGTTTGCAATAATATTTCCCAGTATGGAGGTGATCCTGAGAGGTAACTCTTTACTTTTATTCTTTTCTTCCCCTTAGAATTATCTTATGCTCGTGAGGTTTTTTTTGCTGATTATGTTTTACTTTATGTTCTATGGATAGAATATATCTAATGGGACAGTCAGCTGGTGCACATATTGCTGCATGTGCACTATTAGAGCAGGCAATCAAAGAGGCTGGTGAAGGAGAGAGCACAACTTGGAGTGTCTCCCAGATGAAGGCTTATTTTGGTTTATCCGGAGGGTAATATTTTTGCAATGTTTTCCTGAATCCATATTGTCTTCTTCACTGTAGTGTAAAGATAATAAAATGTAGACAAATCTAATGATAGTGTCTATACTTTTTTTTTGGATCAATATGATGAAAGTGGTCAAGTGGTTAAGGGAGATTTGTTGAATGCTGAGCAGCTGAGCCTTTTTACTTTTAACATGTTATGGTTGCAAATTTGTCCTTTGATCCATATTTTCTCAAGATATTTGCAGTATGACTGTGATGTTGGGGTCTTGGTTTAAAACAATTTGTTTGACATTGTCTTTGCTCTTCAAGTGTATCTCTCTGCCTTCTAGTCCAGTTCAACTGTTCAACAACAGTTTGATGACAATTTTGAATTCTTTTTAATTACCCAATTATAAATACCATCATATCCAAAGTAAAATACTGAAAGAGATATGATTTTACGTAATCACAGAAGCATGGATATGACTTTCTTATCTGCCACCAAATCTATAGTTTGACCAATACATAATTCTTGACACTTGCATCTGCTGCATTCTTCTTCTACCAAACATTTTTTCTACTCTCTATTTCCTGTATTTGCATTTCAATTTTTGTGATATTTTCTTACTGTTTTCCTAGTACAATCTATAAACAGATACAATTTGTTAGACCTAGTAGATCACTTCCATAGTCGGGGCCTTTTCCGTTCCATCTTTGTAAGGTACATACATGTTCTTTTCTTCATTAATGTGGGTATATGTGCATTGTCTTAAATCAATATATCATTCTTCTACTGTCAATTGCTGCAGCATAATGGATGGGGAAGAATCTTTGCGACAATATTCTCCTGAAGTGATCGTCCAGGACCCAAACATTAGAAATGCAGTTTCTCTTTTACCTCCTATTGTTCTTTTTCATGGTACTGGAGATTATTCCATTCCATCAGATGCAAGGTTTGAATCTCTTCTTTAATGAACTGTGTGATTGCATATTATTATCTTAATTCCAATTTATTTTTTTCCCCGAAAAATTTAATGAGTTGTAAAGCATTCCCACTTTGTTAATTGATAAAATCACGTTCTTGAATTGCCCATTCTTCTTGTGGTAAAAAAGAAAACAGTCATTCTATTTGCTTGTAAATGTATGTTTTAGATATACTCAATCTACTAAATGGTAGTGATCATATTGTTGTTTAAATATCAGCTATACTTCTTTTATAGTAACTAATGTACTTTTATCATCCTTGCAGTTTACTCATTTGTATCAAAATTTGTGCACATTTTTCTTGAAAGTTATTCACTAGGTGGTCACAATAACCTAAAATTAATTTTCCCTATGAATCATGCTCTGATTCTAGCTGTTCATTGCTTAAAGGGGGGTTACTTTTTAACAATACTTCAAAAAAAAAAATGAAGTATGAATGTTGTAGTGGGTAATGAAGAAATGATGTTGTGTTAGGCCAGTACTGCAAGGGGATGTTGAGATGGATCTATTTTAAATCCTATAATAGTGCTAGAATAACAGAACCAATAACCTTCAAATGGAGATATTGCTGTTATATTTTAAGGAAAATTATGGCTTTTCCTTTTAGAAGATAAAATATAGATTTTTCTGAGGTGAGTGATAGGTCAAACAGAGAAAATGTAATGGCAGTTAAGTGATTTACAGAGTGTCCAAATACCGATGCAGTCTCTGCCTCTGGTGATAAAAGAAATAAATCTGCTGCACTTGTGTTGTAGAATCTTAAGATTATGTGCTGTGTCGCACAATAGATCATTGGTGGTATAGTATTTGTATAGCTTTCTGTGACTAAGCTTTTGCCATTCGAATACAACCCCTAGACTCAGTATTGAATCCTATTAACCTCCTCAAAGTTGCATCTGTAATGATTATATATGACATGGGGACGTCATGAGTTTGTGCCTGCACTCCAGCTGGGCGTTTGTAGTTTGTACATGCTTTTTCCTCAAATTTTTTATCAGTAGGTTCTGCTTTATACATTGGGTATATAGATAAGTGTATGAATGTCGTCAGTGCTTTTGGAGGCACTTATTAAGATATCATTTATGCAGCAAGAATTTTTCAAACACTCTTCAAAGAGTTGGAGTGAGAGCTGAATCAATTTTGTACGAAGGGAAGTCTCACACAGACATATTTCTTCAGGTAAAGGAGCAATCTGATGCCTTCTTTCTAGTTATCTCTGCCAAGTATTGTTCTGTTATATATATGAACAGAAAGCTTATTAAATTTGAGGAAGCTCTTCCCCATGTCATTAGCTCCATTTCAAAATTCTGTCTCATTTCTATATCCTGCATGTCCATTAGTTATCAGCATAAATGAACAGCTTCTGCAAGAACCAGTATTCTAAAAGGAGCTGTGGCGCATTTTCGCTCAGCGGCCTGCGCCTTGCCCCAAATCATTGGGGCTAGACATGTGTCGAAATTTCATCGCCAAAAGCCTCCGTTGACCTTCGCCGGAGTTTGAATTTCTAACCCGAATAGCACCAATTTTTATCCCCTAATCCTAATTTTACAAAGTCAACTCTATCTCATAAATTTCAAAATGCTCCAATTTTACATAAACCTTAATTTCCGAAAAATCCCTAACCACTTCAATTCTTGTTGGTTTCTCATCAAATTGACTATTAAGAAACATTCTATCTTACTCAAATAATATTTATTATGATCAATTTGTCCAAATTTTCCCAAAATCTGAATTCCCCTACCCTAATTTTGAATTCTTTGCCGGCCAAGGAATTGTCTAAGCCCCAATTGTTGGGCTATGGCCCGGCTAATGCTTAGCGCGTTTTAGAATCTTAGCAAGAATTGTTATTTACGTATTTATGTTTGGCACATATGCTGGACAGGATCCAATGAGAGGTGGAAAAGACGACATGTTCGAAGATTTAGTTGCTATCATTCATGCTGATGATCAAGAAGCTTGTGCCAGAGATGCGGTGGCTCCTCCAAGAAGACGTCTGGTACCTGAATTCATGTTAAAGTTGGCGAGCAAGATCAGCCCATTCTAGCAATTTGCAACTTCTTAGCGGTCAGACCGAAAACACATCGGTTGGTTATTCATTTTATCTTCTCATTTGTAACCCACTTTTCTTCTTTCCTGTGTTAGCTTTGCCAATTTTTTTATTCCTCTTTTTTCTTTTCTCATGTACATTAGATTTTTATTTTCATGTGTGTGTTCTCTTTGTATTTACCTGTTTGCATGTTTTAGTAGAATTAGTCTAACTATACAAACAGGGCAGCTATTTGAATACAAAAGTTCTGCAATCCTGCAATGAAATTTAGTATATGTTAGTTAGAATGGCAGGTGCTATTAGGAAATGAAGATAGGATTTCTGGGTCTTTTGCTTTTGTTCAGATGAACCATTTCTATACAAATTGCAGAATGTCACAGCATTAGATAAGAACCTAGGTTCGGTGCTGAGCTAAGCTTTATATTGATTTTTTTATAATTATGGTTGGTAGTTACTAGATAAGAATTTAAAAGTAATTAAATTTTAACTGTCTATTATTTTATACATACACGCGTGACGCGTGATAAAATATTATAAAAAAACTCAGTACAAAAAAGATCAACATCGAATCCAAATCACTAGATAAATGATGGAAAGTCTAGAATAGTTTATTAGTGTTTCACTAGGATTAACCTTTAGGTACTGAATTTTATTTCAGTGCAAGCACTAGCAAGTTGACTTACATATTGTGATGGCTCACATTATTTGACAGGGATAGTGGTGATATACTTATAAATAATGGACTCTTTTAATTAGTAATTAGTGTGACGCGTTTTGAGTGAGCTTGTAAATGAAGCCCAAAGCTAAATATATCGGCTAATGTACCAGGTTATTACACATATTACACTTAGATCTCAGGGTCATCATTTCATTGTTTAGCTGCTTGTCAAAGTTATAAACTTAAAAAAAAAAAAAAAAAAAAAAAAAAAAAACTGTTAATAAAGTGAAGGAATGTTCAAACTAATAATGTAAATATAAACATGTAAATATCAAGCCCCTTGAGGGCTTTCTCTTGGGGCATAAATAAAAATCATTTTATTCTCTGAGTTTTAAAGCATGAGAGGAGGTTTTGTTTAATTTCACTAAATATCATAGGGTTTCGCTATTTTTTCCTCTTTGATTAATCACAAATCGCTCTTGAAATGTTATTGATTTCCGATTAAACTGGTCAGCTTCCAAGTTCATAATCAACCCTTCTACATACAATTCTTTGTGTCTGAAATGAAGCAGTAAGAAAAGCAAAACAATTTTCAAGTACAAAAAAATACAATCCAGTTTAAAATAAAAAATAAAAAAATGCTTTCTTTTATTATATACAAGAAATATCATTTTCCGTGGATGACCTGCTTTGTAGATGGAGAATGATGTTTCCTTCTGCTTGTTATTTATGATCAAGTAGTCAATGTTCTAAAAAATGTTAGGCGCTAAGCGTATGATGGAGGAACGCTTAGCGTCTAAGCTTTTTAGGTTGTGCTTAGACAGACGAATGTGCTTAGACAGACGAACTAGGCGGTGTTAGACTATTTTATTTGTTATATAATTTTTTTTATTAGTGTTTAGAAATTTATGTTCGATTTGGATTTAGGATTTGATAAATTAATGTCAACTGTGGGATATAGTTTCGAAATTTGATGTTAATTTGGTTTAGGGTTTGGTAAATTGGGCTTAATTAAGTTAGGGTCAGGAAATTTTGGGATAAATCGGTTTTAGGATTAGAGTTTGTGATTTTAGGTTGCAGACAACAATGTTGATGGTGGCGATTGTCGGCATGAGGTACATATTGTTGGGCGGTTGTGGGACCATTAGGTCGGATCAGTGCCCCGTGCAGCGGAAGTGGGTCTAACCCATGGATATCAAGCATTGATGTATTTTTAAATTAATTTATGGAATACTATATTTCGTTATGAGTCTGTAGGAAAAAACTGAGCCGAATCGAAGTCTGGAAACTCTGAAACAGAGAAAATGAAGTTTCAGTGCTCATTGGCAGCAGCTCTTGGCGTGTCGTGGCGCGCAGGCTTGGGAGTCCCAACGCCCAATCTGCGAATGCTCGGCATCGCTACGTGCAAGGGTGAGCGTTGTGATACCCGCAGTCTGAGAGATGAGTGTCGCAACGCTAGAGATCCTTGTTGAGACACTGCCCTGTGTATAGGGATGGCAAAAAAACCTGATCTCGGACCGGCCCGCCCGAGGGCAAAAAATCACGGGCCTGGCCCTAAAAGTAGAGGCCTGGCTCGGGCTTAAAAAAATATTTTATATATATTTATATAATAAATTTTTTATATATAAAATAAATTATTAAGATATATAATTTTTTATTAATAAAAAATCGGGCCGAATAAAGCCCGACTCGAGCCCGGGCCAAAATTTTAAATACCGGGCTCGGGTCGGGCTTATCAAAGCCTGGGCCGACCGGGCCTGTTGCCACACTTACCTGTGTAAAATATTGGCGTAGAACAAATTTGCCTTGAATCCAATTCAAAACACTTCCAATTTTCTCCAAACACTTCAATACACTTAAAATCCAATTTTAACATCAAAATCAATATCAACACATGTTATACAACAAACATACATGTATTTTAAATACATATATGTATAATTTTGAATCAAAACATAAACCAAAATACAATTCCATAATAAAGTGACTCATGAACAATTTTAGGTGACTCAAAGGTGGTCAAGTGATTTTAGAATGTTAGTCATAGCTCCAAACTATCATATAGAGTTCAAAACTCTAATTTTATGTTGCATGTCCAACATGAACATTTTAACTCAATTACAAGCATATTGTGTTTATGCTTCCAAAACATTCATACACAATTCATTAGACTAATTTCAACATCAAGTTATGTTATTATGTATTCAAAACATAATACACCACTTTATGCTTCAATAATGAAAACAACTCACTAATGAAAACATAGCTTTAGAGAAGATCAAACTTACCTAGTATGCTTGATTCCAAAATCCAATCTTCTTCTCCTTATTGAAATGTTGTAGAGAACTTCCAAAGCTAGCAAACGTGATTCCAAGATCTAATCTCAACTTCCAAAGCTAGCAAGCTTGATTCCAAGATTCAATCTTATTCTCATTGTTGAAATGTTGTAGAGGACTTCCAAAGTTTATCTAAACACATCTTTCACTTAGGCTAATAGCTCTAATTCTTGTTTGCTTTAGCTTTTACAAACTTAATTAAAAACTTGCTCAAACTTGTGTTTTATAGTGAAGCTTATGTAATTTTTAATTAATAAAAATTCTAATCAACTTTTATGTGGACTTAATCCAATTTGTCTAAATATGTATAATTAGGTGTAACTAATCACCATTGTTTACCATTTTGATTTAATCCAATTAAATCTAGACAAAGTTTAACCAATTGATTAGTTCATTGTCTATCACTTTTATTTAATCCAATTAAATCAAACCAAATACACTTATTATTACCTAGTTTATAATTACTAAAATATCCTCTAATGGTAGGGATATTTATGAAATTACAACAAAGTCATTGTGTGCTTTTGGATTAATCCAAATAATTCAATTGAGTCAAAGTAAATAATTAATATTATCCAATAATACTTAATTATTTTAATTGATAATTATAATATCAAATATCATTTATTACACGCTCGTCATATAAGCCTAGCTTATATGTACGCAATTCGGCCACCTTCGAATTCACGAAGAACACGAACGCCATTTATGAACTATACAAGTCGAGGTCATCATATATGTTTAACAATCTCTCTATCGTAGACTATCCGAGTTGTGTTTAGGAAACATAGATTACACCGTCAAGTTTCTGAAGCGCACATCTCATATTGTCGACATGTCCACGATTCTTTAAACTAATCATAACACTATATCTGATACATGCGATCCACTATAGGTGATCAGCTTTGGCCAAAGTCTTAAGAATCGTGACTTACTCACATAGATTCCTAAACCCCTATCTTGATACACACTTGATTAACGAGTGCATCGGTCCACACCCAACGAACATCTAGCGGTCAGACCATGAAAGGTCTGACATATATGACATCAAAATGTGGAGGATCACAAACAAAATCAATGTTATCCCATAGTCAAAGGATCACATATGCTACTCAAGGAGATTCCTATTGACGATTGTGTGTACTTCCAACTATTAGGAACCACATGTGAGTCATTGAATATTCGCTCCAACAAATACCCACATGTCTATACGAACTTCATTTGCTCATGGTATATCGGGTTAAATCATTGGAAATCCGATTCCAATATACGACATGTGCTAGTCTTTTAGGTTATAGGAATTCGAGTGTATTCCAAAACTAACGACTAGAAATATTTACTTTAAAAATAGTTTATAATAGTAATATTATCCTAATGTCGGACCACTCAATGCCCATTATTACTACATGACTATTGTAAGGTTGATGTCATTCTCAACATATTTATATATCAAACTAATTTACATAATGACATTACCATTAACAATGTTGAAATGAAAATATAGTTATTTTATTAATAAATAAAAAAATATAATGTACAATACATTATTTAGATTGGCGCTACAAGCACCAACTCCCACACATATTCCGCTGTCAATGAACGTATCTCATGTGCCATTGCCATTTGACGCATGGGCGGAACCATTGTGAACAGAAGACGCCGACGGAAGAAACTCCAAAGTCAACGAGCCAATCAGAGCTATCGTTTGTCATAGATCAGTATTTTTTGAGTGACTTTCACCTATACTCACTGTTTTTGGGAAATTGATATGGTCAAGTACCGCCTAGCACCTAAACAACGTTTAGGTGGTTGTCTAATTCTTCTTTTAGAATAATGTATGTACTGCAGATGGCATTGCAACTCTTTTTTGAGTGCCCTTTTTGCGAGCAGATTATGGAATTGGTTGTTTGATTTATGAACAATACTTGTTACACTTCCTAAATAATCCCTGAGAATGGAAGTTTTCAAAAAATTCAAATTATTATTTTGGCGGAATGGAACTAGCAAAAAAAAAAAAAAAAAAAAAAAATTATGTTGATTTATTTGGCAATCACTTTTTAATTTTTAATTTTTTTTTTTTTTTTTTTGGCGTGGGATGGGTAGTAATATGCAACAAAAGCTCATCCATTTAATATGCAATCATTTATTTATTAGGCAAGGGGCCTAATTAAGAAGGAGACATTAATACAAATTACAAGCAAGAGCTTTCATAATTATAAGGACCATCATGAAGAATACGCTTCATGAAATCACATATATTTCATCAAAACTCTTGTCCTCTTCAAAAGCTATTTAGTTCTTAGCTGCTGCCTTCCCTCATAATGCCTGCAGCCATTAAAGAAAATTGATCCCATTAGTCACACAAAAGTAATAGAAACCAAGGAATGTTTCAAGGAAGATGAAGTATATATGTATGTACCTTCCTCTTAGGCTCCCCTTGGCTTCTGCTCAACCTTCTTAGAGGCCTGCTTGGTGGAACCCGGAGCTTTAGGTGCACTATGGCTAGCCTTAGGCGCCGCAGGCTCTTTCTTGACCTGCCCGACTGGCAATAGAGTACCTACAGGTTTCTCAGCCTTGAGTGATGCGATGCCATTGGTGTTCTCTCTGTATTGTCTACTAAAGAGATCAGAAACGCGTCTATCCTAGCTGGCCTCGACTACTCAAATCAAAATACATCTTTATTTATAGCGGCGTTATAGGTGATATGAAATTATTAGAATCATCAGTCACCAAGTGTTGCTTTTGATGAATGGTGGCCAAGGAAAGAATCGAATAACTACACTGAAGCAGGAGGCCTTTTGGGGAAATATATGCTCTAGCATCTTTATGCTTCGCTCAGGCATATTTTACTGGCTTTATTTATGCTTATTCTGTAAAACAGGCAAGAATTTAGGCACAGAAATCTTACTGTAAGCACATTGCACATTTCATTTTCAGGAACAATTTCAGACACTAATTGATGTGAGACCAAATCCTGAACTAAAATTCTTATGTGCTCTAATTGATGCATCAAAATTAAACTGATTTTGAAGGAAACATTTTCATTAAGAATCGGCTAAATTTTTTCTTTGTAATAATATTGAGGAGATAGTATCTTATTGAAACTGGTTTTGTTTATGCTTTGCAATGATCAAAATTATATATCTCCAGTTTGTTCCTCTGCTATCAATTCACTTGGCACAGTATAAAATAATCCACCATGTGGGTAACAAAGTTTCAGAAATTTGGATAACATTTTTTTACAATCTTTCTAATAATCCAATCCAATCCAATCCAATTTACATTTTCTTCAACTGGCCTACAAATACTGAAATCCTGTTCCTTCAGAGTGATCATCTCTAAGATATCAAATTCATCAAATTTTTTTTTTGCCCCTTCAATAAATAAACACACACTATCTGAGAGTCACTGAACATTTTATTGATATCTTATTTTATATAGTCAGTGTTGCTGCCTCATTCTCAGAGTCACATAAGCCAAGAGTCTATATCCCACCAGCATCAATGTCAAAGCTGCAACATCAAACAACTTATTATTGTCAACACCAAGATACTTAATCGCTGGAAATTTCATTACGCTGCAATGCAATCCTGAGCCACACTCATAAACTTCATGCGCCGAATACTGAACCCCCACCAGAAGCTTATAGCAATAGTGGCTGAAAGAAATGTACTTGAGCCAGCCTATGAATGGTGGCATATGCTGAATGTAGTAGCCACCAGCCATTAAAAATACAAGCATTGTTACAGAAGCTAAGGTTGTGGCCTGTTTTACATCCATTAAAATGGCTCCGAGTAGTAGTCCTAGGCTTTGAGCCACTAGCACGTTGAATAGCATGATTGAGAGAGTTAATACAAATGTGATGACTGAAGGCTTGAGACCCCCCATCCAGTATGTGATTATCATAAATATAGTTGGGAGAACAAGCTCCATTGGTAAGTCACCCGCCATTCGCGCAAAGTAGTACGAAGAGAGACGGTACATCCCTGAAGAACGTTCTTTAATGAGCATTGCTCGTTCTTGAGGGAACACGAATATGGCGTTGTTCAAAGGGAAGAAGCCCCAGAAGATTGAGAAGAAAAATAGGAGTCCCACCTGTCGAAAAATCGAACATGCATTAGCAATTCATTGACAAATGATTCGGTAGATGTTACAAAGTGCCACCATAATGTTACCTGATCTTGAATGTGTGATGTATCAGTGTGCCACCATAAGAGGCCTGAAAGAATTGAAACTGACAGGACCTGGAAAATTCTCAAGTATGAAAATGATTCATGTTTCCTCTCCTGTAAGCCCCTTTTGAGAAGCACTTTGAATTGTTCCCACCAGCTAGCGGTCCATTCATTGTCACAATCTACATAACACATGATTAACAATTACTCAATGCTTTGAAACAATAGCAGTTATCAAACACAAGCAGCTATTATTTTCACTTACTTTTAGGAGATAATTTTCTTGAAGCAATTGGGTCTCCTACGTTTTGGTGAATCTCAGCCATTAAGGCAGGGAGCAGATTGTTTTTATATGATGAGATTAAGATCTGTTTTGTTGCATTTTGATGATCATGGTGTTCTAATCTGCCTTGAAACTCCAGCTGTTCATCCTGTTTTACATCAGGAGCCATACCTGATTCACCAATTAGTTTCAAAATTAGGATTAAATAAATTAATTAGAGAACATCATAGACTATTAAATAAAATCATATATATTTTCTTGGAATGAGACCAAAAGGAGTTAAAGTTGAAAAAAGTTAGCGGCGTTCAAATTATTGACACACAATCACTCCATTAAACAAGAAAAATACACAAAAACAGCATAAATCAAATCATTAGACTCTGGTTAATTGATTCCCTTCTAAATATGGAAATTTTTTTGGTCACCCTTAAGTGTGAGAACGTTTTGTATGACACTTAGCTCTAAGAATGAAATTTTTTAAAGTTCTGTGCATCTGTCCTTCACAAATCCTGCAATGGCGGGAGCCTTCGTGGGCCGCCCTGCATAAAGTTGAAATCAGGTTCTGGAGTTCATGAAGAGTGCTTATTTTCTGTACTTTACAAGCAGAAGGGGACTTCAAGTTTCTATTTCTCTATCTTAAAGACAGCAAACTGTAAAAGCTTATATAGAGTTTAATAGTTAGTTGTGAGTTAGTTGCAAAAATGTTCATATCAAACATTTGTATTATTCACAAAAGCAACAGACAGCTCATGTAACAATGACATGATCATCTAATAGCACTAATCCTATCTAATGTTGTACATGAATTGAATATGAAACGTGACACAAAAGCAAAATTGAAATTAAATGACTTACCATTAGCAAGATCGAGAAGAAAATCACCAGGGTTCAAGAAATTGAAACCAGGCACATAACCTAAAGAGCCAAAGTACTCCATGGCTTGAGCTGCAGGCCCGCTGTAAATGGGAGAGCCCTCCGATAACACCACCACCTTATCAAACATCCTATACAGCCGGCTAGAAGGCTGATGAATCGTCGTGATTACTGTCCTGCCACCTCTAGCCAGCCCCCTTAATGTGGCCACTATACGTTGTGCCGTCGTAGAATCAAGCCCTGAAGTAGGCTCATCTAACAACAACAAGCTTGGATTCACAAGCATTTCCTGTCCAATACTAACCCTTTTACGTTCACCCCCCGATAAGCCCCGAAACAGAAGGCCCCCCACAATATTATTTCTACATCTTGTTAAGCCAAGCTCCATGATAACCATCTCAGCTTGTTCAATTTTCTCTTCCCTAGTGAGCTTCTTAGGTAGCCTTAACAAAGCAGCATATGACAAGGTCTCTAACACGGTGAGATGTGGATACAACACATCATCTTGTGTAACAAATCCTGTTTTGCGCTTCATGATGCTAGAGAATTGCTGGCCGTTGTATGTTATTGTGCCTGAGATTTTTCCTGGTAACCGGCCGGCTAGAGCTGTCAGAAGAGTGGTCTTGCCGCTGCCGGATGGGCCTAGCATTGCTAGTAACTCGCCAGGTTTAACCATACCGGTAACACCATTGAGTACTGAGACAGTGCTTGGTTGCTTAGGCTCGTGTGAAGCAAAGCAACTAGCCTTTGTTGGTTGCAAATTGATACTGTATGTTACATCTTCAAACTGCAACATTAACAAAAGATTAGTTAAACACACATAATATAAAATCAACACATAAACACACATATAGGCTCGATCACGAACCATCCTGATGTAATAACATACGAACGTATAAGAGAATATATGTATTATTTCATTTTTTTTAACCTGAAACATCTCGTACGTCTGAATGTTATTACAAAAATGAAAAAAAAAGGTGATGTTATGAGGGTACCTTGAGGGTGATGGGGTGTAAGGATTCACGGAGAATGGAGAATCTAACAGAGGGTGGTTCTTGAATTTGGACTGAGATTCCATTATTATCAGAACAAGGACTGACATTATTGGAAGAGAGGGATGGTTGAGCTGCATGGAACAAAACGGTGTCGGGTCGGTTAGTGAGAGTTGTGTAATTAGGAGGTGGACGGTTGCCGGTCATGCTGCTGCTAGTTTCTTGCTGATCCGGAGGCATCATTTGATCAATCAGTGTAAGAGAGAAATTGAAGGAAGAGAAGAGTTATGGGAAAGAAAGAAAAATAAGGAGAGTTAATGGAGAGGAGAGAATGGGCGGTGATAAGCAAGAAGAGAGGTCATGTGAGTGACTTATAAAGTGAGCAAAGGGCACGAGAATGTACGTACGTAAAGAGTCTATGGGTGGCGATTCCATTACACATACAGCCTCAAGATCACTTCTACATATAGCCATACAAATAATAATACATTAACCATGTATATATATGGAAACGATTTAAATTCAGTGTTAAGCTGGTAATTGTGTTTTGATTTTTATTAATTATGATCGATAATTATTGAATTAAAAATTTATTTGTAATTAAATTTTAATCGGATAGTGATATTAATATATGTATGACAGAAACAGAGGCGTGATTACGTTTGTAGTCCCCCAAATTTTTTAAATGTTTCGAATTTAGCCCCTCTCAATATTCAATCTTGGGTCTGCCCCTAGACAAAAGATTATAAAAAGTTTATAATAGTTCAGTTTAACAATGAATTAAACTCTTTCATTCGTGTTTATTTAACCTAATGTTTTTTTTTTGGAACTTCTAATTGATAGTACTCTACCCTTTTAAGTTACAATCAAAGTCCATTGATGTCTCTTGTCCTTGCCATTAGACAAGTTGTATTTGGCCAAATATTTAAGGTGTACTCAAAGATGCAAATCTAAAGCAAGAAGTAAAAATTGACCCCCCAAAGAACACATGAACTTTAATTCAATAAAACAACAATGGTTATGCTTGAACATATACTATTAGTAAACATATTATATACATACATATAATAAAATTTGTATGGTGAAATGATGTATGTGAAGAGCTTTAATCATCATCCATTGAGGTGTCGAATTCAAACACAACGTCACCAACCAACCAAAGCCCATTTTTTTTATTTTTTTTTATTATTATTACTTTTAGCTTCTCCTCGTTTTCTTCACGGAGCTCAAAACAAGGGGGTGTCTCCTTTATCTCTTTATTTTTTTCAGGCCCAAGTGGACCTCAGAACAGTTTATACAATATGACTTCAATCATTTTTATTTTTATTTTTTATTTTTTTTATCTTGTATCCTTGGATATCTCATTATAAAAATTCCCCTAAAAATTTTATTTTTAGGACAACACAAATCCACCTAATTTCAAGATTTAGTATCTGGGAAAAAAAGTGGGTTCCTCTTGCTTTATATAGGTGTCAAATCCCCATTCAATGAAGGAGATGGTGGTTCATATTGTGTCGTGTTTGCTGTAAAAAGGCTGTGTGTTTTGAAGGTGTCTCCATATCATTGAGAGGTCTATGCTTTTTTTTTTTTTTTTTTTTTTATTTATTAATTTATTTATTTTTCCTCCTTAAATTTGATGGAATCGACAGTCTCTTTCTCTAATGAAATACGTGTTAGGGCCTTGGAATTCCATAAAGGATCTTGCACAGCAAGGGAATGATTTCTTCTTTTTTTTTTTTTTTGAAATGGCAAGAGAAAGATTTCTAAATAATAGAACTTTATTTTCTTATAAATGATACTTAAAAAATTAAGTATAGACCATACATTATTTTATTATAAGTTGCATCAATTTATTGATTATTTTATTATTAGAACGCATTCAGAACAAATCTATGTTTAAAGTTTATGAGAAATTCATCAAAATCCCAGAAAAACAAAACATAACATGTATTACTAGTTATTAAGCGAATTGAGGTAATTCTATATTCATATTTGCAACTATAATCAGAATTAAGCGAATTGAGGTAAACCTTACAACAATTGAAAGTCTTATCGTGGTCAATTCCTCCTTGTTGTGTATACCCTTTCGTTACAAGTCGTGTTTTTTATCTTTCGATATTACCATCATCATTACACTTTATTTTGACAATCCATTTGGTCCCAATGGCTTTGCGTCCCTTGGGTAGATCAACTAGTTCCCAAACTTAGTTAGATCTTATTGACTCTATTTCTCCTTCCATTACTTTCATCTATTTATTTTTAGTATGGCATTGAAAATCCTTTTTTATGTTTCTTGGCTCTTCATCATCTTGAGGTAGATTCATGAAATCCTCTGATTCGATATCTAAATGACTTCCTGGAATGCTTACACGATTACTACGTCGTAATTGAGATTCTGGTTGATGAAGTGATTCCTCGCTTTCTATATCATTCCCATTTGGAGCACGTACATTACTCTCACTTAGATCATGTACATTAATCCCACTCGGATCATGTACATCACTCCCACTTAGATCACGTATATATAAAAAAATCCTTAATTGATTGTAGTTGAGACTCATATGAAAATGATTCATCATCATTTTGGGACTCATGTGAAACTAATTCATCATCATTTTGAGACCCATGTGAAACTAATTTATCATCATTTCTCAAATTTCTCCCACTTGAATTAGGTAAACCTGAGTGTTCACTAATTATAGGATTTATGTGATCATGAGTTTCATAAAAAGGTAAATCTTGACCTATCTCTCCCTGTTTAGGAAAATTAGTTTATAAGAACGTGATATCTCATGATTCAAATTCTGTCACACCTCCACTTTCGTGCTCACATATGCACATATATCCTTTTGATTGTTCAAAATATCTTATAAAGATACTCCTTTTCCTCTTGAGCCTAATTTTTCATGTTATAAGAACGTACATGAATATAGGCCAAACAACCCTAATGTTTCAAAAAGTGAAGATCTGGTTTACGACATGTCCATAACTTATATGGTGTGGTGTTAATCGATTTTGATGGCATACGGTAAAGTATGTATGCATCAGTCAACAATGCATCACCCCAATACGTTGTAGACAAATATGCTTGTGCCATCATACATTTATCCATTTCAAGAAGAATTCTATTTCTTCTTTCCGCAACACAATTTTGTTATAGAGTAGCGGGAGTAGTCAATTGACGACTAATTTCTTTTTCATCATACAATTCTCTGAACTAATAAGATAAGTATTCATGACCACGGTCATTGTATAACACTTTAATCAATGCTCTAAAAAATACTAGGCGCTAGTCGGGCAATATGGAACATCTAGGTCTTTTAAGCGGTGCCTAGACTAATGGACTAGACGGTGCTAGATAGTTTTATTATTTTATTCAAAAAAATTATAATTATTTTTGTAATTAAGTATTGGATTATTTGAAAAAAAAAATTATATTTATGTCATCTTTGTTTATTTGAAAAATTCGTATTCATGTCATCTTTCTTATCTTGTGCAATTTACAATAGCATTATACCTTATAACAACCCATAAACAAGTAATAAAGGAATATGTCATTGAAAAGAATAAAAAATAATTATTTTAACTAATCAATTAAATAATCACACACTCAAATCTAAAATTAGCCAACAAATAATAATTATTTTAACTGATCAATTCAATAATTATACTTGATCAAGTCAATGTCTTATATTTACGATTTTATGATAAAATAAAATAGAAAATAGATTGGATCAAATATCATACCAATAACATAAATTTTTGACAAGCCCGCCTAAACCTGCCTAGACCCATAGACCGTCTAACCCGCTTTTTTGAACAGTGGCTGTAATTTTCTTGTCTATTTAATTTTCCGTCAAATTTATAAATTTCTTAAAATAATCCAACGCCTCATATTTATGAGCAATCAAATAGACATACCTACAACGTGTGAAATCATCTATGAATGTGATGAAATATGATATTCTATGCCTTGTCCTTACATTTATTAGACCATATATATCTGAATTAATTAATTATAATAGATATTATTCTCTAGTTTCTTTTCCAAATGGTTTTCTTGTAATTTTTTCGGCCAGAGAACATTCACAGGTAGACAAATCTACATTCTTAATGTTTCTCAGGAAACCTTCTTTGGCTAAACTGTTCATTCTTTATTGGCCAATGTGGCCAAGTCTAGCATGTCATACATTCACACCATTATCATTATTGACAGACGATGTACCAATGGAAAAACTAAAATTACGATTAAAGTATTTAACATTTAATACAATAAAACCATTTAGAAAAAACCTAGAACTATAGTGCATCGTATCTAAGTGTATCAACACTAAATTTATGGAAGTTCAACTGAAAACCTAGATTTACTAAAACTAACAAAGAAACTAAATTTCGGCGAATCTGTGGAGCAAACAATACATCATGTAGGAGTAAAGTTTTTCCACCGTGCATTACCAATTTACATGTACCCACTCATTTGATTTCAACTTGTGAATTATTATCGACGTATATCCACTTTACCCTATATAAATTCATCAAAATTCCATAAAAGCATCTGCATACTTCGCTACATGGCATGTGGCTCCTAAGTCTACAATCCACAACAGATTAAATTTAGTTAAAAAGATTGAACTTAAAACACATATTTCATTATAATAAGTATTAAAAATATTTATCTTTTTTGGACTCAGTGTAGTCACGAGAAAAATGACTATTCTTACCACAATTATAACACTTAACATTTGCCATGTTTTTCTTATTGGGAGGATGCTTTCATTTCTCGTGTTGATTAGACTTTTGATTCTTTCCTGACTTTGAAGAATCTTGTTCTTTTCCAGACTATGATCCACCACCTTGAAATTTTATTTTCTTCCTAAAACCCTTAAGTTTGCTAGTTCCAATCAATACATATTTACATTTGACTTAGCGGCTGCAAGACGGTCACTCTCTAATTCCAGGTGGCGTTTAACATCATCAAAAGTTTTGATGTTCTCATTGTGGGTCAAATACATCTTCATATGCTCCCACCTATTTGGAAAAGAATGAATGACAGTTTGGACTTACTGTTCATATGTAAATGTTGAGATATATACCCTAGAGCTTCATGTAAATAAATCGGGTAGTTTATTTGTGGTTTATAACTTTATATATAGTTGTGGTTCATTCTATAAATGTATGGTGATATTGATCCAGGATCATTCATTTGGTGACATGAAAATGAGAATGAAGGCACCTTATGTGATGTGATCATATAGGACTAGACCCATATAGAAATGAATTTCTTATATTATCCGTTCAATAATGAAATTCATTTCAATCTATTAGATGATCATATATGGATTGATATGAATCCTAAGTGTAATAAGAACTCATGCATGGCAGGCTATGTCTTTTGATTTACAAAGGTGGGGTTGGCGTAGAAATCTTGACCAATAGTTACGTACTTTGAGGACATGATTTGGTGTGTAGCTAAGGACATTTTACATAGATATGAAGTTCACTCCCTCTTGCAAGAAGTATATGAGCATCTTCCTTAAGGGTTGATTCGGTACTTGAATGATTAGAGCACTCAAGTCTTTCTATTACGAATAGAAAGATTAACATTCATAATAGTTATGAATAAATCGTTCATTAGAGAATCAATGGTACTTAAGATAAATATAATTAAAAGGGTATAACATATATTTTGACCCGACTCTAATTATGAGATACTCGTGAAGGGTCAATTCGTATGTAATGACTATATCAATGGACACCGCGTAGCTCGAATAATTTTATATATCTACAGCGACGAGAGTGCAACTTTAGATTTTTAGTGGAATAACCTAAAATTAATAATTTGAAATATTTAATTAAGATTTTTAATTAATATTCTGGGATTATTAGAGCTCGAAACTGTAAATCTATTTGGTCACCGTGCTAGCTCGAAATACTATAGCAAATTTAATATAATTGGATAGTCCAATTATTAACTCACATGCATTGATAATAATAATATAATTAATAATATATGTCACAATTGGAACTTATATTATATTTAATATAAAATTTTCTTTATTGTGAATGATTATAAGATAATCATCTATTATTATAAAATCTTGTAATTATTAAATTATATTATATATATATTTTAATATTTATAATTTTGGAAATGAATGGATTTAAATTATGACTTTAAATTCATCATTATGAAAATGAAAGTTACAAGATTTCTCTTTGACAACATGTTTATGTTTTTATGAAGACATTAAAAAAAAAATTAAATTTAGCCATTATTAGGCTATGTTGTCCGAAAATGTGATAGGGGAAGGGGAAGATTTTTTTTTTTTTTTTGGTGATTTGATTACAAAATAAAATCCTAGATATAAAAAGGAAAAAATATTTTTCTTTTGAGGTCTCTCTCATTTTTCTTAACCCTACCCTCCCTAAGTCTTTTGGTTTCTCTCAAGTGTTGAAGAACAAAAGAAAAAGAAAAATGGTGTGACAATTTTAATGTCTAAATTATTTAGGGATTTATTTTGTTAGTGAAGTCTACTCCTTCTTTGATTGTTTGCGAGCCATAGCACGGAAGACTTTTTAGAAAATAAAACGAAACTCCTTTCTCTCCCTCTTTGTTTGTCATGGCAGTGAGCAAAAAAATTTACTCGCAGCCACTATTTGTATTGCTTGTTGATGCTTCATTTTTATTGTGTTTTGTGCAGTTTATTTTGGGAATATTATTGGCTAAATTAAGGGTGTTGTGGGGCTTTTTAGTGAGAAAAATCAGACCTGAACTACTGCCCTCATTCACGCAAATCAGGGGCTGTTTGAGAGTATTTTTCGACATTGTGGACTGCTGAATATTCACTGTTGTTTGGGGGCTGTTCAAAGTTGTTCAAATCTTTAAAAACAGCGAAAAATGGAAGCTTAAAGGACTGGTAAGTTTCAATAATAAGGAGGGGATATCATAAAAAATTTCAAGTTCAATCCTGGTGCTTTAAGGCGTTTCCAATGCGCTAGGAAATCGGTTCCTATAGTAAGAACATACCCAGCATTAGCCAGTTCAGTAATCATATTTGACATTTTCCTCAGGTTCTTTGTCATAGTAAACTCATGGCGATTCTTGTATGTGTCAAACTTGATCGTGAGTGACGTAAGTTTAGTTATTGATGTATAACCAAACTTCTCGCCTAATGTAAACCACATGTCCTTGGTCAGTTCAAACTTCCTGAACTCTTTCATGACGTCATTATACATGCTGCTTAGCAACATAATACGAGCAGTGAAGTTTTTCTTTTAGGCCTCATAAGCCTCACGCCCTCGCCTGTGTTGGGTCGCTGTGTCATCTTCAGGTTCATCCATGCTCATTCTCAGGACTTTAAGAACCTCTTGTTCTTCTAGCACAAACTGGATTTTCATATTCCATATTTCAAAATGGTCATCATTCAGTTTCTCACCTTTGTTGAGTTCGGCGATAATATTCTTTATGCGCAAGTCATGTCAAAACACAAAATTTTATACCGATATTCATGCGGAACTATTAATATTTTGACTTTACATGTAAATAATTTGTCATGATTTATATCATATTCAATAAAATTTCACATTGAATTTATAATCAAAAGTTCTCTATGTTTCCAATCATCATCTAAGCTCACAAAGTGAAATATCTATTAACATAATATATCATCCAAATTTGTATTATAAAAATTACTTAAATAAATGAGAAATTTATATCTTTTTATCACTAAACAATCAAAAGAATATGTACTTCATCATGTAATTTAATTAATAAAATTAAGGAATAAAATGAAAAAAAAAACATATTCAATAAAAAGAAAATAAACAACAACGTTTATATTTACAATGATAAAAGAAAACGATAAATAGTTATATATAAAAAAAACTAGTATCTAATACTAATGATTTCACCAGTATCATGGTCCCAAACAATGTGTGTCTTAAGATAAAAATCCTTAAACTCTTGGGGTAACTCATAATTGATCTTGGACAGTGTTAACAGACGAAAATCTCCACCATAGGACGAAATCGCCCTGGGACTAAAGAAAGAGCGAAGGGAAGAAGGGCGATGGACCAAAGGGCGACAAAGAGCGTGGGACGATCAGACCAGCGTTTAGGACGAAAACCCATGATGCGGTTACATTTAGGATGAAAACTCATGACACGGTTACTTCCACGATCATGGCAGTTGGACAGTTTTCCTCCACAACCAAGCAGTTGAGACGCGCAGCTCAGCGGTTACAGGCACGATCCAGCAACTGCAGGGAGATACTGGAATCGCTTAAAACGGTTGACAAACTTCACTATAAAAGCTTATCTATGCCAATAGAGAAAACCCCCGATCAAATGAAGACTCAAATGAGCATATTTTTATTTTTCATTTCTTAGATCGTAATCTTAGGACTGTAACTTGTGTGCTTGCGCCCCTTGGAGGCTTATTCACTTAATCAAACACCCTTTGCTGGGACATTGTCTTAGGAGGTTTGAACCTTACACGCTCTTCTTTCTTCACGCATAAAAAATTACGTAAACAGTTTTTGGCGACCACAGTGGGAGATTTGGTGTAAAGAGTGGAGATGCCTCCGAAAAGAAACGCTCAAACTGGCTCAACTGCGGAGGAATGAGGACTGGAGCAAACCAACCAGCCTAACGTTCCAGCCATAGTGGGTCAATTCGAGGGTCTGGCAGATGCTAATCGGTACGAATCTATGAGAGAACTCAGCCCTAATGCGGTGCGCGCGTTGTTCGGTGAATTCACACAGGATGTTGTCGAACAGGTTAGGCTTCAAAATACGCATGTCATAGATAAATTCGTATCAACTACCAATTCACATTATGAAAACATGGCTAAACATCTAAGCTCGATAAATGAATTAATGGCCAAATGTGTAAACGGCGGGACGGCGCTGCCGTGGACTACGCCCCTCCCTGCGGCGAGTAGTCAGGAGGCTGGTCCTAGTAATGTTCCTCCACAGTGGACCAACATCCCTACGGTTCTCAGGGGAGGAATAAGTCCTGGAGGTAATGGCCCATAATTAGGGCCGAATATACACCAAGGGCCAAATATGGCACAAAATGAAGTGGTGTTACCTCAGGGTGTCCAGGTTTCTCAGGGGCAGAATCATGATTATGTCCCACTTTTGAGAGGATCGCAACCACCGCCCATAGCTATGCCATTTAATGGCAATGATATGCTAAGGGAGCAAATGACCGAGATCCTTCAAAACCAATTTGTTTAGGGATACGGCCAATTCGGCCAAGATATCGGAAACCGTATCCTGATTGGGTCGATGTGGCCTATCCATGGTCTAGAAACTACAAAATACCAGATTTTCCCTCTTTACGGGGTCTGGGGAAGTTTCTACCATGGAACACGTAGGACGATTTACCCTCCAGTGTGGGGAAGTCAACGATTTCCACAAACTAAGATTATTTCACGGATCACTGTCAGGGGTAGCTTTCTCTTGGTATGTCAGTCTACCGGCTAATTCGGTAGAAAGTTGGCAGTATATGGAGTAATTGTTTCATGCGTAATTTTATAAGGCTGAATCTGAAGTGGCCTTAGCCGATTTGGCAAACCTAAGGCAATTGCCAGGAGAGTGGGCCGAGACATTTTTACAACGGTTTAAGGTTGCCCGAGGCCGATGTTACGTGCCTTTGCCCGAAAAAGAATTTGTGAGGATCGCTCAAGGTTGCTTAAATCTTGATCTGAAAAAGAAGTTTCAGGATCGCGAGTTTTGGGACCTTCCCCAACTCACCACTAGTGTGGTGCGTTATGAGCGATTATTACGAGAAGATGAGCAAATGAAGAATTCGAGCAAAGAGACATATTACAGGAATATTGACTATGAAATGAGCGAAATAGACACCGAATCGACCGATTTATGTCTGGCCGAGTTGGTTAGAGGGAAACCTTACGTTTGCAAAACGTGGGCAGAACCCCAAGCAAGTGAAAAGAATGATAAAAAGGGCAGGAATGTCTCATTTGATATTACTAAAGTCGATGTTATATTTGACCAGTTATATAAGGACAAGCAAATTAGCTTGAGCGACCGACATACGTTGCCAACAGCCGAGCAGATCGGTAGTAAAAAATATTGTAAGTGGCATAATGCATGGTCTCACACAACTAATAATTTCCTTGTTTTTCGTAATGTCTTACAGGATGCCATAGAATCCGGAAGAATCACGTTCGAGAAAAAGATGGCTGTGGACAGTGACCCATTTCTAAAATCGGTGGGGTAGAACATGATCAATCCAGACCTTGCCAAGATGAACCTGCCGAAAGTCAAATTAGTGCTAGACGAAGGACAACACCGTCATCGTTCAAGAGCTCTGGAAAGGATTAAGGCACCTTCAGAGCAAGGAGACCTGCAGAACATTTGTATTCGATGCAAGAACGACATGGAATGGATGAAAGAGTTAGAAGACACTTGCGAAAGGCCTGCAAAGAGAAAGCCATCATCATGGCAGCCCTGGACCTTGCCCCAAGGTTCTATGGGGAGAATTCAAATTTCGTCCAGAATGTAAGGACGTTCAGGCCGAAGATTAATCAGCCCAATGTTTGGCATTCATACCAAAAGCCACACTCGGGCCAGCGGCCGGGCAGAAACTATCTCCCTGTAGACAAAATGACAAGGACGCAGTTGAGGCGGCACCAAAGGAATTATGGCTGTTTGATGCGTTGACAAGGTGAAGCGAAGGCCACCACAGGCCGTAGCCCTCGCACCACAGAGAAAAAAAAAAGTAAATAAAAAAGGGGGTGACTGTAGACAACAAGACCTGGGCGACGCTGTTCTAGGCTCGCGGCCTAGTTGGGAGTACGAAATAACATGGAGTCGCCACCCGGTGTGAACCGGGACAAAGATTTAAGGCCGCACTCACCCCTCGCAAGGGAAGACCTCAAACCGTTGGGTTCGGAATGGTCCCTTACTTATGTCACTTGTGATGATATGATTTGTGCAATAAACTAACCGAATCTATTCAACATTCATGCTCAAGGGTACTTAGATCTAACATACTTTCATCCAAATAACTCCACGCAATGTAACACAACGAGCATATCAAACCATTCAATTGAAATAAACAAATAACTATTGAATATAAACGTAAACTAAGCAACCTATAATGCATAAAACTAACACTATCATGCTTTGACAATAAATAATAAACTAGGACAAATCATGCTTTAAACAATAGATAAATAACCTACAAACTATAACATGCTCAAATACAAATTTGGATGAGACGAGATATGTATATCTTAAGTGGTACGTGGCGTTGTATCCCGAGTGCAGACCGCACTACCGTCCATTCGGAATCGGCTACGGAATTTACGTCCGGGTTTCCATCCTATATACCACAAAAGGGAACACACGTTCCGCTCATCCAACATTCACATCATGCCTCAACAAACGACTCTCATGCGATAATATATTAAAATAAACAAAAATAAACGAAAAGTAATAAATAAAAAAGGTGCCATCAGGTCTAACCTCTTTTGTCGTCTCTCGAAAGCGCGTTACACGGCCGTCGGAAGGGTTGATGTTCCGTAACTTTTCTGGTTCACTAATCCAACGTTTTTCCTTACTGTTTCGCTGTTCGGGTCACTGTTTTCACTCAGTTTCACTGCTGTTTCTGGTCACGAATTAGGCTTGCTGTTTTGCGGCTTTTAGGGTTAAAATGTGGGCTGTTTCGGTAATAAAAATTGGGCAGTTTCGGAGGTCGAACAGTGCAGTTTTCTGGACAGTTTGCGGCAGTTTTCAGGGTGCAGTTCGGGTTAATTCGAGGACAGTTTTGCGGGACAGTTTTGTGGGTTTTACTGGGCAGTTTTTTGTTACTGTTTTGGGCAGTTTTGGACAGTTTTCTGGGCAGTTTTTGGGCTTACTTTCACGGCTGTTTTTGGCTCGGTTTCAGGGTTATTTATTCTCGGTTTTTTTGGTGAATTTGGGGGCAGAGAGTGGCGAGGTTAGGGACGTTGTGGCTGGCAGAAGCGTGAAGGCAGGTGTAGTGTGTTTACGTGAATGCCAGGTGTGCTGTGGCGTTGTGGGATGTGCAGGGTGAGTGGTTAAAGAGAGAAAGGTTAGTTGGTGGCGAGAGAGTGAAGGTTTATTTTTTTTATTGTGAGTGGGTGGTGATTTTCAACGTGTGGATTGAGTGAAGTGGATTGTGGCGTGCAGCTGATTTGTTGAAGGGTAGTGGGCAGGGGCTAGGTGCGCTGATGATGGGCTTCACGTGAGGCTTGGTTAACGTGGATTTGTTTGATTGTTTACGTGAGGCAGTGTGTGGTCAAAGAGAGGGCTGCGTTAATGGCGTGAAGGTGCTGTGTTATTGCATGAAGAATGATGGGTAGCATTGAAGGCTTATGCGTTTGTGGACAAGGGGCTAATGACGTGTTGGTGGGCTACGACGTGTGGAGCAGGCTGAGTGTTGGCTGCACGAGAGAGAGGAACGTGCAAGGCGTGATTAGGGTTCTCGGGTGTGGGAGGCTTACGACCTGTGTACGTGAGTATAGGGTTTTATTAGTTTTAGGGTTTCGGCTGGTTGAAGGGCTAGGGCTTGTGAATAAGAGAGGTCATCTAGGGTTCATTGCTATGGTGATTGACGTGAGTGGGTCCTCTCTTCCCTTTGGCCGTGAGGGGCTCTTCTTGTTTGTTGTAAGTGCGTTGGCTGTGAGTGGTTGCTATGAGTGTATTGGTGCTAAGGAGAATGGCTGGTTGCTGTGTGAAGTGGAGGGGCGTAGGGCTGTGTTGATCAATTGAGGGGCTACGTGCGTGAGGGAGATGCGTGCAGCGTGAGTGAGTGTAAAGGCAAGGGCTGGTCGGTGATGGGCTCTTATGCGTGCAGGTCAGTGTAAAGGCAAGAGCTGGTCGGTGATGGGGAGTAGGTCTGCGTGAAGGCTGTTGAAGTAGTTAGGGTGAGAGGCGAGATCAGGGCTTATGGATTTCAGGTGAATAGTTTAAGGTTTCTGGTTTTTGGCTTTAGGAGGGGTGCCGAGAGGTTGATGATGAAGATAAGGGAGGAGAGTTGCAGTGCCGTTTAGGGTTATGGCAATGGGCTTTATTTTTTGTTGTTCTTTTTTGTGCCGTCTGGTCTCCTAGGGTTTTCTTCTTTTGTTATATTTTGTGTCACTGCCGTGAAGAGGGAGAGGGCTGTTAGGGTTTCATCATTTTGTGAGCCCGTGAATCGTCTGTGGGAGAGGCAAGAGAGAGAGGGGGACAAAATATTTTAATTTAGGAAGTCAACTAATTTAAATTGGTGTATATCTTATTGAATTAGGAAGTCAAATATTTGATTGGTTTTAATTGGTTAGGATTGATTTTAATTAGGCAAATCTTATTTTTAGTTTTAGTATATAATATATTTGATTTATTTATATTAGGCATGATTTTATTTTATGTTTTATTTAATTGGTAAATGATTTAAATATTTTATTTAATATTTAATATTTATTTATTTAATTTGGGATGTGTTTTATGGGCTTTGGGGGGCCAAATGGGCTGGGGGTGTGAGGCTAGCAGCAAAACCAGAATTACCGGCTCCGTTCGAACGCCTCCACGCACGCGGCACGAACGTCCGCAATCTGCACGAGGTTCGAACGGAGGAACGAACGCAGCACCAATGAAGACAGTGAACTTGTGGAATGAACTTGATGACATACTTTTCCGAATTTCCCCTTCCGACCTCCGTTTCCCGCAATATCCTTAGCTAAAAAGGTAGTGCCTCCAATTGAGACTCATCATCGGGTTTCACATGCGAAAATGCAATGCCTACAGTCGCCCCCCTTTGATGGGACTTGTGCAGTGTGTGACTTTGAACAATCCTATCAAAGTTATGCAATGCATTTTTACTTACCTGGCTCGGCTGCCGCCTCGAGTTGAGTTGATACTGCAGCGGACTCGATCCTGGGACGCGTCCCAATAATTGCAACTTACAACGGGGGCACCTCGACCCACACCGCCGCTGACTATAGGGACCTCGCCCTTGAATTGATGATGTAGTGGGCACCTCGACCCTGGGCACCTCGACCCGGAACTACAACTGAAAACGGGGGCACCTCGACCCTGGGCACCTCGACCCAACACCGCTGACTATAGGGACCTCGCCCTCAAACTGATGATGTAGTTGGGCACCTCGACCCTGGGCACCTCGACCCGGAACTACAACTGACAACGGGGGCACCTCGAACCTGGGCACCTTGACCCAACACCGCTGACTATAGGGACCTCGCCCTCGAACTGATGATGTAGTTGGGCACCTCGACCCTGGGCATCTCGACCCGGAACTACAACTGACAACGGGGGCACCTCGACCCTGGGCACCTCGACCCAACACCGCTGACTATAGAGACCTCGCCCTCGAAATGATGATGTGATGTGGAGCCTCGCTCCTCAGCCGATATGGGCCTCGCCCCCGAGCTGATATAATGTGACATGGAGCCTCGCTCCTCAGATGATACGGGCCTCGCCCCCAAGCTGACATGATGTGATGTGGAGCCTCGCTCCTCAGCCGATATGGGCCTCGCCCCCGAGCTGATATAATGTGACATGGAGCCTTGCTCCTCAGCTGATACGGGCCTCGCCCCCAAGCTGACATGATGTGATGTGGAGCCTCGCTCCTCAGCCGATATGGGCCTCGCCCCCGAGCTGATATAATGTGACATGGAGCCTTGCTCCTCAGCTGATACGGGCCTCGCCCCCAAGCTGACATGATGTGATGTGGAGCCTCGCTCCTCAGCCGATATGGGCCTTGCTCTCTTCCTTCTTCATCACCTGTTTACACAAAACAGCACAAACACAAAAAGATGCAATATAGGTTACGTGTATGCATGTATGCATGAGTTTTCTCATTCCGTTGGGTTAGGTCTTCCATTGGCGACCAAGTCTTCTTAAGCAAAGTACAGCTTCAGCCTGTCGACATTGATTGGTTCTGTGAACTCATTTCCCTCGAGATCTGACAACTTCACTGCTCCATTTCCCATGACTTTCTGAACGATGTAGGGTCC
Source organism: Zanthoxylum bungeanum (assembly GCA_019454045.1). Taxonomy (NCBI): domain Eukaryota; kingdom Viridiplantae; phylum Streptophyta; class Magnoliopsida; order Sapindales; family Rutaceae; genus Zanthoxylum; species Zanthoxylum bungeanum. Next base: position 661,523 of record SKCR01032772.1, on the reverse strand, counting down.
TTCCCAGTTGGCCTGAATTTCCCTCTCGGATCTGTCGTCGACGGCCTCGACTGCTTAAGTACTAAATTACCCTTTCTGATCTTGGTGGGGCGTACTTTCTTGTTGAATGCCCGGCTAGTCTCTTCTGATACAACTGCATGATACAAAGACTTCGTTCTCTTCTCATCCAACAGTGCTAACTGATCAAATCTCTGTGCGGCCCATTCATGTTCCGGTAACTCTGCCTCTGCTAATACCCTCATAGACTGTATTTCCACTTCTATTGGCAATACTGCTTCCATTCCGTAGACCAAAGAGTAAGGTGTGGCCCCTGTTGCTGTTCTTACTGATGTTCTGTACCCCCACAAAGCATAGGGTAATTTCTCGGCCCAATCTCTGCAATTCTCTGTCATCTTAGCTAAAATTGTCTTTATAGTTTTGTTGGCTGCCTCAACTGCCCCATTTGCCTGCGGCCTGTACGGTGATGACTTGTGGTGGCCTATCCCATACCTCTGTAACATTGCTTTCGTCTCCCCTTGAAACTGGACCCCGTTGTCTGTCACTACATGATGCGGCATACCATACCGACAAACGAGGTTCCGAGCTATGAACCTTGCCATCTGTTTCGCTGTAACATTACGGAATGATTCGGCTTCCACCCACTTTGAGAAGTAATCAACTGCCACCACTATGAAGCGATGCCCATTTGATGCATTTGGTCGAATTTCCCCAATCATATCAATTCCCCATGCCGAGAAAGGCCACGGCTCTGATAACCCGTGTAATTCTGTGTGCGGTAAGTGGTTCAAATTACCATGTGCTTGACAGTCATGACAGTGCTTTACCATCTTCGCGCAGTCTGTTTCCATGGTTGACCAATAAAAACCTTGTCTCACTATCTTGCGGGACAGATTCAACCCGTTCATGTGCGGACCGCATACCCCGGCGTGTACCTCTTCCATTACATGTTGAGCTTCTTCCCTTTTTAAACACTTCAACTGAATACCGTTTGCCTGCCTCTTGTACAGTTCCCCTCTCAAAGTCACATACTGGGACGCTAACTTCTGAATGGCTATTCTGTCTTTTCTGCCCGCCTCTTCCGGGAATTCACCATGTTCCAGATACCTCTGAATGTCATAATACCAAGGTTTACCGTCGTCAACCTCAACTTCCAGAATTCTTTCTATCTCATAGGCAGGTTTACTTGCTGTTGTCAGTACCAACGGTCTCATCACTCAACTACTTCTCTGGATTTTCCCAAGTCGCTGCTAGTGTAGCCAATGCGTATGCCATCTGATTCTCTTCTCTCGGTAGGTGCTGAAACTTACACTCGGGGATAACCCGTACCAATTCTCTGAGGTGAAGAAGGTAAGGCTTCAACCGTTCTTCCTTCAATTCCCATTCTCCTCGCATCTGCTGGACTACCAACATAGAATCTCCGTAGATTTCCACACTCCCGGCCTTCAAGGCTATCAATGCTGTCAAACCAAAAGCACATGCTTCATACTCGGCCATGTTGTTAGTCACTCTGAATGTCAACCTCTTGGCCAAAGGCAGAGTCTCTCCCTCAGGGGTCACTATCACGATCCCGATTCCGGCTCCCTTGTAATTCACTGCTCCGTCGAAGTACATCTTCCATCTCTGAACTGTTATTGCTTGGATCTCTTCATCTGGAAACTCAAACTTATACTGATCCCCCTCAACAGGTTGCAATGCCAGAAACTCCGCTACTGCTCGTTCCTTGATCACTTTGGAGGTGAGATACTCAATGTCAAACTCTGTCAACAATACCAACCATCGGCCCAACTTTCCCACTAGTGAAGGCACTGAATGAATATATTTCAGAGGATTCTCCTTTGCCACCACCTGAATCTTGTAGGACTGGAAATAATGCCGCAACTTTCTGGAAGCCCATACCACTGCAAGACATATCTTCTCAACTTCCTGATACCGAGCCTCATACGGAAGCAACTTCTTACTCAGATAATACACTGCATGTTCTACCCCTGTCTCATCTGCCTGTACCATCATACCCCCCAATGCTTCTGATTCTATAGCCAAATACAATATCAAAGGTCTGCCCGGTCTCGGAGGTTTTAATACAGGTGGCTTTACCAAGTACTCTCTGATTCTGTCGAAGGCGGTCTGACACTGTTCATTCCATCTCACTGGCTGATCTTTTCTCAACAGTTTGAAGATAGGCTCACATACCGATGTCAGCTTGGCAATAAACCGACTGATGTACTGAATCTTCCCCAAGAATGCTCTGACTTCCTTTTCTGTCTTCGGTGCAGGCATTTCTGTGATTGCCTTGATCTTTTCGGAGTCTACCTCTATTCCGCCCATTCCCACTGTATGACCAAGCAATTTCCCTGATGTCACCCCAAACACACATTTCTTGGGGTTAAGCCGCAGGTTATATCTGTCAACTCTCTGAAGGAACCTTTCCAATGCCTCAATATGCCCAACCTTTGTCTCTGATTTCACCATCATGTCATCCACATACACCTCAATCTCTTTGTGCATCAAGTCATGGAAAAGTGTAGTGGCCATCCGTTGATAAGTGGCTCCTGCATTCTTAAGCCCAAATGGCATTACCTTGTAACAATAAGTACCCCACTCAGTAACAAATGCAGTCTTGTGTTTATCTTCCTCAGCCATGAGAACTTGATTGTAACCTGAAAACCCATCTGCAAATGAATACATAGCGGATAAAGCCGCGCTATCAACCAGAACATCTATATGCGGCAAAGGGAAATCATCTTTCGGACAAGCTTTATTGAGATCTCTGTAATCTACACACATTCTGACCTTCCCATCTTTCTTCGGCACCGATACTATGTTAGCCAACCATTCAAGATACTTTACCACTTCCAAGAACCCCACATCTATCTGTTTCTGAACTTCCTCTCTGACTTTCTCAGCCCATTCTGGTCTCATCCGTCTGAGTTTCTGTTTCACTGGCCTCATATTCGGATAAGTTGGTATTGTGTGCTGGGCAATGTTTCTGTCTACCCCAGGCATGTCCTCATAGGACCAAGCGAATACTTTGGCATATCTGACCAACACTTCTTCTAGTTTCTCCCTCTCTTCGGAGGTTACTTCACTTGCAATCAAAATTTCTTTGGGGTTCTCAAGTGTGCCCAAGTTAAATGCAATAGTTTTGGCTGAACTGATGTCAAATATGCTTGATTCATGCAGAGTGAATGGAAATGACTCAGGCAAGTAAGCAAAAGAAATGTCTTTATTATTGGATAATGCGGAAGTACATTCAAATAAGTCAGGAAGGTAAATGTCTTCATCATCTATAGACACTTCTTCCTTTGCAATCAGGTCTTCCTCAGGCTTCTCATCTCCTTCCAGAGTCAGGCTCTCTAACTTCATCAGCTCTTCTCCCAAATATCTGCTTCCACAGCTTTCCCAGTCAGTGGCTTCTCACCCAACAAATCCTGGAAGATCTCAAATCCAGGTAACAACAATCCCATTAACCTCCACAGGTTCAGGCTCTCCTTGATACCCTGAAGCTTTCACAAAGCACTCCATCAGCCTCAGGCCCTTTTTCTTGACCTTTGGCTTTTCTTCGTCAGATTTGTACCCCAAACCCTTCCGAGTAGTCTGTCCTCTGAAATTCGGCAATTTTGAACCTTTTCCCGGCTCAAACTTCATCTTCTCCATAATCCTAGCCACCCTAGGATCCACCCATTCCTCGAAAGTAGCTGACACCTGAAACCTCGTGAAAGGTTGTATCTCCAAGGCAGCCACAGCATTATCTAACTCAGCCCGGATGGTAACAACTTCTCCCTCATACGGGAATTTGATCATCTGATGCAAAGTGGAAGGCACGCCCCCAAGTTTGTGAAACTAAGGCCTTCCCAACAATAAGGCAAAAGTGGCTGGGATGTCCAGCACTGTGAACTCAACCTCATCTTCAATTGGTCCTACCTTGACCATAGCCATAAAGGTACCCTCAACTCCCCGCTTACTGTCATCGTAAGCTTTAATAGTCATGCTGGAGGGGTCCAAGTCTGTTGCTTTCATACCCAATCTTGCCAGAATTTTCAACGGGCACACATTGATGGACGAACCGTCATCCACCATCACACATGAAGTTTTCTTGCCTCTCACCTCGGCCCTGATAAATAAAGGCCTGTTATGATTTCTTCCCTCCACCGGGAGTTTATCCTCAGAAAAGGATATCTGCAAAGCTTCTTTCTGAACCGACCCAACAAACATTGCGGGGTTGGCATCCTCCGGTACCACGATCTTGCTCAAGGCCTCAACCATAGCCTGCCTATGCTCCCGAGATGCACACAATAGTTCCCAGATACTCACTTGTGCTCTAGTCTTCCTCAATTGCCTCAGCACTACATCACCTTCAGTATTTTCTGCAGTCTCAACCACTTCTCTACCATCTGTTAAAGCTTCCTTACCCTTTTCCGCCATATCATTGTAAAAACGACCGCTACGTGTCATTCCCCTTACTTCTTCCTCATCACTGCTAGAGAAATCAAGCCAAAAGTTTCTTTTCTGCTCAAACTCATCTTCACTAGTACTGTCCCAGATTCCAAGGCAAAAGGCTTGAGGGTGAAAGGATTTCAGGACAAGGTCTTCTGGGAGGCCAGAATTGATCATATAGGCTGGTGGTGGTACGGCACGGTAATTGGGTAAGGGTTTCTGTGTGTGTCAGGCTGTTCTGTTTCTGGGTTGGGTATTTTCTTGGAGTCAATTAGGTCTTGGATTTCATGGCGGAGTCGGGCGCAGTTGTCGGTGTCATGGCCTTTTTGTTGGTGGAAGTGGCAGTAAAGGCTTAGGTTATAATGTGATGGTAGGGGATTGGGTAATGGTTTGGTATCCATGGGTTTTAAGAGTCCTTGCCTCTTCAATTTCTCTAGCACCTTAGACAGGGGCCTTCCCAAGTTGGAAAACTGCCTGTTCCGGATAGCAGCAATTTCAGCAGAAACGGGCTTTGTTCCCGATGTTCCCCCAATGGGCCTCCTGTTCAGACCATAGAATTTTCTATTCTCGGCCTCTTCTTCCTCAATATCCATGACAGTTTCCCTCAATTGCCAAAAGTCTGCAATCATGGAGGTCATCCTCCTCAACTTGCCATAAATGGAGGGCTTGGTGCCCTTGATAATCATCTTGATTTGATCCTTCTCCGAAGGCCTAGTCTGCATTTTCAATAACTAACCCCTCCACTGGTCCACATACTCCTTAAAACTCTCCTCCGCTTTCTGCTTAACATTCTCCAGATCACGGAGTGACAGATCGATCTCCAAGTCGGTGACATATTGCTTCAGGAAAGCATCAGCTAACTCCCTCCAATCTTCCTTCACTTTCTTATCCAAACTGTGGTACCACACCACGGGAGCTCCTTCCAGCGACATTCCAAACATTTTCTGTACCTGGCGTTGAGATAAGCCAACTGAACTCATGACTGATACAAACTGTCAGAGATGCACCCTCGGATCCCCATTCCCGTTGAACTTAGCCATATCCGGCATCTTGAACTGTACCGGCAACTGTTCCTCAAAAGTCAATGTGTCATAATCCAGCAAGTCCTCATTCTTACCCCTCATCTTGCGGGTAACTGACTCAAACTGATCCCGAAGTTTCTGTAACTCTGCCTGAGACCCAGATACTCTGCCCGCTGCATACTCTGCCATATCATCAAAAGTGGGGGTATCATCCCCCAATCTGTTCGGAGGTTCCTCTGGTCTTGCATCCCCAGAACTACCCCCAACACGAGACCCGGCTATACCAGCCACAGCAGTAGTCAAAGCCTGCAACTGTTCAGTGACTTTGGCGAGACTGTTCTCTAACTGATCCATACGGGACACCTCATTATCAGATTCACTCATACTTGTTCTTTTAGTGAGCCTTGTCCCTTCTCTAACCCAAACGGTATCTATGTTGTCTTTTGGAGACATAGATGGTGTTAACATGATATATGGATGCATGAGGTGCATGAGATGCATGTAACATACAACATACTAAATAAAATAAAATTCTCAAACAAATCGGCCTATTATCATTTTAGAAGCTTTTGGGACAACTGTCATAAGAGTGAACCCGTCCCAGTTTAAATGTCCCAACGAGTTCATGTCTTATGGCAAAGAGCCCAACTAAATCCAAATGATAATACTCCAAACACAAGCACAAGGTGGCCCACCAACACTTAGACGCCTTTGGCCCAATAGTCATGGAATACATCCTTGTCCCAGTTTAAATGGCCCAACAAGCCCATATCCCATGACAAATGGTCCAAATGGATCCAAACGATGATGTTCCCAAACACAATCATACACGACATAATAATTTTTACATAATGGCCCATCCACATTTCAGAAGCCTTGGGCCTAATAGTCATACAGTACGAACTTGCCCCAGTTTAAATGGCCCAGCAAGCCCGCATTTCTGACAATAGTCCAACTGCATCCAAATGAGGATGGTCCATAAGCACATTCTCAAGGAAATAATTGTTACTTTAACCATATAAACCGGTCTAGGGGTGGATTTGCAAGAGTATGGACAAAGGCTCTCACCGGCGAAGGATAGCCCACAACTAGGTCTCCCCACTCAAGGGTTCAAGCGACCAAGTGAGCGTATCCCTTTTTTATACACTAAGGTACGTTCCAATGAGCTATGGTGTGTGACAGACTGTCAAATGGATTTCCCGTTGTAGATTCCCCAAAGGGAAGGTGGAGCGAGGCTCACTTAAATACCCAAGCCTCTTAGGCTCTTATCGCTTGGTGTCAGGAATAAACAACGAGTCCTCCAAATTAGTCCATCACAAAGGCTACGAGTAGATGGCCATGTAGGTGTCCTCACAGCTTTTCCTTCTAGAAAGGTAGTGAGTGAAGGAAGACACCAAACCATTACCTAGCCTTAAAGTGTCCTTGATTAAACCCTCACTTATCCACTATAGACATGGCCAATTAAAACATAAATCCACTCATTACAAGACAATTTTTCGGGGCCAATTCTCATATCCCCAGTGGAGTCGCCAGACTGTAGACAACAGGACCTGGGCGACGCTGTTCTAGGCTCGCGGCCTAGTTGGGAGTACGAAATAACATGGAGTCGCCACCCGGTGTGAACCGGGACAAAGATTTAAGGCCGCACTCACCCCTCGCAAGGGAAGACCTCAAACCGTTGGGTTCGGAATGGTCCCTTACTTATGTCACTTGTGATGATATGATTTGTGCAATAAACTAACCGAATCTATTCAACATTCATGCTCAAGGGTACTTAGATCTAACATACTTTCATCCAAATAACTCCACGCAATGTAACACAACGAGCATATCAAACCATTCAATTGAAATAAACAAATAACTATTTGAATATAAACGTAAACTAAGCAACCTATAATGCATAAAACTAACACTATCATGCTTTGACAATAAATAATAAACTAGGACAAATCATGCTTTAAACAATAGATAAATAACCTACAAACTATAACATGCTCAAATACAAATTTGGATGAGACGAGATATGTATATCTTAAGTGGTACGTGGCGTTGTATCCCGAGTGCAGACCGCACTACCGTCCATTCGGAATCGGCTACGGAATTTACGTCCGGGTTTCCATCCTATATACCACAAAAGGGAACACACGTTCCGCTCATCCAACATTCACATCATGCCTCAACAAACGACTCTCATGCGATAATATATTAAAATAAACAAAAATAAACGAAAAGTAATAAATAAAAAAGGTGCCATCAGGTCTAACCTCTTTTGTCGTCTCTCGAAAGCGCGTTACACGGCCGTCGGAAGGGTTGATGTTCCGTAACTTTTCTGGTTCACTAATCCAACGTTTTTCCTTACTGTTTCGCTGTTCGGGTCACTGTTTTCACTCAGTTTCACTGCTGTTTCTGGTCACGAATTAGGCTTGCTGTTTTGCGGCTTTTAGGGTTAAAATGTGGGCTGTTTCGGTAATAAAAATTGGGCAGTTTCGGAGGTCGAACAGTGCAGTTTTCTGGACAGTTTGCGGCAGTTTTCAGGGTGCAGTTCGGGTTAATTCGAGGACAGTTTTGCGGGACAGTTTTGTGGGTTTTACTGGGCAGTTTTTTGTTACTGTTTTGGGCAGTTTTGGACAGTTTTCTGGGCAGTTTTTGGGCTTACTTTCACGGCTGTTTTGGCTCGGTTTCAGGGTTATTTATTCTCGGTTTTTTTGGTGAATTTGGGGGCAGAGAGTGGCGAGGTTAGGGACGTTGTGGCTGGCAGAAGCGTGAAGGCAGGTGTAGTGTGTTTACGTGAATGCCAGGTGTGCTGTGGCGTTGTGGGATGTGCAGGGTGAGTGGTTTAAGAGAGAGGAAAGGGTAGTTGGTGGCGAGAGAGTGAAGGTTATTTTTTTTATTGTGAGTGGGTGGTGATTTTCAACGTGTGGATTGAGTGAAGTGGATTGTGGCGTGCAGCTGATTTGTTGAAGGGTAGTGGGCAGGGGCTAGGTGCGCTGATGATGGGCTTCACGTGAGGCTTGGTTAACGTGGATTTGTTTGATTGTTTACGTGAGGCAGGTGTGTGGTCAAAGAGAGGGCTGCGTTTAATGGCGTGAAGGTGCTGTGTTATTGCATGAAGAATGATGGGTAGCATTGAAGGCTTATGCGTTCGTGGACAAGGGGCTAATGACGTGTTGGTGGGCTACGACGTGTGGAGCAGGCTGAGTGTTGGCTGCACGAGAGAGAGGAACGTGCAAGGCGTGATTAGGGTTCTCGGGTGTGGGAGGCTTACGACCTGTGTACGTGAGTATAGGGTTTTATTAGTTTTAGGGTTTCGGCTGGTTGAAGGGCTAGGGCTTGTGAATAAGAGAGGTCATCTAGGGTTCATTGCTATGGTGATTGACGTGAGTGGGTCCTCTCTTCCCTTTGGCCGTGAGGGGCTCTTCTTGTTTGTTGTAAGTGCGTTGGCTGTGAGTGGTTGCTATGAGTGTATTGGTGCTAAGGAGAATGGCTGGTTGCTGTGTGAAGTGGAGGGGCGTAGGGCTGTGTTGATCAATTGAGGGGCTACGTGCGTGAGGGAGATGCGTGCAGCGTGAGTGAGTGTAAAGGCAAGGGCTGGTCGGTGATGGGCTCTTATGCGTGCAGGTCAGTGTAAAGGCAAGGGCTGGTCGGTGATGGGGAGTAGGTCTGCGTGAAGGCTGTTGAAGTAGTTAGGGTGAGAGGCGAGATCAGGGCTTATGGATTTCAGGTGAATAGTTTAAGGTTTCTGGTTTTTGGCTTTAGGAGGGGTGCCGAGAGGTTGATGATGAAGATAAGGGAGGAGAGTTGCAGTGCCGTTTAGGGTTATGACAATGGGCTTTATTTTTTGTTGTTCTTTTTTGTGCCGTCTGGTCTCCTAGGGTTTTCTTCTTTTGTTATATTTTGTGTCACTGCCGTGAAGAGGGAGAGGGCTGTTAGGGTTTCATCATTTTGTGAGCCCGTGAATCGTCTGTGGGAGAGGCAAGAGAGAGATGGGGACAAAATATTTTAATTTAGGAAGTCAACTAATTTAAATTGGTGTATATCTTATTGAATTAGGAAGTCAAATATTTGATTGGTTTTAATTGGTTATGATTGATTTTAATTAGGCAAATCTTATTTTTAGTTTTACTATATAATATATTTGATTTATTTATATTAGGCATGATTTTATTTTATGTTTTATTTAATTGGTAAATGATTTAAATATTTTATTTAATGTTTAATATTTATTTATTTAATTTGGGATGTGTTTTATGGGCTTTAGGGGGCCAAATGGCTGGGGGGTGTGAGGCTAGCAGCAAAACCAGAATTACCGGCTCCGTTCGAACGCCTCCTCGCACGCGGCACGAACGTCCGCAATCTGCACGAGGTTCGAACGGAGGAACGAACGCAGCACCAACGAAGACAGTGAACTTGTGGAATGAACTTGATGACATACTTTTCCGAATTTCCCCTTCCGACCTCCGTTTCCCGCAATATCCTTAGCTAAAAAGGTAGTGCCTCCAATTGAGACTCATCATCGGGTTTCACATGCGAAAATGCAATGCCTACAGTGACGACAAAGAATGAACGGTGATAAGTTGCGACGAACGCACTAAATTTGAAAGACGGAAACAGGACGAAACAGACGATGAAGAGCCGCCTATCGTCATTCAGTTCGGTAGTATGCCGCCAGTGGTGGCTAATCATTACCTATTGCCTGGGAAATTCAGGAGAGATAACAATTGGGAAGCTGGAACAATCGAGGACGTTTATGAGGGTGACAAAACTGAATTTGCAGCGCTCTCAATCACAGACATGGAAGCTGAAGATGAGGAGATGACCGATGTAGAAGAAGAAATAAACATCAAGACCGAATCAATCAGAAAAGGAATTTCACAGAATCGGCTTCTCAGAGAATTATATGAAGCCAGTAATCCTGCAGTCGGGACATTGGGAGAAGATTTGGGACGATATCCGTTCCTTGTTTTGTATGGGACGCCTCAGGTAAAACGGACCCTCACCAGAGCCGAAAACGGAGATTGACTGTCAATCATGTCTCTCAAGATTCACCAGCCACGTTGCCACTTTCCAGATGGGACATGGAAGAGGAATCGCCGCAAGTTGAGGGCTATCAAGCAATGGAAATAGGTCTATCAAGGAGAGTGTTTTTCCCGAAGCCACCAACACAAATGATGAAGCACCTATGACCGTTGTATGTAAAGGCAAAGGCTAACGGATACCTGTCACCAAAGTGCTAATTGATAACAGGGCGGCCATTAATGCAATACCAGTTAGGATGCTAGGACGTTTGGCAAAGTCCGAATAAGACCTTCTCCCTACGGAAGTGGTGCTTACAAGCTTTAATGGAGGGGCGATGACAGCAAAATGAGTTATTCTATTGGACCTGCAAGTGGGAAGTACTAAGAAGACAATAGTATTTTTCGTCATAGATGGACCAACTACATACAATATGCTCCTGGGACGAGACTGGATTCACGGCACCCGATGCATCCCTTCATCAATGCCTAGTTTTCTGGAACCAAATGGATGAAGTAGAAATAATGCATGCCGATAATAGGCCTTTCGCTGCGGAGACAAACTCGGCCGAGTACTTCATGTACGAAGGGAACTATGGGCCGACCAGAGTTTTGAATAAAGGGGAAAGCCCAACCATTATGGCTCAGAATGATGAGCTTTACCCAGCTGGGTTGCTGGATGACTTGTTCGCACAGACGAGACCAACCACAGTGGTCTTTGGAGAACCAACACACAACGGTTCGAATGAAGTACGACCAGAATAAGGAGCAAGCCGCTCTTGCGGCCTCCAAGGATAATTTATTTGCCTATGTGATGGAGCGAAGAAATGAGGACGAAGCGCAGGCCGCCATTTCGGCCTTAAGAGGCAAATTGCTGGCACACCAGACTGAGGACAAAATAAAAGAACTATGTGGAGTGGACTACTTGATGGAAGGAGGAGAATCAAAGGAAGAAGAATTCACCCTGAATGAACGACGCAAGACAAACATCTCAAGAGGACAAGATGTTTTGGACGAGGTAAATCTGGGGAATGAGCACGATAGGTGCATAACTTACGTCAACAAGGAATTGAAGCCCCAGGTACGTGAAAAGTTAATTTGTTTGTTGCAAGAATACAAAGATTGTTTTGCATGGGACTACAATGAGATGTCTGGCTTAGATAGGACGTTGGTGGAGCATAGACTGCCAATCACGCCAAGCCATGGGCCTCATAGGCAACCTCCCCGGAGGTTTGCGCCTAATGTCATGCCTGATATTAAGAAAGAAATTGAACGACTATTAGAGGCAAAATTCATTAGAACGACCAGATATGTGGAATGGTTGTCAAATATTGTCCCAGTTAGAAAAAAGAATGGAAAAATAAGGATCTGTATAGACTTCAAAAATTTAAACCTAGCAACACCAAAGGATCAATACCCAATGCCGACGGTAGATTCCCTAGTGGATTCCACGGCATGGTATCAAGTGTACTCGTTTATGGATGGGTATGCGGGCTATAATCAGATCTACATCGCCGAAGATGATGTACACAAAATGGCCTTTAGATGCCCAGGCTCTTTAGGGTGTTATGAGTGGGTGGTCATGCCATTCGGCCTAAAAAATGCTGGTGCCACTTATCAGCGGGCTATGAACTTGATCTTCCATGACATGATCGGCAGATTCGTAGAAGTCTATGTGGATGATATAGTGGCTAAATCTGTAACTACGGACAAACATTTTGGCCATTTAGCAACGGCCTTCGAACGAATGAGAAAGTTCAAACTAAAACTGAACCCTGCCAAGTGTGCCTTTGGGGTATGCGCAGGAAATTTCCTAGGGTTTCTAGTGAACCAATGGGGAATCGAGATCGACACCAATAAGTCTCGAGAGATCACCGAAGCTATGCCACCTCGAAATAAAAAAGAGTTGCAGAGGTTTTTAGGGCAAATTAACTTCTTAAGGCGATTTATCTCCAACTGTGCAGGAAAAACAAAAGTATTCTCTTCCTTGTTGAAGCTAAAAGGCGAGGATAAATTCGTCTTGACCGAGGAACATCAACAAGCATTTGACAGCCTGAAGAAGTACTTGTCACAGCCGCCGGTGATGGTACCTCCAGTGCTAGGAAAGCCAATAAAGTTATACATAGCGGCTGTAGAGCAGTCTATAGCTGGGATGATCGCGCAAGATGACGACATGAACATTGAGAGAGCCATTTACTATATTAGCAGACAATTGCTGAATTATGAATGTAACTATTCTCCCATGGAGAAATTATGTTTGGCTTTATACTTCACATGTACTAAATTACGAGCCTACCTTAGGCTGAATATAGTGTACTTGATTACAAGAATTAATATAATAAAATACATGTTTTCTCGTCCCATCTTGCATCAAAGAGTCGGTTTTTGGTCACTATCACTTTCAGAATTTGATATACGGCATGAACCCCAAAAGGCCGTTAAAAATCAAGCCTTGGCCGATTTTTTGGCCGACCATCCATGTCTGAGCACGATAAAGGAAATAGAAATGGATATGGACGAATGCAGTCTGAAACCATGGACGATGTATTTCGACGGATCCATCACAATGAAGGGAGCTGGAATATGATTAGTCCTGCTTAGCCCGTTGGGAGAATCTTTCCGATTCTTAGTCAAGTTGACCAAATACTGCACTAATAACCAGGCCGAATACAAAGCCTTGATACTTGGGCTAGAGATGCTCCTCAATATGGGAGTAACCCATGCGTCCATCAAAAGAGATCCGCAGCTGGTAATTCAACAAGTGATAGGAGCTTTCAAATGTCAAAGCCCATCAGTAATGGCATTATTAGACGTGGCCAAAGAATTAGTAGAACGATTTGATCACGCTGAATTGGAGTACATTCCGAGGGCGAAGAACGAATTGGCCAATAGCTTAGCCCAAGCAGCCTCCGGATATAAACAGACAAACATAGGTAGGGTATACAAGAGCGAAGAGGTTGAGCCAGTCCTCATGAGGCGAGCTAAAGATACGGACGCCATGGTTATCGAAGCCGAAAAAAGGGACGATTGGAGAAACGAAATCAAGACATTCCTAAAGCAGCCCGAAGCAGGGAATGATCAAAAGCTAAAACTTAAAGCTTTGAACTATATAGTATCAGGAGATGTGCTATATAAGAAACGACAAGATGGGTTGTTGTTGAAATGTGTAGGGCCATCCGAATCCAAAACTATCATGGCCGAGTGCATGAAGGCATTTGTGGGGCTTACCAAGCCGGGGTAAAGATGAGATGGTTGATTGTACGAAGCGGCTATTATTGGCCAAAGATGGGAGAATCGTGCACCTCATATGCAAAAAGATGCATTGCTTGTCAGAAGCACGGACCTATTCAGAGGGCTTCAGCAACTGAGATGGTCCCAGTCATTAAACCGTGGCCGTTTATGGGATGGGCGATAGACTTGATAGGGAAGATTTATCCTACATCGAGTAAGAGGCATACTTTCATCGTCGTTACCACCGACTTCTTCACTAAATGGGTGGAAGCCATCCCAGTTGTAGAAATCTTCCAAGAGCAGATCATCAAGTTCATAAAGGAACATATAATTCACCGATTTGGTATACCACAGACAATAATGGTAGATCATGGTTCTTCATTAAACGGTAAAAAGGTAAAAGACTTCCTGGGCGAATACGAAGTCCGATTAGTGAATACTACCCCCTACTACCCTCAGTCAAATGGTCAAGCAGAATAGATCAACAAGACCCTTAAAGGATTGATTCGGAAAATGGTGACAGACAATGCCAGACGGTGGGATGAATATTTGAGTCAAGCTTTATGGGCCTATAGAACGTCACCGCGAACAAGTACTTCGGTGACGCCGTTCCAATTAGTGTACGGTCAAGAGGCTGTGCTCCCAGTAGAAATGAATATTGAGTCTACCAGGATGATGTTGCAAGACAAATGACACGGGAAGACTACGACGAGGCAATGATCCATAACTTGTTGGAATTGGACGACATCATATGTGATGCGCTAAATCGTCTAGAAGCACAAAAGAAAAGGATAGCCAAGGAATACAACCTCAGAGTAATGGCTAAATCGTTCAGGGAGGGCGAATTAGTATGAAAGACTGTGTTGCCACTTGGTTCTAAGGACCCAGCGTATGGCAAATGGTCGCCCAATTGGGAAGGCCCATTCATGGTAAAAAACGTGTTGCCAAATGGAGCCTGTCATCTACAAGACTTAAACGGAAGAGTTCATACAAGAGCAATAAACGGAAAATACTTAAAGAAATATGTGCCCTCATTATGGGAGCACAAAAACAAAATGCACTGAAACAATAATAAGTTCTCATTAAACATGGACGAAAACGTCCTAAGAATACAAGGATAGACGATATAACATCTTACAAAATATTACTTTTGGCCCGAAGATCGCCGAAAATCCCCAGGCAGCCCCTTAATGGCCGAAAGTGTCTCCCTCCTCAGGCAACATTCATCATGTATTCCCATACCCACTGCGTCTAATTCGGCCAGGCTTTTCTCAAAATTGATGCGGGCCAACCCCTCATATTCTGCCATAGACTTGTCCATCTCCTCTACCATCTCCTCTACTCGAGTAACGAGGGTCCTCCTCTTCGCCTCATTCCTCATGCGGCTTTCCTCAAGAAGACGTTGAATCTCTTTTAGTTGTCGCTCCAGGTCCAGGAAGACCGATTCTTTGGTCACCATTTCTTCTGTTGTCTCCCTCAGGGCCTGATGTCGTGCCTCAAGAGAACCACGAAGCGTTTCTTTCCTCATCACAGAAGAGCGAAGCCCGATCTTCTGGCTGTGCACATTGCGATACCGAGAGAGAAGGTTTGCTATGTCATTTTGCATCTCTTGGAGGAAAAGCCGATCATCAACAGATATTGGTAAGGTAGGGAGGGCCAATATCCGGGTCAACTCGGAGGAGCTTTTGTCCAATTGAAGGACGTTCTCCGGCCGCGCGGCTTGATTAATTTCTAGTGCAGCAAAGGAAACATATTGGCCAAGAACCTCATGAAGGACCTCCATGTCTGTGCTGGTGCCGACCAAAGGCGAATGAGGCCGAAAAGAAGCAGAAGACAGTCGTCTAAAGCGATCCAAAATGTCCTGGATTGTTTGCAGCAATGGGTCGGATACCTGTACACAAATAAGAAATTAGCAAGTATAAGCCAGGGTAAGGGCAGACTAGAGAAGAAGAAAAGACTTACCACCCCAGAACCAGAACCAGAGGGCTGACCCACCAGTGCCTCGAATGCTTCAGCCGCAGGCTGCGCTAGCTCTTGTTGAAATGAAGGCCTTGGGGATGATGGATGCTGGGGGACAAGAGTCGAATGTGGTGCGGCTTGAGGAGAAGACGGCCGAGCAAGAGAACTCGTTGGCAAAATGGGAGACTCAGCCTGAGGGGGCAACGGCTGCTCAGGAGCGGCCAATACTTGGACTGTCTGAGCAGGAGCTGCGAAAGAAATAACCATGAGAGCCGAAGATGACGGCCGCTCAGGCTCAAGAAACTCCACTTGAGGAGAAGAAGGCAGAGGAGCCGAAGACGACGGATGTGCTAAGACCGAAGCCTGATGCGCAGAAGTGTTGGAAGATACCGCTTCTGGCATCGAATTTTGTGGCGCAGTAGTCGGCCGAACATCTGTAAGAGAATCGGAGTCGGACAAATCAGAAATATAAATGATTTCATCTTCTTCGTAAATGCGACAAAGTACGTCGTCTTTATACATAGACCGAATCTCCTCTAATGACTCCAATCGGCAAACTATAGAGGTCGTCCACGTCCCTATAACTCCCTCTAAGTCCTGAGGCAGACATCCTGCATACTAAAGGGTAGAATTGCCTAAGGTAATGCCACAGATCCCCAGTCGGCCAGATAGGCTCTGGCGCTTCAGTCCGGATCCTACACGATTGGTACAGAACCGTCCGAAGAGAAGCGCTCAAATGGGGAATGATCACTAGGAATCTCCTCAACTCTTAGACGCAAACGGCCAGACTCAACAGATGGCTCCGTACCTTGGGGGTCGGCTCCAATTGCACCTCCCTCTCCTGGGAATTGCGCCATGACGGGACCTTCGGCAGCGTCATCCTCGTCAGAGGGAAATTGAACAACCGGTATCCCTGCAGGTCCCGCTCCCTCGCTTCCGCCCACAGGAGCTTCGGCCTGCGAAATTCGTGTTGTTTCAGGAACTGCTGAAGACGGATCAATCTTGAGAGCCTGCACCAAAAATGCACAGTCATGATATCAATATACCTCAAACCTGTATGAATGCAAAAGAAAGCAGGTCTCAAGCTCATACCTTAGAGCGACGGACGAGCGAAACGTCCGAATCAGAACTTCGGCTGGGAGAAGGTTGCTTCCTTTTAGCAAGCTTTACGCTATTGGGCTTAGACGCCTCAGCTGCCTTCTTCGACCCCGATGGCTCAGGAGATTTGGGGGACAAAGGAATAAAAGTAAACACCCTCGCGGGAGGTAAATAAAAATATCGCTCACGGGTCGATGGCCAGAAACGGTCAAAGCAAGGATGAACAGATGTACAAGGAGCAAAAGGAGCTATGACAAAAGAAGACAGCAAAGATCGAGTCTCCACCAAGGAGTCCTAAACTTCAGAAATAGAAAAGACTTTAAAACGGTCTGACGACGCAGAATACGAATGAAAGAAAGCAAGAGGCCACCCTTGGACGAGGCCAAATTGACGGGCGATGAAGTTGGGCAAATATGCCTCCACTCCAGCCTTGCCATTGGCCCCATTTAAGATGTCATGAACCGGGTCACGGCTGCATAAAAACTTGCGCCATATGCGAAGACATGATTCATCCTCTTCCGAAAGAGGAAGGTCATGGACGAAGGACGGACTGTTCGACACAGTAAAAGGAAAGAAAGAGGGAACCCGAGGAAGAGTATAAAAATAATCAAAGGTGGCACGAGGAAGAAAAGAAGACGGCCTAAGCTGAGCAAAGAGAAGGCCGGCACAAGAGTAAGGGTGAGTCGAATCAATTGTACCAAAAATAGGAAAGTAGGCTCTCAACCAAAGTTGGACGATCCATAAGGGACCAGAAGCAATGGGTGATGACCCCGACCGAAGTTGCTTTTGGAGGACGGCCAGCCCCCGATACATGGCGGCAAGAAGAAAAGAGGCCAAGTCTAAATGACGGCCATGAGCGAGATCAAAAGAAATGGGGAGGTAGCCCGCCACAGGTTTTTGGCTGGGTGTACAAATGATATATTTGCACAGCCAGTAATGAAGGAAGGCTGTACATTCTAGCATTGAAACCGTACCAGCCATTTTCGAATATGTGCGAAGAAGAGAAGGGTAGGACGAAAATGAGGAAGGACTCATTGAAGGAGGGGGAAAACGAAAGTTTGTGGATGCCGAAATGGTCGTTCCGAGAGGGGTCAGACCAGTAAGAGCACCAACATCACGAAGGGTGATAGTAAAGGGCCCGACCGGAAAAATGAATACATTGTACTCAGAAGACCAAAAGAGTAAGGAAATGGGAAACAAATTGCGATCAAAAGCTGGCAGAGACAAGGAAAGCTCAATGAGAGGAAGAAGATGGTGTTTGTCTAAAAAGGTACGGGTATCCGCATGTAACAGCATACATTGATACCGGGCTTCGAAAGCTGTATCAGGCTTGGGCCAGGTGCGAATTGGACTGGACTGAGCAATGACATAAATGTTGAGTGGTTCAGAAAACGGAGGGCTAGAAGAAGAGGGAAAATGTTGAGCCAACGGGGCCGTTGCGATAGCGTTATCGTCAATGAAGATGGGGCCAAGAGCGCATTGGCCGAAATCCTCATCGAGAGTGTAAAGGCCAAACACGCCCACAGAAGAATCTTCCAATGCCAACTTATAATCAGCGAAAATTGAGTCGTTAGTTTTGGGAAAAGAGGAAGAAGAAGCCATTGATGAAAAAGATCAAGAAAGCAGTACAAGCGAGTTTGCAGAAAAGTTAAGGGTATAGCGAGAGACAGAGGGGGATGAAGCCTTATGAACAGACGAAGGGTTTAACCTGGGACAGCTGTCGCAACATGAATCGTCGAGGAGTAAGAGCAGCGGGAAAATGGAAAATGTTAGAAAGTTGCCCTAGACATGTGTTCGAATGCAATTCGCTGCACAAGTGACGTGTGACAGAAGGAAACACGGAAGTGACATAAAAAACGGCTTTTAAATGGGCCTCATGATGAAGCGTATAGGAAAATGCCGCACATTTATTACAGATATGATGGGTTCGCGTAGAACTCTAAAGGACGGCCCGATAAACTACAGGGCGAAGAGCCTAACCCCTAATTTACTTCGCTCGACCTCGCTACTTCAGCCTCCAACAGATCGGCCGAACCTCAAAAAATTTACTTCGCTCGACCTCGCTACTTCGGCCTCCCGCAGATCGGCCGAGCCTCAAAAAATTTACTTCGCTCGACCTCGCTACTTCGGCCTCCAGCAGATCGGCCGAGCCTCAAAATCTTAGCATCGGTCTTCAGAATCGGCCAGGAACAGGTGTCAAAACTACACTTTCCAAAGACGTCGCCCAAGCTTTCTCCATTATTAACGCAAGTAGCAAAGGCTGATATGACAAAACCATCAGGCCACAGGTTTACTCTGGCAGAGGACCAGACTTTGGGCAGAGAGCCCCTCCAATCGATCAGACAGCACGTGAAAAAACCCTTCACGTGACAATAATACCGAGGTCTCATCACCACCTATTTAAAGGACAACCTTACTAACCAGACTCTCCATAGTCAAACAGAGTCCCGAAAATGAGAAGGAAAAGATCAGAAGAGGCAGAGCAGAGTTAGAAAAAGGAGAAGCTCTGCATGAAACATAGGCCACCAGAGGTGGAAGCTTCTCTTTGGAATGTAAGAAGACTCGCTAACGGCCATCCACACGACATAAGGTGTGAAATAAAATGTAAGGTTGTGGATGGGCTGCGTCCGTTAGCGAAAAATTGTCCGGGGTCCTCTGTGTGGAAGGTACTGCACCTCCCGAGTCGCGAATGGGTTAAGCTTGTTGACAACAGCTTGCCTGAGCTTCTCTACGCGGAGCATGCTGCTTACATGGGACCTCGGATACTATAGGCTGGGGATTGACCGAATGATGGGCCGGCCGAAGGCAGAAACGGGTGATCATACAAGTTTCCATCACTCCAATACATACGGTGTTTCGTCTTCTCCGACCGAAAATTCGCTCCTCAGATTCTCCAGACTGAGGGATTAGCCGAATGATGGGCCGGTCGATCAAAACGGTATAGTTAAGGGCGAAAGGGAACGTCCGTCAGAACAACCCTCGGTTGGCGTGGTGGTCTTCCTTGAAACGAGGAAAGAACGAACCGGGATGGAAGACTAAAAATTCACCTCGATCTTCACTTCCAGTGCAATCAAGGTAAATTTGGGGGACAATTGTTAACAGACGAAAATCTCCACCATAGGACGAAATCGCCCTGGGACTAAAGAAAGAGCGAAGGGAAGAAGGGCGATGGACCAAAGGGCGACAAAGAGTGTGGGCCGATCAGACCAGCGTTTAGGATGAAAACCCATGATGCGATTACGTTTAGGATGAAAATCCATGACACGGTTACTTCCACGATCATGGCAGTTGGACAGTTTTCCTCCACAACCAAACAGTTGAGATGCACAGCTCAGCGGTTACAGGCACGATCCAGCAACTGCATGGAGATACTGGAACCGCTTAAAACGGTTGATAAAATTCACTATAAAAGCTTATCTATGCCAAGAGAGAAAACCCCCGATCAAATGAAGACTCAAATGAGCATATTTTTATTTTTCATTTCTTAGATTGTAATCTTAGGACTGTAACTTGTGTGCTTGCGCCCCTTGGAGGCTTATTCACTTAATCAAACACCCCTTGCTGGGACATTGTCTCAGGAGGTTTGAACCTTACACGCTCTTCTTTCTTCACGCATAAAAAATTGCGCAAACAGACAGCCATCTAAATCCTATAACAAATTCAGGATCACGACGATAACTTCGGGATATCAAAGAAATTGCCGTATTTTTTGTTTTATGTCTGATATACTCAATTGTAAACCTCTCAATAGTGATATTATACTGAACACTTAGTTATTTTATTTAAATTAATAATTCTTAAATATCAGTTATCTGTATTTGCTACATCTTAGGGAGAGTGTTATGTAGCAATATGAGTATATTAGGTCGACATATCAAATTATCTTCCCAAATTGACTCTTGTAATATATAATTGAATTTGATGATATAAGAGATTATATCATCACTTTCACTCATCCAATAACTACCCATTTCAAACAACATATCTTTTAATCTTTATCTATGTTCGGATGTCATTACCCTTCTTACATTTTTTGAATGTCACACCATGATTTTCTTGTAACAATATAAAAAAAATCAGTGTAATAAAAGCACAAAGTCACATTAGCAATAATAAATATCATACAAATATTCGGTAAAGTACATAAACACAGAGTTTACACTACAAGAAAAAAGGCCTTTACTGACACTAAAGTTAGTGACACTAGGCTAAAAGTGTCAGAAACGACGTGTAAATGGGCCTATTTCCGTGTTTTTCACTTAAATATCAATAATTACTGACACTATGGTATCAGCGAATTTAGTGTCAGTAATTACTATTACAATAGTATCAGTAAGAAATAAAAAAAAAAAAAAAAACGCGTAGTCGTCTG
The DNA here is from genome assembly GCA_019454045.1 of Zanthoxylum bungeanum. NCBI lineage: Eukaryota > Viridiplantae > Streptophyta > Magnoliopsida > Sapindales > Rutaceae > Zanthoxylum > Zanthoxylum bungeanum. The sequence goes on along the minus strand of SKCR01032772.1, from coordinate 640,395 downwards.
GAGTCGAACCAACACCTCGCGGAAGTGACGTTTTTCGCATATATTACTGACACTAGAGTATCAGTAAATTTAGTGTCAGTAATTAATGATACCTTAGTATCAGTAAAAAAATAAAAAAAAAAATTATTTCCTTAAGTCTGCTGGGACTCGAAATTGTAACCATTGATATAAATTTTTTTTTTATTGTAAGGCTTTACCACTGGGCCAAATCGTGACTTTTGTTCCTTAAACCGCGGTTTATAAAAATATATATGTATTTGTCGGGTCAAAACCTGAACCGTAGTTACCAAATCAATCTTATAATTTAGGGTTCCTCTCATTCCCACCTTTTTTTTCATCGCGCAGCCTTTGTTTCCCCCTTCCTTCTTTACTCTCAAATATGAATCTCTCAGTCACAGTAAGAAGCAGAACAGAGAGACACGAAAAATAGAGAAAAAGAAGGCAGAAGCTGAGAAATTAGAGAGTGACCGAGAAGAGAGATTAGGTCGAGAAAGAGAGAAGAAGGACGAAAGAAATGAGAAGGGACGAGAGATAGAATAGAAGCAGTGAAGGGAATAACAGGAGCTGCGCTAAGAGAGAGAGGCCGATTGACAGTGATGAAAGGAAGACAGAACAAAGAAGATGATGAGGGAGTTTGGGCTTGCGATTTTGATTTTGATCATGAGTGCTAATGGTAAGTACACTATGACTGAATTCTTGAATTTTTATTGAATTGGATAAATTTGGGTTTTAGGGTAAATTTCCAAATTGACTCAAGAATGATGATGATGGGTATATTAAGTAAACCAGAAACTGATTTTACCCTTGAACATTGAAAGAAATTAACCGGATTAAAAGAATGGTACGATTTGGGGAAAATTTGGTAGAACCCTAGAAACTGGATTTTCGTATAAGTGTTTATGAATGGGTTACATGAGTTATTGAAATCTGGAAATAAGTTAAAATGAAATTCTGGAAATGTGTGAATGTGTATGCGTATTGCAGTAGTAATAGAAGTAATGAGGGTAGTAGAAACAGAAATGGCATCAGTAGTAATGAAGATGATAGTAGCAGTAGAGATTGGTTGAAATTGCAGTAGAGGTATATGTGTAGGCACAGAACCTGGATATGGAATTATTGAATTAATGTCCTTAGATGCAAGTTTTAGTAATGGCTATATATTTAGTTTGAGTATAAACTTGTGGTTACTAGACATGGGAATGAAATCAGTGTGTTAGCCTGATTTAAGAATGTTTGTAAGTATAAGTAGTTGCTGAAACAAGCCTTAGTAGTGTGATGATACATCAGTAGTGAGTATGAATTGGTTGTGTGCATCCTGAACTAGAAACCAAATTCTGATTTTAGCATCAATCCATGACGTCAGACCCTGGTTAGGGGCTTTGAGTATGGTAACAGACCTTAATTCAGCCTTAGAACAGCCTTTGAGCAGAGCCTCAGACATGAGCACCTGAAATTAACTTATAGTTGGCTTCAGATCAGCCCTTACTTATAGAGTAGTTTCAGAAATCAGGCCCTGCAATGACACTGAGTCAGAACCTAGAAAGTCAGACCTTGTCTAGTGAGGCTCGGTCAGCCCCTGAAATAGTTAAACTGGAGTCAGACTCTTCCCTAAGACTCTGTCAACCCCTGAAATTGTCAAACCGGATCAGACCCTGCCTTATACATCCGACCAGCCACTGATGGTTATGAAACTAAGTCAGAACCTGATCAGAAGGTAATTCCAGCTCCTGAAACAGTCTGTCCGAGTCTGACTTAGCATAGTAGAACCTAATTAGCCCCTGCAACATGAAAATAAATTGAAGGTTATTAATTTATGAGTGTATGCATGTATCAGTGTAGTAGTAAAAGCATATGATGCATAAAGAAGAGTAAGCATTAGTATGATGAGAATGAATGAAAGAATAATGCATTGTGCATATATGTTGTATGATCTTTCCAGAACTGAAGATGAGAATGATTTAGCGAGTACAGATGCAAGTTTCTGTAGTGATTAATGCATGGTGGCTTGGACATGAAATGCACTTAGGCATGGATTGATGTAATTTTAGTAGCGTGTATGTATTAAGTTTGAGCATGATGAATAAGCATATAGAACATAAGAAAAATGAAGAAGAAAGCATAAGAGGTGTGTGTTATTGATTTGTTTGTTTTGGTGATTATGTAGCGGTATGAAAGATACAACTTGTTATTATGGATGCCATTTGGTTTTTTATATGCATGCTCTTAGGTTGTTGGTATGGTTATTGTCAATAAGTGCTTTATGTGACAAAAATTAGATTAGGGTTATATTTTGTATTTTTATTTGGATGTATTTAATGTTTTTATTTATGAAGATATCGATTTTTTTTGGAAGTCCATCTAATTCTTAACATTTGGTTTATAATTTCAGATTTTGTGCCAGATATCATATTGTTGGGGGATTGTTGCAGGCTTCTCAACAAGTATCATGAATTTTGGTGGGGGCATGACATTTTGATGGGACTTTAAGAGTAGTTTTTGAAATATATATATGTTAATTTAAAGATTGTCTATGGAGTTTTTGTATTCATCATGTGATACTGTTGAATTGATTAATACGATTAATCTATTATATTGCGAATTTTATATAAATGTAATTTTTTAGTTTTTTATTTCATTGAGTTGGTATATATATATATATATATATTTTATGATTAATTTAATTACAAAAAATAAGAAATATAATTGTGAAATAATACGATTTTTAAATTTTAAAAGATATTGACGGATATTGATACTATAGTAACAATAATTACTGACACTAAAAATCAAATATATGCGATATACTGATACTGCAGTAACAAAATTTACTGACACTATAGTATCACTAAATACTGATGATATAGTGTCAATAATTTACTGACACTAAAATAGTGTGAGAGATTACTGATACCATAGTGTCAATAATTTTCTGATACTACAGTATTAACGTTTACTGACACTAAGAATCACTGACACTAGAAACTAGTGTCAGTGATTTCTGGCTGCGGCAACACTGACACATTTATATAGTGTCAGTAAAACCCTTTACTGACACTAATTTAGTATCAGTAAAAGCCTTTTTTCTTGTAGTGTTATGTGGTAAAATAAATTTATCATTATGGATTATAATGGTGAGAACAATAATGCAAAAAAAAAAAAAAAATTAGACATTTATTCATGATGGATCAGAATTACCGAAGAAACTGATGCAGATACGAACTCACACATACGTCACGAGCTGTTTCGCGCAGCCACGCGCTTCCACGCGTTTCACAGGTGTTTCACGCACTTTCACGTGCGTGTGCACGTTACATAAAACAAACGACATGTCATCTTCTTTTTGTGTATTCGTATGGCATGTCGTTTATTGAAAATGTAACTAATCGACATATCGGCTAATCCCGTAATAACCATTTCTTTTTTAACATAAACCGACATGTCGTCCGATTCAGTGCTGACCGTACGATATGTCGTACAATCTGTACAGGTTTAGCCACTAAGATCATATGACATGTTGTCTGAAACTAAAGAATACAAATGATATGTCGTTTCTGTCATCTGGGTAAAATCAGATTCAACCAACTAACTTCCAGGGTTCATATCTTAATCAATTTTAATCCAAATTACACAAATGATATACTGACTTAAAGATCAAATATCTTACTTTTCAAAACATCTTAGAACATGCCACTAGTAATTTTTGTACAATACAATATCAAGGCCCAAAATTAGACGAAATTCATTCAGGAAAAAAATGAAAAAGTTTAAAATTTCTATTCTATAATACCACTGTTAGAATTCATCCCTTGCATTTATAAAATAAATCCATGTTCAAAGTTTGTGGAAAATTCATCAAAATCTCAAGAAAAAAAAAACCTGATATTTATTATTAGTCATTAATTTGATCACATATTAAATGAATCAAATCATGTAAAATCACAGCATAATTACTTACTTATTTTACAGAGATTTTTATAGTTTGAAATCGACTACTTTCATCATCATCATTTTTAGACTTCCTTTTATAAGAAGCCAAAGGGTGATTGCATGGGAAGTGTATAAATTTTTTTAGTTTAAATTCAGTTGATGAATTTTTTCAAATACTATTTTCAATAAGAATTGGCTCAAATCCTCCGTCCATTGCAAAATAGTTAATGATCCATTAAGTTTTCCAAAAATGAAAAAGAACAAAGAAACTTTATAACATATTTCTTCTCGAAGAAAGCCCTTTTTTTTTTTTTATTCCATGGTATCATTTTGATAACATATTCCCAGAACTTACTTACTAAATTATTCTCATAAATTGGTTTCCGCTCATCACTATTCACATAAACGTAGCCATCATATAGTTACACCGATATGCCAATTTGTGATCAGAGGAAAAATGAGCGAAACCTTCTAATATTTGGTGAAACTAAGTAAAGTCCTTATCATGTTTTAAAATCCGAAATTTAGAGTTAAAAATGCATAATCTAAATCGGAATTTGGGATCTTTAGCCATTCAGTTGAAAAGTCAGGAAATTTTTTTTGTCTCGCTTCAAAAAATGATCGTTACTCGAAATGATTTTTCATATAGAATCACAATTGAGATGGAACAATTTAAGACAGGATATCCGGATTGCCTTCCTTATCTCGTGTTTTACATTAAAAACCAAAATACTTATAGCATTTGGCTTACTCTTAAAATCTCATGAGAATTACACTTAAATTCACCAAGCAACAAAGGGTTTTCTCGTGATCATAACACGCCTAATTTTCCCTGTTGGGTACATGAATTTTTGCTATAACATGCGATATTCTTAACATGTGCATATAGTAACCACCACTAGGCACCATCAACAATGTCAAAAAATTTAAACATCAGAATAAAACTGATAACCTGAATTCTCATGCATGCACAGTTTCAAGCCTTTTTGCCTTGGATTCTCATATTGAAATATCTACAACTACAATATTGATCCTGTTTATGTTTCCTTTTACTGTATGTTACAGTGATTTGGATTCTCTTACCAAACTTGGTATTAAGAAATTGTGACAAGTGTGCATGGGCCTGCTTTGCTTGAAAGCTTCGTATGCTAAAGACTCTTCTGCACTTGCCATCAAAGGGAAGATGATGCAACTTTTACAAGTGGTCTCTGACCTTTGAGATGCATGCTTTCTTCTTTATCTTCTCTCTCTTTTTTCATTAATTTCCAAAATGCATACAATAGTTTTGATGTCATTGGCTCAACAATGTCCTCCACTAAGCTTGGAATTAAAATTTTCTTTTAATTTCACAATAATAGAGTAGTTCTCCTCGAGGGCGTGACTTGATAGTGTAGGGTTCATGGTCTAATCTTCAGGTTCTGGATTCGAATCCAAAGAGTGTGTTTCTTGTAAGAATTTGGGACAGCCGGGGGTTTTATCTGCTCCGCTTAAACCCGAAATAGGTGGTTTGGCGGTGGGGTTTCCAATGATTTCAAAATAATAATAATAATAATAGAGTATTTATATATACATATAATGGGATGATAAATGATAGACAAAAATTAATAATAAAATATACATATTATATTATTATAAAAATTATTTTTTTTACACAAAATATATGTATTTTATGACTAGTTAAATTATTACCCTTTTATCACCTTTATACGTTTATCATTTTTCATAATATTTGGATCATGAATATTATTGTATCAGATAGTTCTCAATATGCATGTGGAATTCAGTGCCTCAGATGGAGGCACTACTGAGTGCCTCAAAATGCCTCAGTAGTGCCTCAACTCAATATGCATGTGGAAATTATTATAATAATAAATAAAATAATGCCCTAGCTAGCAAAAGAATCAGGAATTGACACTTCAGAGCATTATTTTATTTTCTTGTTCGGATAAAATATTTCTTTCATAAAGAAGAGAAACTATGTGTCGATTTTTCATAAAGTATAATAAAGTCTGTTTAAAAAAGGAAAGAGAGAAAAAAAATGCTTTACGAAAACTTTAAATATGATCATGAAGGGAAATTAAAACAGAACAAGTAAAGCAGATAAAAGGAATGTACATAAAAGGTGTATTTGTAATCAAAATCAAGCACAAGAGACCACGGGGGTCATAATCTTTTGGCAGCTTGCACTGTAGACAAAATAAAAATTATGGACTTCCACGGGTAATTTTGGACATTCTCAAATATTGGATAGAGATATTGGTAATTTTTGTTTTGATTTCGTTCTCAGATAGAAGATTATTGAATAGTTAAACTTATGTATTATTTGGTATAGAGTTTTGGTGAGTTTATAAACTAGTTTATATTCTCATTATAATACTTATAAGTTAATTTATACTTTCAATCAATAGTTTCTATCAAACTGTACCTTATAATTAGTAATTAGAGTTGTAAAGTGTAAGGATATTCCGGATGATATTAAGTTGTACATCAATTTATTAATGAATAATTACCTTTTATTAAAAGAAGACGGAGAAGAAGAAGAAGAAGAAGATTATGGACCTATTGATCACACAAACAAACTATGCCATATTTGAGATAAAAAGTTATAGTTAGTAATTAGAGTTGTAAAGTCTATATTGAGACATTCCAGATTATATTAAGTTGTACATCAATTAATTAATGAATGATTACCTTTCATCACAACAACAAAAAAAGAAAAAAAAGAAGAAAGAAGAAGAAGAACAAAAAATTATGGACTTATTAGATCACATAAACAAATTATGCTATTATTTGAGATCAAATAAAATATCAAGATCCCCCTATGTTATTATCAGTTTCATTTTTATTAGAATTGTGCCGTGGTGTAACTGGTGTTGAGTATCTGGTCGGCATAGTGGTTGAATTTTATTTTATTTTATTTTATTTTTAGACTTTGAGTTAGTTTGTTATTGTATTAAACACTTTTATTTAATATAATACTCTCATGGCATATGATTTGAAAAAAATTTAAATGTTAAAATAGTTGAGATGTAAGTTTTGTTTTAATGCTTTACTAGTTGTTAAGCAGATTTACATAAAAAAAATTAAAAAAACAAATGATTTTAATCAGTGTAAATACCCCCATGGCAAACAGGCATATTAATTGAAATATTTTTACTATTTGATTTTCTTTGACTTATGAAAAGCCTACAGAAAGTTGGCACAGCTACAAAAAAGGTAATAATTTTTTTTAAAAAATAGGGCTTTGACAAAACAAAACCATTGTATGTAACCAGTAACGAGTAAATCCGCATGCTTTTGAAAGGATAATTAAAGGCTATTAAAGCTACTGTAATTGAAAATTGAAGCCATAATGTGTGACAGATGGGACTAATACTATTGAATGTTATATGAAAATTCGATATATTATAGTTCCTGTAACTCTTCCTGAATCAAAAGTTATGACCGTTTGAAATTTTGTGTGTGACTAGAAAATTATGGACGAATGAAATTGATTTTTTTTTTTTTGAAATTTTGACTCTAATGACTCGTAAATTTCAAGAATTGAATCCTATATGCTATTATCATGCAAGAACATTATAATAACATTCAAGATTCAGTCATAAACATGCAAAATACAAAGAAAATAACATAAAAAATTGAATCTGCACAGATTTTGAAACTGACGCAAATCTGATTTACATAGAGTGTGTAGGAGTATAATATCAGACAGGGATGCAAAGTTCTTAAGTCACTTTTGGAAAATTTAATGGGATAAGATGAGAACTAAACTTTTGTTTTCCATCACCTGTCACCCACAGACTGATGGTCAATCCGAAGTCATCAATAGGACTTTGTCTCAACTCCTCCATACAATTATTTCTAAGAATTTGAAGTCATGAGAATAATGTTTGCCTTTCATTGAGTTTGCATATAATCGTAGTACTCATTCCACTACTTCTTATTTTCCTTTTGAAATTGTGTATGGATTTAACTCATTAACGCCTATGGATTTATTGCATTGCCCGTAGATGAGAGGGTCAATTTGGATGGTAATTGCAAGGATGACTTGGCCAAATCTATTCATGAGAAAGCACAAAGGTACATTGAGAAGAAGAACGAACAATAAACCTCACATGCGAACAAAGGCATACGCTATTTAGCATTCGAACCAGGTGATTGGGTTTGGGTGCACATGCGCAGAGAAAGATTCCCAAAACAACAGTAGTCCAAGCTCCAAGAGGCGATGGCCCATTTCATATACTTGAGAAGATCAATGACAACACCTATAAAGTGGATCTACCGGGTGAGTATAATATTTCTGCTTCATTTAATATTTTTGATCTATCTTTGTTTGATGCAGATTCGAGGTCGAATCCTTTTAAGAAGAGAGGGAATTATGCGATCTAGGATGCAGTCCATGAGGCACAAGGACGGACCACTACCGTGTATGTTCCAGAGGGCCCAATTGCTATGGTTGGTGCTCTGAGCGTCAATTTCTCAAGTATTTCCTTGTAAATATTTGTATAAATATTTTATTATGAATAAAATAAACAGTTTCTATGATATGACTTCTTTTATTATATGGTAAAGACGTAAATGACATTAGAATGATTGGTTATGATACTGTTACAAAAGCGTCGCAACTAACATTGAGTTTTATTGTAACAACATCATTCTTAAATTGTTCTTGGTCAAGGTTTACATTACTTGGTCAGTTAAGTAAACCCGCAGAGACTGGTACATGTCGTATATTCGAATATTGGATGCCAATGGTTTATTAATGAACTATGAGTCTCAGGAGACTCATATAGACATGTAGGTGTTTATATTGAATAAACACTGAACGACTCACCGACGATTCTTAATAGATAGTGTGGACGCTGATTTCGGTCGAGGTCTACAATTGAAAATGAGTTGAGGGGCACAAGCGAACCTGCAAAATAAGAGTAGAGCAAAAGAGGAGGTTACTGCCCACCGGTGTGGTGGATGCCATAGGCACTCCGACGCTCAAGTTAGCCTCAATATGAATAAGTCAAAGGCGAAAGGATTAAGGTCTTAGGATACCTCAACCACTGATTAATTGCCGTGAGGGCGGAGTATTGGATTTTATCTGATAATAGGAGTCGTGTTCAGATCCCTCTCTATTCTTTGCTTCTCTCTTTTATAGGTTCCTTTGATGTGGGGTCCATCTTCTGCCCGTTGGAAACCTCCTCAATGATGTTTTAATTTAGGTCCTTTAAGTTTGATAATCGTCGACTTCATGATGATATTTATGAATTCGGATCCACTTCCTGATCATTGTAACTGGTGCCCGTTTGTCTGTCTTTATGTTAATGAGCTTGGGCTCGTGAGGCGGCCCATGGATCTTCTTCCGGGCTCCAGATCTTGTGGTTGGCTTCTGTGGTGAAAGTCGATTTTATCCTTGGGCCCAATTTTGGCCCGTACAGTTTGTCCCCTACTCTCTAAGTCTGGAAGTCCCAGGCTTTGAGAGTATCTTCTGTCGAATGAATCGAGATATGGATGATCGCTCCTCTGATCTTGGCGATGGTCTTGGGCTAATGACGTCTCGTTTTGCAATTAAGAGGAAAAATTCAGGTCTACTCATCTTGTCGTATGAGGTGAATAGATTCAATGATTATATTTGACTCGACATGAGTCATCAGAGGTATGTCCCTTGGTCGATTGAACCGGGCGGTGGCTCAGGATCACACTCGACAGGTCATAAGTGTTGAATGTATTCAATGACTGTATTTGACTCGACGTAAGTCATCAGGGGTGTGTCCCTTGGTCGATTGAACCGGGCGGTGGCTCAGGATCACACTCGACAGGTCGTAAGTGTTGAGTGTATTCAATGACTGTATTTGACTCGACGTAAGTCATCAGGGGTGTGTCCCTTGGTCGATTGAACCGAGCGGTGGCTCAGGATCACACTCGACAGATCGTAAGTGTTGAGCGGATTCCATGATTCCATGACTCGGCATGAATCATGTGGGGGATGTCCCTTGGTCGATTGAACCGGGCGGTGGCTCAAGATCACACTCGACAGGTCGTAAGTGTTGAGCGGATTCCTTGATTCCATGACTCGGCATGAATCATTTGGGGGATGTCCCCTGGTCGACTGAACCAGGTGGTGGTTCAAGAATAAAATCACTCGACAAGTCGTATGAGTCGAGTATATTCCATGGCGCCTTGACTCAGCATGAATCATGTGGGGGATGTCCCATGGTCGATTGAACCAGGTGGTGGTTCAGGAATAACATCACTCGACAGGTCGTATGAGTCGAGTATATTCCATGATTCCTTGACTCAGCATGAATCATGTGGGGGATGTCCCCCGGTCGACTGAACCAGGTGGTGGTTCATGAATAATATCACTCGCCTTGTCGTATGAGTCGAGTATATTCCATAATTCCTTGACTCTGCATGAATCATGTGGGGGATGTCCCCTGGTCGACTGAACCAGGTGGTGGTTCAAGAATAACATCACTCGACTTGTCATATGAGTCGAGTATATTCCATGACTCATTGACTCAACATGAATCATGTGGGGGATGTCCCTTGGTCGACTGAACCAGGTGGTAGTTCAAGAATAAAATCACTCGACAGGTCGTATGAGTCGAGTATATTCCATGGCGCCTTGACTCAGCATGAATCATGTGGGAGATGTCCCCTGGTCGACTGAACCGGGTGGTGGTTCAAGAATAACATCACTCGGCTTGTCATATGAGTCGAGTATATTCCATGATTCCTTGACTCAGCATGAATCATGTGGGGGATGTCCCCTGGTCGACTGAACTAGGTGGTAGTTCAGGAATAAAATCACTCGACAGGTCGTATGAGTCGAGTATATTCCATGGTGCCTTGACTCAGCATGAATCATGTGGGGGATGTCCCCTGGTCGATTGAACCAGGTGGTGGTTCAGGAATAACATCACTCGACAGGTCGTATGAGTCGAGTATATTCCATGGCGCCTTGACTCAGCATGAATCATGTGAGGGATGTCCCCTGGTCGACTGAACCAGGTGGTGGTTCATGAATAATATCACTCGACTTGTCGTATGAGTCGCGAGGATTGTGTGTTCGCTATTTATGGTACCTAGATTTTATTAGGCGTTGTGTCAAATATCGAGGAGATACAGTGTCAAACCTTGTATAAATGTTTGGTCGAATCGATATTACATTCGACGATTCCCGTTGGAAATGATTCTGACTTTTCACACGTGTCATTAGATGCTGTAAGACCTAATGCAAATTACGAGGCGTCCATTTGGGCGGGAATTTTGGCGCCAGATCTTTAGGTAACATGTATAAAGGAACGTTGGGTGTTTCATTTCGCCTCATTCGGAAGTCGAGTAAGGTGTGCTCTCAAGAATTTTTAAGGTATTCTTCGAAATCTTCTTCTTGTTCTTCATTCCTTTAAACATTCATAGTGAATATTCAAGCTGCTCTTAGATAAGTTAAGTTGTTTGTTCTCTTGGTTTGCGTGATTAGTTTTCAATTTATGTTCGTGGGTTTTGATCTTTAGGAGGTAGGCTACTAGAGGGTTTAGTTGTTTAATGCTTGTCGTCTGGGAGATGTCGAGTGGTGAATCTTTAGGCAGCTTAGGTGCCAAGATCGATACTTATGTCGAGTCGTCAAGTGAAACCGTGGGATCATCAAGTGAAAGTAAGGAGTTTGTAGAGTGTGGAGGTAGGTCGTACCAGGAATTTATCGAGAGTGGTGTTGTTACCTTAGTTATGCCTTCTCCACCAGTAATCCCTGCCGAGGCTATTCCGTTAAGGTCTTTGCCCACAATTGGGGAGTCGAGCGAATTACCTTGTACGAGTGAACCTACTAACTTATTATCAAAGAATCCTGCAAGTCGAATGACTGGGAAAGTATTGAGGGAACTCAGCTGTATGTACAGGTTCCCTAATACTTTGGAACTCCGGGTGCCTTTGTCGAATGAAAGAATTGATTACAGGGTTCCTGGGTGGATGGGATTCTATGTGCGACCATTTTTCATAGGGCTGAGGTTTCCTATTCCGAGATTGGTTTGGGAGGTTTTGGATCATTTCGGAGTTGCTCCTTCACAGCTGATACCGAATGCATGGAGGATCTTATTGTCGATTGAATGTTTATCCTTTGAACTGGGGGTACTTTTCGAGGTGTGAATGACGTTTTAGAGACGTATTATCTGAAGGAACATTTGAAGGAGAAAGGGAGGTATACGTTGATCCTTCGTCAAAGAAAGACACATTTAGTCACCAGATTGCCGACTAATGATAGGGGAAATTGGCAGTCTTATTATTTCTTTGTGAAGGGTGAGGGTATATTTGGATCGGCCGGGGTTGGTCGAATCCCAGAATTTTGGTGTTTGTCGAGTGAGTAACGAACTTTCGTTTAATTTCAATCTTTGAGTCGTTCATTTGTCTTTGAGTAACCATGATCTTATTGTTGCAGGTCCTCTACGGAACAAATCATTCATCAAGACTGCACGTACAACCTCCAACACCAAAGCCATTTTGTCCCTATCAGCCAGGAAAAAAGGGACTGCAAAACTATCTTAACGGAAAAGAGGTTAGGTAGGTCGACTCCGCTGTGGAAGGAAATCTATCATCGAGAAGGTAAAGTTCTGGCCTTATGTAACGACGTTTTGTCCGTGATAAATAGTAGATGGTCGTGTCAAAAGTTATATGGGGGAAATAGATATCGAGAGCCCCTAAAACCCGAGGAATTTTTATGCGCAGAGGAAATGATGACTGGGCCATTCACCGTAGCTTCACTCGACGAAATGAAGAGTCAGAAAAAATCAAGGAAGCTGAAGAAGAAAGAGTTAGAGGCTGAAAAAGAGGCTGGGCCTCAACAAAGAGAAATTGAAGTAGAGAATGTGAAGTCGACCGCGACGATTTCTGCGGGGAAAAAGAGGAAGTTTGTTCCCAAAGTTGAGGAGGAAGATGACTCTGATAACCTTACCTTAAAGGTTCCACGAGAGTCGACTGCTATATCCGATCCTTCGAGTATTGACTCATTCGTAGAAGGACTTCTCCTCGAAGGGGATGAAGTAAGATTGGCACAAATTGGCCCAACGGAAGTCATGAAGAAAGCCATCGCACTAAATTATCAAGTGAGTAGCAACCTTTATTACTATTATATTCTTTTTTTTTTTTTAAAACTCGGCTTCCTTAGGCATTGGAATGCAGCCTATTCATGCGAAAAAATGTGGAGTCCAATCAAAGGAGGACAAATGAGCTGGAGAAATCACTGTCGGTGATGAGGAATGAGTCATCAGAGTTGAAGTCTGGTATCACTGCTTCTCAAAGGAAGGAAAGAGTTCTTGAGAAAGAACTGAAGGAAGTTAAGGCTGCTTTGCAATTGGAGAAGGAAACGGCTGAGCTGACAATCGATAGCTACAAAGAAGGTTTCGAGAATGTGAAGAAAGAGAAGGAATTACTGTTAGAGCAAATGGAGGATATCTCCATTGACTCCATGATGAGAAACAAGCGTGATTTAATGAGGGATTTCTTAGCTGGGAAACACGTCGACTGGAAACCTGAGAAGTGGATTAGAGAATATGAGAGGCGTGAGGCCGGGATCTCTTCTTCGACGGAGGATGATTTTGAAGAAAAATGGTTGGAGGTTGAATCAAAGAAGGATGGGGCGGAAACAGACGCACTTGCCGTTGCTGAAAATGAGGAGGTCAGAAGGAATTTAGGGGGAGAAGAAATCATAGAGGAAGCTGCCGAAGCCCAAGATGATGCACCCGCCAGTCTTCCTACGGCTACCGACGAAGCACCAGACAATGTCTAGGTAGTTTCAGGTCTAACGTTTGTGGACGCTGGATTTCGCCCGAGGTCCACAATCGAGAATTTGTAGTTGGGGGCGCTAGCGATCCTACAAAACAAAGGTAGAGTGAGCGGGAGTAGACTACCCACCGGTGTGGTGGGCGCCGGGGGCACTCCGACGCTCAAGTCAGTAGTGAAGACGAGCTGTAAATAATAGAAGAGCAAGGCTTGACGTACCTTGACTTCTGTTGACTACCGTGAGGGCAGTGGGTCGGAGGTTCTGAGAGCTCTGGAGAGAATATGACTAAGCTGAAAGTTGTTAGAAGTTGAATATGATCGAGCTATGGATCGTCCCCCCTTCTCGTAGACTTTCTTCTCTTATATACACAATCTCGGGAAACGTGTGTATTTATTACCTTTAATTACTCGTTCGTTGGATGTTGGAAACTGTCGAGTTATGTGAGATATTTATGAGTCTGGACGTTTCTTGATTTGGTATCTATTGCGTCCGTTGGCCCTCTTGATGACAATGAGCTTGGGCCCGTGAGGCTTCTTGGTCTGATATTGGTCGGTCTCGAGGTAAAATGTCGATTTTACCCTTGGGCCCAAATTTGGCCCGTACAGTTTGTCCCCTACTCTCTAAGTCAATGAGTCCTTGATTTGGAGAGTACTTGACGCGTGTGTCGCTTGAGGCCATAATATGTAGGTGTACTCGAGCGTTGATGCTGCCAAACGAATATCAAGTTATGAGCTTGACTCTTCAAGAGCCATTGGGGAAGTATCCAGTCGACCGAACCAGATGATGGTCGGGATAATGAACTTGACTCTACAAGAGCCATTGGGGAAGTACCTAATCGATTGAACCAGATGAAGGTCAGGATATAAGTCGTACGACATGTGTATGTCTACAACTTGACTCGATATGAATCCGTGGGGGATGTCCCCGGTCGACTGAACCAGATGAGGTTTCAGGAGTTATTTCATTCGACAAGTCTATGAACAGAAGGAAGTCCATGTCTTCATTTGACTCGACAAGAGTCATCTGGGAATGTCCCCGGTCGACTGAACCAGATGAGGTTCAGGATATAAGTCATACGACATGTGTATGTCTACAACTTGACTCTACATGAGTCCATGGGGGATGTCCCCGGTCGACTGAACCATATGAGGGTTCAGAAGTTTATTTGACTCGACACGAGTCCATGGGGGATGCCCCCGGTCGACTGAACCAGATGAGGTTCAGGGTGTAAGTCATACGACATGTGTATGTCTACAAATTGACTCTACATGAGTCCATGGGGGATGTCCCCGGTCGACTGAACCATATGAGGGTTCAGGATTGACATGAGTCCGTGGGGGATGTCCCCGGTCGACTGAACCATATGAGGGTTCAGGAGTTTATTTGACTCGACATGAGTCCGTGGGGGATGTCCCCGGTCGACTGAACCATATGAGGGTTCAGGAGTTTATTTGACTCGACACGAGTCCATGGGGGATGCCCCCGGTCGACTGAACCAGATGAGGTTCAGGGTGTAAGTCATACGACATGTGTATGTCTACAACTTGACTCTACATGAGTCCATGGGGGATGTCCCCGGTCGACTGAACCATATGAGGGTTCAGGATTGACATGAGTCCGTGGGGGATGTCCCCGGTCGACTGAACCATATGAGGGTTCAGGAGTTTATTTGACTCGACATGAGTCCGTGGGGGATGTCCCCGGTCGACTGAACCATATGAGGGTTCATGAGTTTATTTGACTCGACATGAGTCCGTGGGGGATGTCCCCGGTCGACTCAACCAGATGAAGGTCAGGATAATCCCCATACTACGGGTCGAAGACCATGAGAGTCTTCAATGTCTTTTGGACCAAATGAAGGTCTATGAAAGTCTTCACTCTACAGACCTGACGAAGGTCCAAGACTTTTTCCTTATCATACTACTAAACCTGATGAAGGTCATCACACATTCTATTGATGAGGGTCCATGTGACTACTGTCTTGTGGACCTGTCGAATGGACTTGATAAAAGTCCAAGAAAGTCATTATTTCTCACCCTACTAGACCTGAAGAAGGTCAATGAGGGTTCTCATTCCTCATTCTTCGAGACCTGACAAAGGTCAATGAGGGTATAATTCCTCATTCTACAAGACTTGTAGTCTGAGACCATGTCGTCTGAAGACCATGAGTCTACGGTCGAATGAACCTGATGAAGGTCCATGAGGGTTCTCATTCCTCATTCTACAGGACTTGACAAAGGTCTATGAGGATATAATTCCTCATACTACAGGACTTGACAAAGGTCTATGAGGATATAATTCCTCATACTACAGGACTTGTAGTCTAAGACCATGTCGTCTGAAGACCATGAGACTACGGTCGAATGAACCTGATGAAGGTCCATGAGGGTTCTCATTCCTCATTCTACAAGACCTGACAAAGCCATTGGGGGTCCTCATTCCTCATTCTACAAGACCTGACAAAGGTCTATGAGGATATAATTCCTCATTCTACAGGACTTGTAGTCTGAGACCATGTCGTCTGAAGACCATGAGTCTACGGTCGAATGAACCTGATGAAGGTCCATGAGGGTTCTCATTCCTCATTCTACAGGACTTGACAAAGGTCTATGAGGATATAATTCCTCATACTACAGGACTTGACAAAGGTCTATGAGGATATAATTCCTCATACTACAGGACTTGTAGTCTTAGACCATGTCGTCTGAAGACCATGAGACTACGGTCGAATGAACCTGACGAAGGTCCATGAGGGTTCTCATTCCTCATTCTACAAGACCTGACAAAGCCATTGGGGGTCCTCATTCCTCATTCTACAAGACCTGACAAAGGTCTATGAGGATATAATTCCTCATACTACAGGACTTGTAGTCTGAGACCATGTCGTCTGAAGACCATGAGACTACGGTCGAATGAACCTGATGAAGGTCCATGAGGGTTCTCATTCCTCATTCTACAAGACCTGACAAAGCCATTGGGGGTCCTCATTCCTCATTCTACAATCCTCATTCTACAAGACCTGATAAAGGTTAGTGAGGGTTTTCATTCCTCATTCTACAAGACCATATATGCAGTGTCGAATGAGATCTTTAACGAGTGCCAAGCTTCACATGGGTAGTGTCGACTGAGATCCTTAACAAGTGCCAATCTTCATATGTGTAGTGTCGAATGAGATCCTTAACAAGTGCTAAGCTTCATACGTGTAGTGTCGAATGAGACATCTTCCTCATGCTGAGTCTCTATACATGTAGTGTCGAGTGGGATATCATTGTCAAGTCTGGTAATGTCGACTGGGATATTATCACCCCATACATGTAGTGTCGAGTGGGATATCCTAATACCAATTCTCCATACATGTAGTGTCGAGTGGGATATCATTGCCAAGTCTGGTAATGTCGACTGGGATATTATCACCTCATACATGTAGTGTCGAGTGGGATATCCTAATACCAATTCTCCATACATGTAGTGTCGAGTGGGATACTCGACAAGTGTCAAGTCACATATTATATTGTCGACTGAGACACCAATAACAATTACCAAGCTATATGTTGTAATGTCGACTGGGACAGCCATAACAAGTCCCAAACTATAAATTGTAATGTCAACTATAAAAAGTGCAAGCCATACCTGGTAATGTCGACTGGGATATTATCACCCCATACATGTAGTGTCGAGTGGGGTAGCATCCTCATGATGTGTATCCGTGTAATGTTGATTGGAACCTTAGGCAACTCAGCCTACTTATTTATCATGTCGTATGAAACTTCAGCCAATAACTGATCTTTCCTTCATGTCGTGTCGACTGGAACCTTAGCCCCTAACTAAGACATGTTCCTTGTCGTGTCGAGTGGTGTTTCAGCCCCTAGCTAGGAGTTCTTCCTTGTCGTGTGGAGTGGAACCTCAGCTTCCAGCCAAGACTTCTTCCTTGTCGTGTCGAGTGGACTCTCTATCAGATACTAAGCCTTCTTCCATCTGGTAATGTCGACTGGGATGTCCATGCCAAGTCTTCATTTGTGTATTGTCGTATGGGATATCATCACTCCAATTCCTAATACATGTAGTGTCGAGTGGGAGTTTTATGAAGGATACTTTTTTTTTTTTTAAAGTAACCAATGAATACTTATTTGAGAAGCTATGATGTCCCCAAGGCGACAATGGGTGGCCATCTAGCCCCATTTTTTATAGACTAATTACATCAAGTATCACTTTATTGAAGTACATTTCTAGCACATCAATTGTAGGGTCGCTTGGGCGGATTTGAGGTTCTCTCATTGTGATGGCTGGTGGAATTCTTTCTTTTCTTGTTTCTCTTATCCTCCTCCCATCTAATCTCAAATTGTGCCTGGGCCATGGCATGATCCATAGTGTAGTATCGAAATTTAGTGAGCTTTTTGTAGAGTCCATTTTCTGAAAGTAATCCATTTCTGAATGCTTCCACTGCAGTAGGCTGATAGAGATCTGGGATTGTTATCCTCTCTCTATTGAAGCGAGCCACGTAGCTTCGCAAGGACTCCCCTCTCTGTTGTTGGATTGCATTAAGATCATTGGTGGTCTTTTCAAGCTTGCAAGAACTTGCAAAATGCTCCATAAATTTATTAGCTAGTTCATGATATGACCCAATAGTCCTGAAAGGTAGATTGAGGAACCAATTGAGGGCTGGGCCTGCCAATGTTTCTCCGAATCCTCTACACATTCCAGCTTCCCATTGATGAGGAGCCAGATCAGTCGACATCATCTTGTATTTGTAATGGATCATATGATCATTCGGGTCTGTGGATCCGTCATACAGCTTCATATCTGGAGAACTGAACTTCCTTGGTAGTTCAGTGGAAGTGATGGTGTCCAAAAATGGGGTATCTGAGATCGTGCCGGCTTGGCTTCTTCTCACTAGTAGTCTGACACCATGTAGGCTAGAGAGAATTGCATCTTTGAACTCCTGCATTTCCTTGCGCATAGTGGAGGTAACTTGCCGTGCTTGGTCGATTGAGGAGATATGTTGACTTTTTTCTCGATTTGGTGGATGGTTGTCTGATGGCGGATTGTCACTTGTCACATTGTTGAATGCCCCCAAGAGATTGGCGAGGATTGTGGGATTGCTGGGAAGGTCTGTAGTATCAGGTTGTCGGGAGGTTGAAGAGATTTGCTCCAGTTGCTTCCGGAGGGTTATATTGGAGATTCGTATGGCTGAATTTTCCTCCTCTAAGACTCGTAATCGTTCTTGTAGAGTGGCCAATTGAGAGGCCATATGGTCAAATGTTTGATCGCTGCTAGAAGCCATGTGTAGCTGTGTTGAAGGGATCGTAGACTGAGAGATCTTCGTCTGCTATGAATCGCTAAGTCCCCACAGACGGCGCCAAATTGTGGACGCTGGATTTCGCCCGAGGTCCACAATCGAGAATTTGTAGTTGGGGGCGCTAGCGATCCTGCAAAACAAAGGTAGAGTGAGCGGGAGTAGACTACCCACCGGTGTGGTGGGCGCCGGGGGCACTCCGACGCTCAAGTCAGTAGTGAAGACGAGCTGTAAATAATAGAAGAGCAAGGCTTGACGTACCTTGACTTCTGTTGACTACCGTGAGGGCAGTGGGTCGGAGGTTCTGAGAGCTCTGGAGAGAATATGACTAAGCTGAAAGTTGTTAGAAGTTGAATATGATCGAGCTATGGATCGTCCCCCCTTCTCGTAGACTTTCTTCTCTTATATACACAATCTCGGGAAACGTGTGTATTTATTACCTTTAATTACTCGTTCGTTGGATGTTGGAAACTGTCGAGTTATGTGAGATATTTATGAGTCTGGACGTTTCTTGATTTGGTATCTATTGCGTCCGTTGGCCCTCTTGATGACAATGAGCTTGGGCCCGTGAGGCTTCTTGGTCTGATATTGGTCGGTCTCGAGGTAAAATGTCGATTTTACCCTTGGGCCCAAATTTGGCCCGTACAACGTTAGTTTTGAGATTTTGTATGAAGTTAAATCAATGGCTTTGACAGGAGAGCTGTAATCACATTTTGTATGTGTTGTCTATGTCGTATGAAATTGGAAGAATGATATTGTGACGTGTTGTACGAATGTCGGTTGATATTTTAATTTGACAAACTTTTATTGCGCTTAGTCGAACGACTTCTGCTGATTTCTTTATTCAATCTTAATAAAACAACTAACTGAACATATAACTGCAAACAAACAAACCACAAACATAAGAGTTACCGGTTAAATCGCTTAAGATGCATCGCGTTCCAACTGTTGCGTACGAGAGCCCCCTCCAAATTCTGTAGCTTGTACGCTCCTTTCATCAACCTTCCTGATATTTCTGGTTTTATGAAGTATTCTTCTCAACGGATAGGTCGTGTACACCGTGATTGGGTGCCCCTGGAAGTAGGGTCTGAGTTTTCTTGCTGCTGTAACAAGGGCGAAGGCTAATTTCTCCATCAAAGGGTAACGTGATTCTGCTCCCAACAGTGCTTTGCTCACGTAGTAGACTGGTTGTTGGTCTCCTACCTCTTCTCTTACTAAGACTCTGCTGACCGCTTGCTCCGAAACTCCCAAGTAGAGAAAAAGTCTCTCCAAGTCGTGCGGTTTGGACAACAAAGGTGGTGTGGTGAGGTACAATTTGAGCTTTGTCAGTGCTTCCTCACAAGCGGGCGTCCAGTCAAAGATGTTTCCTTTCTTCAAAGCTGAAAAGAACAAGAAGCTCTTATCTGTAGATTTGGAGATAAACCTGTTTAGAGCGGCAATTCTCCCAGTTAGTCTCATGACGTCTTTTGGGCTGGAAGGAGATGGAATGTCGAGGATCGATCTAATCTGGTCCAGATTCGCTTCAACCCCTCGCCGAGTGACCACGTACCCCAAAAATTTTCCTGAAGCAACACCGAAAGCACATTTAGTTGGATTTAGTTTCATTCCATACCTATCCATGATGTCGAATGCTTCTTTCAGATGATCTAGGTGCTGCTCCGATTCGATCGACTTCACCAGCATATCGTCTATGTACACTTCCATTGTTTTCCCGATTTGGCTGTCGAACATCTTGTTGACAAGTCTTTGATATGTTGCTCCCGCATTCTTTAGGCCGAAGGGCATGACTTTATAACAGAAAATCCCTTTGTTGGTTACGAAGGCTGTCTTTTCTTGATCGCCCGGGTGCATGAAGATCTGGTTGTAGCCTGAGTACGCATCCATGAAACTTAATAGCTCATGTCTCGCCGTTGCGTCGACCATAGAATCTATATGCGGAAGCGGAAATGAATCCTTTGGACAGGCCTTATTCAAATCTGTGAAGTCGATGCAAACTCTCCATTTCCCGTTCTTTTTCTTCACCACAACGACATTCGCGAGCCACTCTGGAAATTGAACTTCTCTTATCACTCCATTCTCCAATAACTTCTGGACTTCTTCGTCGATGATCCGGTTACTTTCTGGGGCAAATTTTCTTCTTTTCTGCCTAACTGGGGTGTACTCTGGATCCACATGCAATTCGTGGGTTAAGAGCATTGGGTCGACTCCTGTCATATCTTTGTGGGACCATGCAAAACTGTCGTGTCGGCTCTTCAAAAACTCTATGATGTCGGCTCGGAGTTTCGGATCTAATCCAGCTCCAATTAGCGCCTTGTGATCTTCGAACTGTGGATGAATCTGAACCTCGTCAAGCTTTTCTATGTTCGGCAATGTCGGCTCCGAAACTCGAGGTTCAGTCTGTAATTGCTATGCTGACTCATCCTTCGCCTTCAGAGTTGTTTGGTAGCAGCTCCTAGATGCCAACATGTCGCCTCTGATTTCTTGTACTCCCCACTTAGTAAGGAATTTTACCACCTGATGGTAGGTTGATGAAACCGCTCTCATGTCGTGAATCCAGGGCCTCCCCATTATCAGGTTGTATGCGGAAGGGCATTCCAAGACCAGAAATGTAGTCATTTTGTTGACTCCAGCAATGTATACTGGAAGTGAGATTTCTCCCATCGTGAACTTCTGCTCCCCACTGAACCCGATCAACACTGTCGTCCGCCGATTGATTTTATCCAACTCTGTCCCCATGTCGGTGAGGGCGCTCACGAAAATTACGTTTGCCGAGGAACCTGTGTCGATCAACACCCGTTTGACCAAGAAATTCGCCACCTGCAAGGAGATGACCAAAGCGTCGTGGTGCGGGTTTAGGGTGGGGAATTTCCATCGTCTGGAAACTCCATGGTCAGTTCTGTGAAGGCTTTTTCTACAGACATTGCAGTATGAGAGACATTACTGATCAGAGCCCTTGTATGCCGTTTGGCAGCTGAATAAGTAGTTCCACTGATTCCTGAACCTCCCGAAATCACGTTGACTGTGTTATTTATAGGGGGTGGTAGGACAGGATCTTCTCCCTGGTTGGTTTTTTCATCCCTTCATGACATGGTTGCCTTTCCCTTGTCTGTTAGCAGGTCCCTCAGGAAACCTTTGTTTAGTAACTCCAAAACCTCTAATCTCAAGGCCACGCACTCCGCTGTCGTATGACCGTAGTCCCTGTGGAACTCACACCACTTTCTGGTGTCTTTTTTTGTCGAACTGTCTCTGGAGCGCGGAGGCCACTTTACTTTATTCCCCATCTTTTTAAGCACGGTGACCAGTTCCCCAGGAGAAATCGTAAAGTTGTAGTCCGGTAGCCTGGGTTTGCTTGTTGGTTGCTCCTCCATGTATGGCCTTTGTCTCCTGTCAACATTTGTGTAGAAAGGTCGCCGCTCACCCCTTGGTTGGTTCCTCATTTCCCTGTGAGTGTGGATATTGCTATCGTGCGGCCTGGGAGCAGCAGGCCTTCGGTCCATTCGGGTATTCACAACATCTTCCCTTCTGTTGTTTCTTTTATCTTCTTCCCATCTTATTTCTACCTGGGCCCGTGCCATTACCTGGTCCATGTTGTAGCATCGAAATTTCGTCAATTTCTTGTAGAGTCCACTGTCATAAAGCAGTCCGTTCTGGAAGGCTTCTACTGTTGTAGGTTGGTGGAGATCTGGGACTGTAATTCTCTCTCGGTTGAATCGAGCAACGTAGCTCCGCAGAGACTCTCCCCTTCCCTACTGTATAGAATTAAGGTCGTCTGAAGTCTTTTCTAATTTGCATGAACTTGCAAAGTGTTGCACAAATTTGTCGGCTAGCTCTTGGTAGGACTCGATTGACCTGTAGGGTAGGTTGATGAACCAAGTAAGGGCAGGTCCCGCCAGAGTCTCGCCAAAGCATCTACACATTCCAGCCTCCCACTGACTTGGGGACAGGCCGGTTGACATCATCTTGTATTTGTAGTGTATGACGTGGTTGTCTAGATCGGCAGATCCACCATATGACTTCATCTCCGGAGGGCTGAATTTTCGGGGCAAGTCGACAGCAACAATCGACTCCAAAAATGGGGTATTAGAAATCTCTCCGGCCCTACTTTTCCTGACTGGCAACCTTACCCCTGGTAGTCTCGAAATTATTGCTTCCTTGAATTCGATCATTTCCTTTCTGATAGAGGTGGCGATTTGTTGGGTTGGATCGATGAGAGAGATCGGCTCTTGCGAAATAGGCTGGTGATTGTTGTTTGGACCTTCCGTCATAAGCGGGATTGTTGGATTGCTTTGGTCGTCTGGATTGCTGGTTTTGCTTTAAATATTATTATGCGGAGGATTGGATGACAGCTGCTCCATCTTTTTCTGTAGACTGTCATTGGTGTTTCGCATCGTTTGATTTTCTTCTTCTAGGGCTTGCAAACGTTCTTGGAGCATGGCAAGCTGTGCCATCATGGGATTCGGGTTTTGCTCATTGCTTGAGGCCATTTCAGATTGCTGTGTTGCTGTGTCTTACTTTTACGAAATTCGCTCGCTAGCCCCACGGTGGGCGCCAAATTGTGGACGCTGATTTCGGTCGAGGTCCATAATTGAAAATGAGTTGAGGGGCACAAGCGAACCTGCAAAATAAGAGTAGAGCAAAAGAGGAGGTTACTGCCCACCGGTGTGGTGGATGCCGTAGGCACTCCGACGCTCAAGTTAGCCTCAATATGAATAAGTCAAAGGCGAAAGGATTAAGGTCTTAGGATACCTCAACCACTGAGTCGTGTTCGGATCCCTCTCTATTCTTTGCTTCTCTCTTTTATAGGTTCCTTTGATGTGGGGTCCATCTTCTGCCCGTTGGAAACCTCCTCAATGATGTTTTAATTTAGGTCCTTTAAGTCTGATAACCGTCGACTTCATGATGATATTTATGAATTCGGATCCACTTCCTGATCTTTGTAACTGGTGCCCGTTTGTCTGTCTTTATGTTAATGAGCTTGGGCTCGTGAGGCGGCCCATAGATCTTCTTCCGGGCTCCAGATCTTGTGGTTGGCTTCTGTGGTGAAAGTCGATTTTATCCTGGGCCCAATTTTGGCCCGTACAGATAGTACATCAACGTCAATAAGAATCTTCTCGGGTTGAGTAGCATAGTGATCCTTTGAATTGAGATACCATTATGGATGTATGAGGTATCCTCCACACTTTGATGACAATCACTTCACCGATCTATTTAGATCAGACCTCCGCCTATTCATTGGGTGTGGACTGATCCTCAGGACATCCTGTGTGTATCAAGAAAGGATCCGTCAGTTTTGTGTACAGAGCATATGTATTCATTTTGGGATTAGCAATATGTTAAATCCATGGGCGCGTGGTGCACTGTAGAAGTAAGTTCTAAGTGTTATTAAGAGATCGCTAATAGATACGTCGACGAGATTATACCTATAGAGATTTGACGTTTATATTTATATCTTTGGGATAATCCGGATACCTGTGACGGAGAGATTATACGTATGCGATGACCTCGACCTGTATGATTCAGCGAGTTTATCTGTGGTCGTCATAATTTACAGGTGGGTAGATTATGGACACGAAATTGGATTTTGTGACGGATATGCCTGAATCTAGAGAGTCTCACTAATGAAATATACTCGTAGAGTACTAGGGAAACTTTTATAAATAACATTGATTATTTATAAATCATTTAACGGTTAAACGAAATATACATGCTTAAAGGGTTATTCGGCCGTTTTCCGGTTAGTGTGTATTTAGATTAAATACTTGATTTTATTAAATACACATTAATTATTTGTCAAATAAAGTATTTGACATATGTTCCAAATATATGTATTATAGAATATTTAAATTAAATATGATACATGTTCTATAGATATTTATATTTAGTATTTATCTAATTATTTAATGGTTAAATAATTGGAATAATCTATACATTTATCTTTATCATAATCAAGTTTATTCATGGATAAATATGATTGGTGCACATGTATTATTTACTTTAATGAAATGGTAGTCAATTTGGATTTGTATTCTTTAATTCTTGATTAGAAAATTGAAAAATCCAAATCACCAATGTTGCCCTTGGAAAGTCGGCAACCCTATGAATAAAAGGTTTTATTTTTTCATTTGCTTTAAGAAAAAGTGTTAAGTTTCCAAAATATTACAAAAGAAAAGTTGAGAGGAAAATGAAAAGAACAGGAAGAAGATTTGAAGAAATTTAAAAACTTGTAAGTTTTTCCTTTCCTTTTTAACTAGAAAAATATTTCTATGGTTCCAAGCTATTACATATGATGTTTGGTTATTTCTCTACTCTTTTAACTTTGTAATATAATGGTTGGAAACATGAATGAAAGATGTGAGCATGTATGCTAACAAAGAAAGCTTATAAAGTGTTATTAAGCTCTTTTTTAGTCATTGGATGACTTGGTTGCCATTCTAGAGTTGTTAGGCCACTCAATGATGACCTATAATTATTCTTGAGTTGTTTCAAAGTGGTGAGAATTTTTTGGTGTTGTAGAGATTAGATGAAAGTGTTGGATTGCATTAATTTGGTGTAATTTGTTCAATTTGTTGAATTTATAAAATTAGGGTTTATACCCTTTCCAAATTTGGGGATTTTCATATATGTGTTGTGTAATGATGTATATATGATGTACATTTAATTTGGTATTGATTGGGTTTGATCTTGACTTGTTTTGAACAAGATTGGACTAAAATGCACAAAATTGAAACCTTATGGCCTTCATGACAATTTGAAGAAAATATAGTATTTTCGGTTTCTAATGTGTTTTGATGTGTATAACATGTTTAAATAATTTTGGTAGTGATTCAAAATCACCTAATTATGTATTTGACAAATTAGGACTAAAATGATCAAAATGCAAAGTTTAAGGGCATTTCGGCAATATTGAAAAATTTTGAATTTTTTGGGTAAAAATCTATTTTGTTGAGTATTGAGTGATTAAAATAAATTAGTTTATTTTAATTACCCAAGAAAAATAAAAGAAATAAGAAAATTTGATTTTCTGGCATTCCGATGCGTTCCCCGAAATACTGCCTAAAACCCCAACACCAATCACTAGGTCTCGAGCTAAGAGGATCCAATAAATAATGCATGGACTAGTTTAAAGGGTCATATTCGACTATTCACCACTCCAAGTGTGAGCCTCTACTACATTGAATATGGACAATCCTATGAGGGTGAACCTTATTCAGGCCGTGGAGCAACTTGATATTTAGGCCTACTTTAGCGCATTTATTTAATTATTTATTGTTATTTTATTTGGGCTTTACATTTGTTTTAATTCGGCCTTTTTGTTTTTGTATTATTGTGTTACTTAGGGTCTATTATTATGTTTGGGAATTAGGTTAAGCATGCATGGGTATGCATGTGGCGTTAGCCTATGTTAGTTTTAGGATACACGCATGTTAGTGTATGAGTAGTTTTGTCTTTTCTTATTTGTTGGATTAAGGTTTTGGTTAAAACTTCCTTATAAAAAGCTAATGTTAGCTCTGATTTTAAAATAACGTATCTTTTAATAAAATACATATTTTCGTGAGCTTGTAAGTAGCCATCAACTTGTTCTCATTGATTTTGACTTATCAAAGGTTTGCTAACCTTTTGTGGCGCCCCCATTAGTACTATAGATTTATGTTGCTTGTTCTTCAGAGATTTAGATTTTGAGACTAAACTATCTTGGCTTTCTTGGGAACGATTTCAATCTCGTGTGGGTTTGTTTGGCTTTTTCCATGCAGGTTTTCATCAGGAAGATAGAAACCAATATTCTTTATCAGTCGTACATTGTTAAATGCATAAACCATATACATGGCAGCTGAGAAACTGGTCATTGCCTTACACCACAAGAATGAGAAGTTCCGACATTATTTTGAGGTTCATAGGATCATAGTGGTCGCCTCCTATCCACTATGATATACCATCAGTAAGTCAGGCGTGATGGGAAGAGTAGGGAGAATATCAGTGAAACTCTCTCTCTATGACATTGAGTACCGACCCCAGACTGTCAGGAAGGGCCATATGTTAGCTGATTTCCTGCTTGAGTGCGATCCTAATCTAGAGGATGAAACTTTACGCTCATCTAACATGAAAAGTGAAGCACGAAGGCTATATATAGATGGATCCAGCAATCAAGCCGGAGCAAGATTTGGTCCGTATCTTGTGAGCCAGGAGATTTGGCAATTGAAAAATCTATCAAATTGTTATTTCCAGCCATTAATAATGAAGCGGAATAAGAAGCACTGATCACATGGATGATGAAGGCTTCAAATGTAATAGAACTACTGAATATGCAGGGTTTTTTATGCTGTTGCCATTGGCATAACAAGTAAACTGAGGAGGACTGGGAAACCTCTAAGGATCTTTCAGAAGTAAGGAGGGTTGGGATTCAGGGCCCAATGATTATGTTGGGAAAGTGCCAAGTGTAAAAAAAATAGATGTTTACAGTGTTCGGACTTAGTAGTTTCGCAACGGCACAGAGACTTTGTAGTAAAGAAAGCCAGATGGATGATTACTTGAACCTTTCCAAATAATTAGTGTCAAATTTTGAAGAGTTTCGAATCCATCAAATTTCACGGGTCGAGAACTCGAAAGCATATCGCTTGGCCATAATGGCTTCAAGAGCAGTTAAGGCTTTATGGAGAGAAACATGTATAGCCACCATATCCGAGCCCTCAATCTCTAAAAAAGAATTGGTGATTGGGAATGTGGGTTCAGGCTGTTCATGGATGGACCCATACATTGAGTATTTACAACACCAAACACTTTCGGAAGGCCCAAGCGAAGCCTTCTGGATACAACAGAAATCCAAGAGGTATTGCTAGGTAGTCGGAGAGCTATACAGAAGTTCTTATTCCGAACTTTTTAAATGTTTGACCAAACAACAAGTATTAGAAGCACTATCGGAAGTACATGAAAGCCAAGTTGGGAATCACTCTAAAAGCAGGGCACTACAGCAAAAAGTGATCGGAGCTGGGTATTATTGGCCGACTTTACAGAATGATACTAAAGATTTTATCAGGAAATGTCAATGGTTCCAGAAGCATGCCACTAGAATCTATCTTCCAGTGGATGACTTACTAACAATGGCCACACATTGGCTGTTCTTCCAATAAGGGATGGACATAGTTGGCACATTGTCTGTTTCCACGAAATGAGTCAGATTTATGCTTTTATGGACATATTACTTCACCAAGTGGGTAGAAAGCAGAATCCTACAAGACTATTACCGGCAAAGAATGGGTCAAGTTCCTGAGAAACCAAATCATAACAAGATTTAGCCTTCCTCAGACCCTAGTCAGGAACAACGGTAAATAATTCCAGAATGTAGTAGTTGAAGATTTCTGTAGGGAGAATGGAATTCACAAGGATTTCATCCCGGAGTTACCTCAATCCAAAGGCCAAGCAGATATCACAAACCAGAACATCCTAAGAAATTTGAAGAAAGAATTAGAAGACATGAATGAGATATGGCTTGAGGAGTTGCCCAATGTTATGTGGGCTTACAAAACTCTTGAGCGCAAGCCCATCGGAAACTCTCATTATTCACTTATTTACGGGATGGATGCTATACTACCCACCGAGGCCATATTGCCCACACTGAGAAGTAAATTGGCGCAACTACCATACATCACAAGAGTTATACCTTGAGCTGTTAGAAGAAGATCGAGATGCTGCCGCCATTCATCTTGAGGCATATAGAAGAAGCCTAGAAAGGCAATACAACAGAAGAGTCTGGAAAAAGAGTTTCTCCCGAGTGATCTTGCCTTCTGAGAAGCCCTTGATATCCGAAAAAGAACCAAACGTCGGAAAGCTTATCGAGGTATAGGAAGGCCTCTTGAGGATTTCAAAGGTTTTAGAAAAAGGAGCCTACGTGTTAGAGACCTTAGAGGGACAGTTCATCTCGTCCACTTGGAATATTGCTAAACTTAAGAAGTTTTACTTTTAAAGTGTATGGTGAATTGTAAGTAGAAATTTTCATATTTCAATAAGCAAAAAGATAACTTGAAAGCAAGGAAGTGTGTTGGTTCCATGTGTGTTGGCAATTTTTGTAAAAAAATAATTTTAATTGAGTTGTAATGAGTCTTGAAGATCTCAGATCAATTGGACTAGCATTTGGAAGACATTGCATGAGGATATCAGAAGCTCATTTGTGCTGCATTCGTTATTATGTTCGAATGAGGTCTGTTAGTGTCACGTTCGTGCTAACGTTCGAACGAAATTAGGCAGAGGCTTCCCGTGCATGGTACGTTCTTCATGCTATACAAATGAAACCTTCTAGAGAGTCACCATTTGTCATGTGTTCGTCAGGCTGTTCAAACAGATTTATGAAACATTGCGCCTTCGTCACGCGTGCGTTGGCCGTTCGAATGAGATTGCGGGATTTTGTTATTTTTGACATGTTTTCAAGGATTTTCGGGACTGAGAAAACCCTACCTATTTAAACACAGTCTTAGCCACTTTACCCTTGGTTTGTTGATTTACTGGAAGCATAATTCTCAAAGCTTACACAACTTTTGTTTCCTGTCATCACCTTGAAAACTTCTTAATTATATTGTCTTCTATATTTGGTGATCTTGTTCTTTGATAACCATCAAAACAAAGCACAATCATTACCCAATACCCTAATCCTTGAGAGTTATGAGGAGGTGATTGGTAGCCGGAGTTCCGGCATCGCTAGTTCACAGATTTATTTCACTCAGAGACTTCAGAGGTTCTAAAAAAGGCTGCTTGGTGCGGGCTCGATGAGTTCTTCGGGTTATTATAGTATAGAGGTAATTGAGTCTGCAAAGTTGTTACCACAGGTCTTATACCATCTGTAGACAACAGAACCTGGGCGACGCTGTTATAGGCTCGCGGCCTAGATGGGAGTACGAAATAACATGGAGTCGCCACCCGATGTGAACCGGGATAAAGGTTTAAGGCCGCACTCACCCCTTGCAAGGGAAGACCTCAAACCGTTGGGTTCGGAATGGTCCCTTACTTATGTCACTTGTGATGATATAATTTGTGCAATAAACTAACCGAATCTATTCAACATTCATGCTCAATGGTACTTAGATCTAACATGCTTTCATTCAAATAATTCCAAGCAATGTAACACAACAAGCATATTGAACCATTAAATCAACATGTATAAATCATTACCCAAACGCATCATAAACTAAGAACATGCGTAAAGAACAACCTAAACATGCTTTAACAATAAATAACAAACTAAATTAAACCATGCTTTAAATAATAAACAAATAACCTAAAGACTATAGCATGCTCAAATACAAATTTGGATGAGACGAGATACATGTATCTTAAGTGGTATGTGGCATTGTATCCCGAGTGCAGACCATATTACCGTCCATTCGGAATCGGCTATGGAATTTACGTCCGGGTTTCCATCCGATATACCACAAAAGGGAACACATATCCCGCTCATCCAACAATCACATCATGCTTCAAACGACTCTCATGCAATTATATATCAAAATAAATAAAACAAAAATAAAGAAGATAAGTAAAAAGGTGCCCTCAGGTCTAACCTCTTTTGTCATCTCTCGAAAGCGCGTTACACGGCCGTCGGAAGGGTTGATGTTCCGTAACTTTTCTGGTTCACTGATCCGATGTTTTTCCTTGCTGTTTGGGCTGTTGTTTTCACTCTATTTGGCTGCTATTTGAGGGGTATCTTCTGGTCACTGTTTAAGGCAGATTTGGGGATTGTTTTGGGCTGTTTTTTGTTACTGTTTTGTGCAGTTTTTAGGGACTATTTTTTAGCTGAACTGGGCTGGTTTTGGGACCGAATTGGGCGTGAGGCTGCAGTGTGTGTGAAGACGTGATTAGCGTGAGGCGAGGGGGGAATTGGAAGGCAGAAAGTAGTGGGCGAAAGGGCTGGTGGCTTTGTGAGGCAAGGGCTCGTGCGATCAAATGACAAGTGTCTTTGTGAGGCTTTAGCGTGAAGGGTTCGTGTGTTTGTTTTAGTGGTTGTGAGTTGGGCGCTTGTGAGGGCAGGTGTCGTGTGGAATTGAGGGCTTGAAGAGGGCAGGTGGCGTGTGTGGTGAGATGAAGTGAGTTGGCTGGACGTTGGCAGGTGTGCGCTGAGGGCTGATTGTGTAACTGATAAGTGTGGTTTATACCCACTTATTCCGACATCTTTAGCTTATTGTTTTGTTATGTTTCGAGTCATTTAATGTATTTTGTAGTTTATTTTATATTTTATTTGTAGGAAGCATTAGAACATCGATAATTAAGCAAATACGTGTGTTTCGGGACCTATTGGGAGCATCGGACTCAAGAAGCAGTAAAAAACAGCATCAGATGCGCACTGAAATTAAAAAGGCTATAAATTTTGATCTAGAAAGAGTTACGAGACCCATAATATATCGATTTGTATATACTCGAGGAGATCTAGTCATTTACATATATTTTCCAGAGAGTTGGGCACCGCAGCGCCCACTGTTCAGCCCTGCAGCGCCCCCTGCGGAAGAAAACCTGCGCAAGTCAGGAAAGTGATTTTTACGGTTTTTAACATGTATTATGACTCTCAGGCTCTACTATAAATATATCAGTTCGTCCAAAACTAGAGGAGGAGGCTAATAAACTGCACAAAACACGAAAATATATATTTTTAGAGATCCAAGGAGAGGATTGAAGAGCAACGAGAGGAGATTAAGGCGGTGACATCCGGAGAGGAAGAGATTCAATTCGGGTTTTATCTTCTTATTTCTTTCTTAAAACTCTAATGATTTCCATTAGATTCATGGCCTGTTTATTATTGTTTTTATCTTTTGTCATGAATTAACTCCTTAATTCTGGAGAATGGTGTAATCGATACTTGAACCTTGTATATGTTTATCAATTTTGTTATGAAGTTTTATTGATTTATTTATATTCTTTTGAGTTTAATACTTTGTGTTTGCTGACCACAAATATGATGATATAATTTTAGAATCTATCACTCGAGAGAGGGGATTTTGAATGGATTTAGGGAATATAACCTAGGATTTTATAGAGTTCGAGAGAATCTGTAGTCCTTTGAAGTCGTTAATATAGAATCACAACGCGTAATGAGTTGTTAACTATTGGATTTTTATAGAGATATCGAAGTCTATAGTTAATGATATTCTTACTCGGCACTCGAGAGAGGGAGTGAGTATTTTAGGAGTCTTGACTTATAAACAATATAACTGAACATGAATTAATTGACATGACAAATACATAGGCGACAGCTAGGTGAAATCAGGATCCAGAATCTCTATCGTATTAGTTCCTCCTATTTTATTGTTTTTATATTTATCTATTATAAATCTTTATTATTTGTTTTCTAAATAAAGTTAGGATTATCAATTGTAGTACTTAGTGCGAGTTAACGCAATCCCTGTGGGTTCGACACTCTTTCACTGATTTATACTAAAACTTGACACCGTACACTTGCGGTACGATATAAAAATATTACAACAAGTTTTTGGCGCCGTTGCCGGGGATTGTTTGTTTAATTCACATTAATACTACTACCAAGTAATTTTAGCTTTAATTTAGAATTTTTTTTTTTATTATTTTTATTTCCTTTATTTTTGTCTTAAGTTTTATTTTTTTTTATTTCTTATTTTTTTATTTTATTTTATTTTATTTTTTTTTCTTACGAGGTGAGTTTGAAAAGAAGAAATGACAGATCCTGTTAGTGCACTGATAGCTCAAGTATCGTCCCTTACGACTCATCTAGCAGTATTGACAAATCAAAAGGGCCAACCGTCTATTGAAGCTGTTTATGCTAATAGAATGCTTTTACCCAACAGAGGAGCAGGATTTGAACAAGTACAGTATGTGAAAATCGGAACTTCAACAACTATAGAGGCAGTCTTATGCCTAATTATTATCATCAGAATTTTTCATATGCTGATATGGAAAACATTTTGCAACCTCCCCATGGCTTCAATTATCCAAGAGCTGAGTAGAAACCTTCCTTAGAAGACCTCATGAGCACGTTTGTAGCTACAGCTTCAGAGAGGTTTGAGAAGAATGAGTCAAGGCTGGATAACATCGAAACACGAATGGGCAATATAGAGGCAAATATGAAATCTGTAGAAGCGCAAATTGGGTTGCTTGTTTCTTCAATGGCCAATCAACAGACATGGGTGTTTTCGAGTGATATTGAAGTCAACCCCAATGAGAAATGTCAAATCATAACCTGTAGGAGCGGAAAAGAGTTTAAAGACACCTTTCAGGACTTAGGCAGTAAAGAAGATGAAATGGTATTTCAGGAGGAAACATTAACAGAAGAAGAAAACAAAGGTGAATTGATAATGAGAGGTCAAAATGAAGAAGTCACCTTCAGTGTTTTCAGAGCCATGCCGAGCCCTCAAGGTGATGTAGAATGTCACAGGATAAATACAGTAGAAAAGGGAGTTGTAAACACGCAGGGTGAATCATTTCAGCGACCTTTGAGCATAATACAGCCATCCATAAAGGAAGATTCTCTGCAGCTAAACCTGAAACCACTCCCAAAGCACCGTAAGAAGAGGAAAATAAAAGTCAGTGTTCACTTGGAGATGATCTCTGAAAGGTTAAAAAGGAGGACGAGCCAATTTTGCCGAATGTGCAGTCCAGAATTTCCAATTGAGGGAAAATCTACATATCATGGGGGACCATCTATGGATAAATTACCACAGCCTGCCAAGCTGTCTTTTTCATGTCATAAGAACCGGTGGATACCAAATAAGAAAGCAGATGAAATTACCCGGTTCACTACATTTAAGCCACCATAACCATTTTGGGTGGTTGCGTCTGGCTGAAGACGTTAAACTTAGCGCTAGCGAGGAGACAACCATTGCATTTATTTATTATTATTTTCTTTAATTTTAATTTTAATATTTTAATTTTATTTTATTTTTAATTTTTATTTTATTGTGTGCTATTTATTAAATTGCATGTTATTTATCCAGGTAGCACGAGACACACAACGCCCGCGCAACCAAATTCTAACCAGCGAGAGTCTGATCAACTCCATGCACGGTAGTGTTGTTCCTCACTCTTGTTCTATAAATTTTTATCTTACATTGAGGACAATGCAAGTTTTAAGTTTGGGGGTGTGTGCATGCTGTTTACTTGCTATTTAGTTGTTTAAGTTTAAAAAAAAAATTGTTTTAGTCTTTGATAGTAAAGCATAAATCCTGTGATGATATTGTTTGTTTATGAGTGAAATTTTAGAAACAATAAGTGCCCGATTTACTTTTATCTGATGCCTTGAATAACTGATCTATGTTAGACTCGTAAGCACTTAAAAACAAGTTTTTAGCAGTAAAACTTAAGTAGTTGACAAGGTGACTAGTTGAAGAAATTGCATGTCGATGAATGACCATTTGGTTAAATATCTATCTTGATTTGCTAGTGTTATGAAGTATGGTGTAGCTAAAAAGAAAAATGTCTCTAAAGAAAGAAAATAAACCACCTATAACCGATAAGCGTGAAGCTACCCATGGGTGAGTATTAGAACCACCATGAGGAGAAATGCTACCTTAAAGGGTAGGTGAGTTGAAAAAAAAAAGGGTGCAAAATGAGAAAAGAAAAAAGAGACAAGAAAAGAAAAGAAAAATCATACCATACTGAGCACAAAATAAAGCAATTATAGAGCATAATTGAGATATTTAGGTTGGTTTGACCCATCGATTCTAATTTTTAAACGAAATCATTGAGTTGGCCTACTTAGGAGTCAAGCTGTGACCGAACCTTTAAGCACACACACACCGTGAGTCTAGCTTAGATAATTTATTCAAGAATTTGGATTCAGTTGCAATTGCGTACTTTGAAGGTTCTCTAATTTCATTTATAAGCTTTCTTTGAGGAAAATTTTATGTGCAACTATCAGGACTATCTTTTATTATTTTTTATTTTTTGCATGATTGTGTGTGAATGACGTTTGTGGGTGTCGTCGCTGTAAACCCTCACGAGACTATAACTCGTCCACTAGGGCCGCCTAGGGGTTTAAAGGCTTGTTGCATACGCTAAATGCAATCGTGATCCCTACGAAAGTGGCTTAGTTAGTTTAGTAATTTTTTATTTGTTAATTTGAATTAGTTTTTATTTTATCTTTTGCTCGGGACTAGCAAAACCTTAAGTTTGGGGGTGTTTGATAAGTGTGGTTTATACCCACTTATTCCGACATCTTTAGCTTATTGTTTTGTTATGTTTCGAGCCATTTAATGTATTTTGTAGTTTATTTTATATTTTATTTGTAGGAAGCATTAGAACATCGATAATGGAGCAAATACGTGTGTTTCGGGACCTATGGGAGCATCGGACTCAAGAAGCAGTAAAAACAGCATCAGATGCGCACTGAAATTAAAAAGGCTATAAATTTTGATCTAGAAAGAGTTACGAGACCCATAATATATCGATTTGTATCTACTCGAGGAGATCTAGTCATTTACAATATTTTCCAAAGAGTTGGGGCACCGCAGCGCCCACTGTTCAGCCCTGCAGCGCCCCCTGCGGAAGAAACCTGCGCAAGTCAGGAAAGTGATTTTTACGGTTTTTAACATGTATTATGACTCTCAGGCTCTACTATAAATATATCAGTTCGTCCATAACTAGAGGAGGAGGCTAATAAACTGCACAAAACACGAAAATACATATTTTTAGAGATCCAAGGAGAGGATTGAAGAGCAACGAGAGATTAAGGCGGTGACATCCGGAGAGGAAGAGATTCAATTCGGGTTTTATCTTCTTATTTCTTTCTTAAAACTCTAATGATTTCCATTAGATTCATGGCCTGTTTATTATTGTTTTTATCTTTTGTCATGAATTAACTCCTTAATTCTGGAGAATGGTGTAATCGATACTTGAACCTTGTATTGTGTTTATCAATTTTGTTATGAAGTTTTATTGATTTATTTATATTCATTTGAGTTTAATACTTTGTGTTTGCTGACCACAAATATGATATAAGTTTAGAATCTATCACTCGAGAGAGGGGATTTTGAATGGATTTAGGGAATATAACCTAGGATTTTATAGAGTTCGAGAGAATCTGTAGTCCTTTGAAGTCGTTAATATAGAATCACAACGCGTAATGAGTTGTTAACTATTGGATTTTTATAGAGATATCGAAGTCTATAGTTAATGATATTCTTACTCGGCACTCGAGAGAGGGAGTGAGTATTTTAGGAGTCTTGACTTATAAACAATATAACTGAACATGAATTAATTGACATGACAAATACATAGGCGATAGCTAGGTGAAATCAGGATCCAGAATCTCTATCGTATTAGTTCCTCCTATTTTATTGTTTTTATATTTATCTATTATAAATCTTTATTATTTGTTTTCTAAATAAAGTTAGGATTATCAATTGTAGTACTTAGTGCGAGTTAACGCAATCCCTGTGGGTTCGACACTCTTTCACTGATTTATACTAAAACTTGACACCGTACACTTGCGGTACGATATAAAAATATCACAACAGTAACACCCCAAATAAATTTAAGGACTAAATTATTAAGTTTGTGGAAGTTGGAATTAAAATGCGGTTAAGATCAAGTTTAGGGTGGCAAACGAATTTTGCCATATAAGTATATATTTTGTACACACACGGACACCCTAAGTTCACTCAGCAGCCACCTCTTCCTTTAATAAAAAAAAAATAGAAGAAAGAAAGATAAGAAAAGAAAGAGTCAGAGACGTGAGAGAGAGAGAGAAGAAGAAAGAGAAAAAGAAGAAAAAGAGAGAAAATAGAATTTTGGTCCCGATCCGGTCGATCCGTAGTTCAAACCCGACTGAACCTTTAAGGAAAAGTGTAGATCTCGTCGAGAGGATCATTTTGGTGGTGGTTTCATCTTGGGAAACTCCCAATTTTTGTAGAGATCTCGGTAAGAAATTTTTTATGGTTTTTCTCTCGATTTCCCATTGATCCGGAACTCCGATCGACTAACCGTCAGCGGTATTAGATCCGGGGGAGAGAGAGGAATGCACGGCCGTCAGATTTTTCTTCATCCGACCGGCGCGTGGCATTCACGCACGCCCTATGTGGCGGCGCGTGAGGCCCACGCGCGGCTTGGGTGAACGGCGCGTGGCCACCACGCGCCGGACAATGTCTCCGTGCCGACTTCCCGAGTCTCCTCCGTAATTTTCAGATCATTCCGAGTAGTAACGGACCTCCGAATCTTAAATTTCGTTAGGATTTCGAGAGCGACCGAATCACATTTCTTTCATGTTCTATCACATTTTCTAGATTAGGATTATGTTCCTTATAGTAAATTCTTTTGACTGTTAGGTGATCGTGATACCGTAAGTAGGGACGGTCCTGGTGCATAGTTTCTTTCTCAATAGTCAGCTCACCAGGTGCGTGGATAAGCCTGTAACATTGATGTTTTCAAAAGTATATAGTATGTATGTTTTCTTAAATGAATTTTAAGGTAATGCATTAAATGAGTTTGTTTTCAGAAAGTTTATATATTTTGCTATAAGGTAGGGATCGGATATTGATTATGTTGAAATCATGTATTTGTGATACATGAGAAACTTGCATGATTTGAGATATATGAGCATGGATTTTGGAAATGATTTTTATGTTAGGATGCACCCCGTATACATATATGTGCCAGATTATTTACCGTGAGATGAGGTCTCATGTTGCCGGTTTGCTCCGGATGCCAGTTTTGCCGTGGGGAAGCCCCATGTTGCCAACTTTGCCATATTGTCATGAGGTTGTGCATATAGATGAACAAACAGATTTATCATTACAGAGTATTTTTGAGCAGTATGAGCTTTATGAGAAATGAGATTTATGATTTGAGTTTTATGAGGAATGAGATTTACGATTTCCAGTAAATGTTTGAGATATCGATTTACCGCTTATGTATTTATTTATATTATGAAAGACTTGTTCGATCCACCTTGTTACTTGATTATCCACGGCACTAAGCTGTGATCCATTGCACTAAGCGTGAGCTTACCCCTTTCCTTAACATTTCAAGTTCAGCAGTTTAGTAGATCATCCTTTCCATCTGCTTTTTCGTCATCATTTCCTGCCAGTAGAGAAAGGTTGTGCCAACAGTAGAGTGTCTTTGTTATGTTTTGAGACTATAATTCTAGTTATGTGTTTTATTGGAAGAATTTGTTGTCTAATGTTAGGCATTGAGCCTTTATTTGTTACTGAGGATGATGTATTTTCTTCATGGATATTATGTTGAGTTGGATCATGGAGATCCTATGTTATGATGATATTTTCAGTTTAGATTTTTCCTTGTATTTGGAGGATTAGTCCATTTACTTTTCAACAATTTACTTTATGTCTTTTATTTTATTTAAGTTTTTACTACCCGTAAATATGTGTCGTAACTAAGCTAGTTATCTGGGGTTGTGATGAAGTCCAATATCATCGGTTTATAAGGGATTAAAGTACGGTTTGGGTAATATAAATATTTATTTATTGAGCCTTAGTCTTAATGCATCTTGTTAACTGACCATTAATAAGAGTGATTAGGATTATTTTCCTTATAGTAAATTCTTTTGACTGTTAGGTGATCGTGATACCGTAAGTAGGGACGGTCCTAGTGCATAGTTCCTTTCTCAGTAGTCAGCTCACCAGGTGCGTGGTAAGCCTGTAACATTGATGTTTTCAAAAGTATATAGTATGTATGTTTTCTTAAATGAATTTTAAGGTAATGCATTAAATGAGTTTGTTTTCAGAAAGTTTATATATTTTGCTATAAGGTAGGGATCAGATATTGATTATGTTGAAATCATGTGTTTGTGATACATGAGAAACTTGCATGATTTGAGATATATGAGCATGGATTTTGGAAATGATTTTTATGTTAGGATGCACCCCGTGTACATATATGTGCCAGATTATTTACCGTGAGATGAGGTCTCATGTTGCCGGTTTGCTCCGGATGCCAGTTTTGCCGTGGGGAAGCCCCATGTTGCCAGCTTTGCCATATTGTCATGAGGTTGTGCATATAGATGAACAAACAGATTTATCATTACAGAGTATTTTTGAGCAGTATGAGCTTTATGAGAAATGAGATTTATGATTTGAGTTTTATGAGGAATGAGATTTACGATTTCCAGTAAATGTTTGAGATATCGATTTACAGCTTATGTATTTATTTATATTATGAAAGACTTGTTCGATCCACCTTGTTACTTGATTATCCACGGCACTAAGCTGTGATCCATTGCACTAAGCGTGAGCTTACCCATTTCCTTAACATTTCAGGTTCAGCAGTTTAGTAGATCATCCTTTCCATCTGCTTTTTCGTCATCATTTCCTGCCAGTAGAGAAAGGTTGTGCCAACAGTAGAGTGTCTTTGTTATGTTTTGAGACTATAATTCTAGTTATGTGTTTTCTTGGAAGAATTTGTTGTCTAATGTTAGGCATTGAGCCTTTATTTGTTACTGAGGATGATGTATTTTCTTCATGGATATTATGTTGAGTTGGATCATGGAGATCCTATGTTATGATGATAATTTCAGTTTAGATTTTTCCTTGTATTTGGAGGATTAGTCCATATTACAGG
The DNA here is from genome assembly GCA_019454045.1 of Zanthoxylum bungeanum. Taxonomy (NCBI): domain Eukaryota; kingdom Viridiplantae; phylum Streptophyta; class Magnoliopsida; order Sapindales; family Rutaceae; genus Zanthoxylum; species Zanthoxylum bungeanum. Next base: position 600,889 of record SKCR01032772.1, on the reverse strand, counting down.
GGAAACTCTGCTAGTTTCAGGTCTCCGTCTCACCCCTACCCTACCTAAGGGGACGGGTGTGACAGATTGAGTGGAAGGAAATGGGCAGGGGGCGTGATGGAGTTTTTGAGGCTAGTGGCGTGTAGGGTTTTTGATGCTTGTACTAGTGGGTGCCATGAATGAGGCTGAGGATTACGTGAGTGGGTGAAGGTGCTGTGGAAAGGGGCTTGTGGCTGGCGTGGTTGATTAACGTGAGGGTGAGAGTCTTTCGTGAATAGGAAGTGCAGGCTCTGAACGTGTGTAAGCAATGGCGTGAGGGACTTTGTGATTTTTGTGAGGATGAGCCAGCCAGCCAGGGTTTGGTTTGTGTGGAGAAGGGTTATTTTTATAGGCCAAGGGAGGGGGTTTACCTTGTTGGAGAAGGAATAAGATTTGTGTGTTTTAAAGGGGATATCTTTTAATTTAGTATGTGATAAGGAAATCTTTTAATTTGGGGAAGTGATTTATGTATTTTAGGAAATATATTTAATTTAATTTAGGAAGGTGATTTAATTAATTAGGAATGTGCTTTACTTAAATTAAGAATTTAATTTAATTAGAATTTAATTTAATTTAATTTCAAGTTTAATTTAATTGGTGAATGTGATTTAATTTATTTAATTTAAGTTTTAATTATTTAATTGTGAGATGTGTTTTAAATATTTTAATTATTTTGGATGTGATTTAATGGGTTTGGTGTGTTTTAAAACAGAGGTCCAACAAGCGAAACAAGCGAGTTAAATCTGAAAAAATACTAATTTCCAACTTTACCCTTCCAACGTCCGTTTCCCGCGGCTTTCACAACTAAAGAGGTAGTGTCTCCATATGAGACTCATCATCGGGCTGATATGCAAAAATGCAGTGCCTACAC